>VWYP01016889.1:98779-221908 GCA_013400435.1 Pycnonotus jocosus
TTTTTTTTTTTTTTTTTTTTGTCTAGGAAAAAATGGAATATATACATATTTAAACATAAATAGTACTTTGTTTAGCATATAGCTGATGTGTCATCTTGCCAGTTATTTATTTATTTATTTATTCATCCTGTAATTGGTGAAATATGAAATTTTACCAATTTGTGGCTCTGCACCACATGTCTGGGTCCTTCCTGTATACAATCTAGTTCTGCAGACAAGATCTTAAAAATACCATGGATTTATTGCTGTCTCTCTGCCTGTGGGCTGGTGTATGGTGAACGGAGTGTTATTTGCATATGATTATATAGTTCTGCACTTGTTGTTAATACATTAATTGTGTGTCATTTTTCTGCTGACTGACAGAGCCCTATCTGGCTTTTCCTTTTTCTAAGGGCTGATTAGGCAGCCCTGAATGTATCAGCCTGGCTTTCACAGAGCCTCCCCTGCAGCAGTGAGAGGATCGACTGAGCAGCAAGAAACCATGGCTAGAATTGCTGAATAGTTGAACACTGTTTGCTTTTTAGAAATGTGCTATCTTGGAATTAAGACTGAAAATATTAAATCCCATTTTAAGGTCCATTATCATTATGGAACCCATAAAGCCACATGAGAGAGGTTTTTTTGGCCCAGACATTCCAGTTTTCTTCCCTCAGGAAGGATAGAGCTGTGTGCACACCTGTTGCACAAAAGCAGGGGGCACAAGCGGGCTCACCTATGCCAGAGCTCCCTTTGGCACTGAAAAAGTGAGTCACAAAGGACAGTTTTCTTTCAGCTTGAGCAGTGTAGGTTAGCAATGGGAGAATGATAATCTTGTGAATTTGAAAGCAGAAGTAATTTGCTCACCATAAGTGGAGGACAGTTAAAAATCCGCCTATTTTTACCAGCATTTCAGAGTGAAAACTGCTGGAGGGTTCAGGGTTTACCAGTCTGGATGATATGCAAAGGAATTAAATGGTGCTTGTAACACCTTTCTATCTTGTCCATTTGTTGTATTTGTTGATATTTGTTTGAAGGTTATTTACTGGACTTCCTTCTCCAATCACTTCAGTGACAACTCAAAAATTACTTACATAGCCATTTAAAGGGAGTAAGAAACCACTTTTGGAAATTCAGTTCCTAAACAGTGTTGCTAGTAGTTGAGTGAGACTTGCTGAATCATCGAGTAATGACAGGATCATGGAACTAATTAATAATTCTGTCACAAATGATGCATAAGATGGAGAAAGCACTGAGAAACTGGATATGGTTAAATATTTCTTATCCCTAAACCTGAAGTCATATGAGGTGACCAGGCTCAGTTGTCACTACTTTGTGAGAAGTAGATATGGTGTTTCTGGAGCAAAGAGAAAGGCAAACAAAGGGTAATGTTAACACTTGTTTTTATTTGATCTGAAGGGAAAGCTGCAATTATACCTTAAACTCCCCAGATTTTCAATGTATTTAATTAATGGTAGAAACTGATTCATGCCTATTTACATGTCCCAAGGTGGTGTGTATGCTGTGTGCATTCATTAGTAATGTTTAGTCAGGGATGTTGCACTTTACAGCTAAACAGACTGTGTACAAGAGAGTGAAACTTGACTGGTTTGTGAAGTTACTGCAGAAAAAGACCTAATACCCTTGACAAAGAGATGACATGTTTCAATGTATGCATAATGTCTGTTAAAAAAACCCCAACAAAACAATCTGTGAAAAGCATGTCACATTTGTAAGGATGGACAGTGCCTGGAATGGAATGTCTGAAGTATAATCTGAGTTTTAAAGAATAGGCATGAAATGGAAAAAAATCCAATGTGCTGCTACTTTGTGCTGTTTTCTATCCATAGATGGTGATGGAATACTTCCACAATGTGCCAGTGTTGGCACACCACCCCATTCTAACCACCATCAAAATAATCAAAAGAAGCATTTGACTCCTTGTCAAGTGATGGTTTGGAAAAAATCTTCTCTCTAGCCACAGGGTATCTAAAGATTGGTTTTAAATGCCTGCAAAAACCCCACAAATATATGAAGGGCCAAGCCACAAATAATAAAAGTTGAGTTTTTTTTCAGAGTAATTAGTCTATTAAAGACAGAAAGCAGTTGCAGAACAGTGGGTTGTAAGTACAAGGTACCGTGTTTGTTTCTCTTTGTAATGGTTGCTGTCTTTGGACTGAGCCATGTTAGCACAAAACTTGACTGCATTTAGTTTGGTCTGATGGTGAGCAGAAATTGATTAAACACCAAAGCCACTGCTAGAGAAGAGGAGGGAGTGCAAAGTTGGAGTCGAGGAAGGAAAAAATAATGCTTAAAATCTGCAGTGGGAGGAGCTGAGGGCAGTTTTCTGTCATGAAATGCTCAGTGTCAGGTCAATTGCTATGGGTTAATTTTGCTAGGGAGTCTCCTTGTATTGAGGCCTTGGTCATAGCCACACCTTGGTTGTATTAGGCATTGGAGAAATATCTTCTCTCCAGGAGCATAGGTTCACTATGATCCAGAAGTAGCCATTAAGTATAAGGATATTATTCATTCACTCAAAGAGAAATAATAAGAAAGGTGATGAAACGTTGAAAGGTGTCTAACTGTTCTTCCTGAAATCTTCTTTCCTTGCAAATCTTTCAAAGTTAGCTGCTTACCCTCCTACTCATAAGACACAGTCCAAGCTGCTGCACTTGCTCACATGATGATATCAGGATCATGCTTAGGCACCCACTGGCATTTGTTTCTAGCTCTGTGTGAAAATCAAAGTCTTTCATACATTGACTTCCACTGCATCCTACATTCTGGATTTTCTGAAGAAAGGAACCTGCATCTGAGGACACTGGCATTTCTTCAGTAGGTAGCTCTTTTCTCTTGTTTTACTGAAGAGCCTGATGTTCCTTCTGATAGTATCTTATCTTCGGTGTTTTTCTTCCTCTGCTTCTTGCACCTTACTACTTCCCTTGATTTAGTTCTATAGAGTCAGATTAGTTGCTGTCTTGATCTACCTCAGTCTAAAGCTGATATGTATAAAAAGAACAGTGATCTGTGACCCTTGTTCTTTGCAGGACAGCTATGGAGAGATATGTTTCCTGTATTAGTGCACTCTGTACAAAAGTGACTTTAAAGACTGAACAACTGAACAGAAGGCTCTTGATAGCTTGAAGAGTTTGAACTAATTTTGTTGCCCTAATTTTTGGTGCTTTAACCAATAATTTCAATGTAGTTTTTAAAAATAAATGAAATATGCTGTACTACATATTTAGTATGTCTCTCAATGACAGCTGAGTGGTCCTTAAGGCAATTTAACAGTGACAACAACTCATTCTATCAGCCTGCTGCAAGGTGGTGCCATTAGATCTTTGTTGCTGGAATTGTACATGAGCTCAAGCACTTGAATTTCTGTGTGAGCTCATGTCTTTAGTTTCCATTGAACAGACAGGGGTATGTATGCACTGCCTTTGTGTCTATCAGATCTTGTGGCTCTTAAGTTTTGCACTGGAGTATCTGTGTTCATGGTGTTCCCACTCTCGACTTGGCATAAGCATGTATCAAAGATAGAGGAATAAAAATCACTTGCTTTTGTTATTTTTTTTTGGTGACTCAGACTCCCCATGAATCAGGCACTACGCACTTCATATACTTCAGTCTACTGAAGCATGGACGTTAAATCAGGCACTTGCTGGAGTTTGTAGTTGGACTTTAAAATGTTGAACATGTACCTCAGTGATTTCTGGACCTGGATCTTTCAATATGAAAAGTGTTTCTTTTGGGTAGGGAGGGGAGCACCAAGTAACAAAGCTATGGATTCACAAATACTTGTGTTTGTTTTGGTAAACTTGTTTTAAGACCACCCAGAACCAGGTGAAAAACAGCAGGCAGAAAGTGCAAATCTTTGAATTTATGTCAAGCCATTCTGCCATTTCATGTTTGTTTAAGGTACGTGAAGAGCTAGCTTGGCTTTATAGACTATTTTAATTAGATTGAGTGTAATCTGTGCTCCCAGCATTTACAGAAGTGCCAGCATAAACTCTCTAGATAGTGATTTAGCTAGGTCAAGAGAAATTCAGTTGAATGCTTTTCTCCTTGTTAGAGCAAATTGTACTGCTGAGTAAAGGGGAGATATGCAGACATGGTAGAACCATGATTGTAACCTCTGAAATTCAGAGAAAGAAGTAAATATGAAGGCTAAATTGCAAAGCACATTGCATAACAAAATAACTTGATGAGCTGACTCAAACTTCTGCGTTGTTCACCTGCTCCCAGTCAGGACTGCAGGCTGTCCTGGTGGTACACAACCTCACAAGAAACTGGGTATGTACCAAAGCCCAGGATAGTAAATCTGCTGGGTTTACTCTCATGGACTCTACAGTGGCACCACAGGAGGCAAGAGGAGGGATACAGGGGTAAAAGGATGCTGATGAATAAGCAGCATGATTGAGGAATAGGAATGAGGAAACATCTGTGAAGCTTTTCTGGGGAAAAAAAAAAAAAAAAAAAAAAAAAAGCTGATAAGACCAATACCATCTTGGGTATTTGCTGAACTTACGAACTTTCACACCATTTTGTTTTTTCTTTGGTGTGTGTCATGGTCTGCTGCTGTCCCAGTAGGGGTATTTAACAAGTCCTAGAAAAAGAGAATTGTGTTTGTGGAAGCTGCTGTGCACATTTGGTAGGATGTTAGGATGGAGAGGCGGAACAATCAACTTGTTGAGACATAGCATTAGGCAAAAACAAAATGAAGACAAATATATTTTTTCTTTTTGAAACAGTGTGAATCTTTTTACTGGCAAGCTCAGCTGTAAGTGCTTTCCTTTTATTTCCAGGATGTCTGCTTTTGACCGTGAAGGCTTCAGGACAATCTTTGTAATACACTGTAAGACACAGTGTCTGCAAAGTCATTGCTAAGAAATTGGTAATCCTCTCTGAACTGCAGTCCTACTGTGTTTGTGGTTAGCACAGCACCCTTGCTTTACATTTTTTTCCTTTGTAATATGTGCTCCACTGGATTTTGAAAAAATGTTGCAAAAGCTTTGAAGATGGACAACACAATTCTTTTCCACACCACCACAAGTCTGCATTTTGTATATGGAAGAGCCAGTGAAGTATTCCAACAGGAAACACGTTTAGTGGATAAATGGACAGGAGATCTGTTCAAGTGTATTTCTAAGAGTTGTCCAGAAGAAGGAGCTTGATAATGCCGTGGTACTGAGAATGTATCAATACCCTACAGGGCCCTCTAGTTCTGGTTGTTTGTAGTGGCTGTTTTACTCAGAAGCCTCATAATAGGACAACTGGTTCTGAACAAGACTGTGAGAAAGTGCCTGTACTGCCACACAGGTTTTATGGTATTCAGCCTTGAGTGTTCAGCAGAGAGTCTGTGTGGGCTAGGCCAGAAACTCACAGAGAGGTTGCTGAAGGTTGGGTTGGCAGTTTCAAACACAAGAACCAAAACTGTCAGATGCAATTTTTTTCCTATTACAAGGCTATATAGTCATTTTAGTCACAGTTTATTTAAAACATAACTTAAAGACTGCAGTTTGGTTTGCAAAGTCAGAAACTAAAATGAGAATGCTTGATCATTTTGTCAAATTACATGAACACGTCAATTATTAATATACATGGAACAGAGATGTAGACATAGAAAAATATACTTGTACACTAACTGAATTATTCCCTTCTGAGTTCTTTTTGGTGGGAAATTATACAAGATGTAATGAAGTCTTGCAGTGGAAATCAAAGAAATGTCACTGTGTACGATTGAGTGTAATGGCACCAAGGGAGTCTGAAAGTGTTGTCTCAATTTATCATTTCCAAGACAAGCACCTTGCATTTGAAATGAAGCAGGAAAGCCTTCAGAAACATTCTTTCAACAGCTCCATTTCAGCATTTGTAATTTTCATAGGCTACTTGAATTCCTTTAAAATATCCTTTGGTTGCATTGACTCACTGCTGGTCAAACCTACTTTTCCAACTGAAAAAGGAAACTAAAAAAATCCTTTCCCTGTTCTCTTCAACTCTCCACCAAATAAAAACCAAATAAAAACCCAAGACCAAAAATTTTCATTCTTCCTTAAGAGTTTTTTCTGGTTGTGACCCATAGAATAACAGTCAGCACAAATACCTCCATATTCTTGCCTACTCAGTATTTTCTTATGCTAGTATACCTCATGTCTCATTGTGCCCAGCTTTTCACTGGTACTTTTCCATCCATAACATTTTAAAATCTTCATTCATTTAGTTTGTACTTCATAATTTCCTGTCAGCTACTAAGGTACAGAGAGTGAGCTTTCAATCACAATCACAAGATTAGCTTTTCCCCCTGATTCCCTCCTGCCTTTATCTATGCTGTTTTTTTATTAAAAACAACTAAAATATGAAGCTTAAATGAGTTACTTTTCTCAAACTTGCCAGTGTTCTTGTGCACATTCTTATCTTAGATTGCTCCTGGGGAGAGCTGGGGTATTTTTTTCATTCATTAAAAAGCCCTGAAAAATTTGATGGAGGGCTGTCTTCTATTCGTAACTTAAAGTAGCTCATGGGATTTCTTAGGGTAATGTCTCTCTGCTATAGAATTCAGTTACTTACATAAATATTTTTGAACTCTCCTATGACCTATATGATGTTTAGAATAATTTTTATACAGTTTGTTTAATTTATTTCAACCCTTATTGGTTTTATCCTTATTATATTTGATAGGAATTTCCCATGAGAAGAGGAATAAAACTCCAATGAAGTATGACTTGAAAAAATACCCTCTTAATTGTATACATTCTTTGTAGAAGAGACGTAGAACTGTGTCCTTAATTGGTAGCATAATAAATTGATGTATGTGCCTGCATTCTTTTAGGCTTATACTGTATTTGGGAAAAAAATGTGAAATTACAAATGTTTTTCAAAATACAAAAAGCTTACTAAAAGATTGAGTAAAAACTTTTCTTTAAAAAACATTCATTATTGTAACATTGAGCTGTCTGCACCATTTTTCTCTGCTTTCTCTACTTTCTGAGCTTCACATTTGCATGATATTAAACATGCCATAGTATAAATAATATGTACTTTGTAAGGTAAAACTTTTTCTCAGAGTAAGTGAAACACAAAACAACAATACAGACCATATTGTATTATTGGTATGACCTACTCTTTTCTATACATTTCAACATAAATATAAATGTAGAGAGTGCCTTTTCTAAAAGTGGTGAATTTTGTTGTCCATTGCAATCTCTGCTGAAATTCTGAAGGCACAGCAACAATGTCCTAGCCAGCTCGAAGCTATTACTGACTCTTAAAATTTAATCATTGCTTTGGATTGTGGATGGGAGCACAAAAGAAAGGTTTGTCATATGGTCCCTCCATCTCTTGATTCAAATGCACTCTGTCTTCTGTACTGGTGGTTTATATTGCACCTCTGTTGTACATTCAAGTAATATATGACCAAACTATGGCTCTGGAGCTGCAAATGCAGTGCTTTCTGTTAAAATATTTTTCAAATATTTTTCCGTTACAGACAGTGGTATTTGCAATGCAATAGTGCTTTTCAGTGATATAGGATATGATAACATTTTAGATAGCACCAATATAAAAATATAATTTGTTTGGCTTTGCTTTCTTTTTAGGAGATCCAGTCTAGGGTTGTTGTAAGCTCCTTTATGTCTTGGCCATTGTGCAAAGCCAGTGATTAGACTGTGCATGTGAGCTGAAGAAGGGGTTTGAACTGTAAAAGTGGCTTTCCCATATCAGGTTTAGAATTTGCAAGGAGAACCACAGTATCAATTCCTATGATTCAAGATTCCTTAAAGTTGTCAGGGCATTCAACAGTTTTGATACCTTATAGGAACATATCTAGTAGAGGAAAACACATAAACTTCTTCTGTTTATCTGTGTTTTCTGATTATGTTAAGACTCCAACCTTTGTGCTTTTTCATTATAATTATGCTGTACATAAGGTGGTGTTTTCATGTTATTTACAGTCCCTTCAAGTAATAAAATTGGACTTCATGGCTGATTAATCTGGAAGGGAAATGAGAGAATTTGCAGAACTCTTAACATCATGAAACTTTACCAAATCTATGGATTTAGGAGAACATTTAGATTTAAGAACATAGAGGATACTAATGCAGTAAAAATGCAAAGGCAGTTTTGAATACATCCTGTATGGAACAGCCAGGCACAGAAAGATCAGCAGCTCAATTTACACAGCTTCTCTAATGGAAAAGGTGGCTTTTGAACAAAGAGAAATGCAATGACTGTAAGACTACCAGTATTTTAATGGGAGACTGAAATGAAAATATGCCTGTATCTCTGCTGGTTGAAGTTCTTTTGTCCTGGTCTTTCTCTTTTCACAGCGTTTTGTTTCTGCCCCGTGCATGTTAACCCTCAGTACTGCGGTACCACTGAGGATGTGTGCCATATTGCACTGCTTGCATTTTCAATCTCATTATTCTTGCATGATCGGAGAAGCCAGAAATTGAATTGGAAACCTCAAGGGCCTCTAAAGTGAAAAGTCAGGCAGAGATGCTAAGTTTAACACTATTAGCTCTGTCTGCTTAATTCAAAGTTAAGCAGCAGATTATCTTTTACTTTAGCAGTGTCGAAACCTTCATTAGAAACGAAACTATTGATGATGAGCATGTGGCAAACAGTCTGTGAACCTTAACTAAGGCGTGTTTATCTGGGGCAACCACTGGAGAGAGTAAGAGAGAATTGCTTTGGCTGGCATTATGCTGAGTGAATGAATTTGAGTTGGTACTTCTGTGGAGTTGTTGAAATGAGTCTGTGAGGAAGTGGGGGTAAAGGGAAGGAAATGGTTTTAGAGAAATTATGCTTTTCAGTTGCTGGCATTTCCTTTGTCCTTAAAACAAAGAATTTAAAGACTGGACAAAACCAGCAGCAGTCCAATGCAGAATCAGTGTCCAGATGCAAACACTGGGATCAAGATCAATCATGTTCTGTGACTGTGAACTGGTTTACATGATTTTCCTCAATACAGGGATGCTGTGTTTCTTTGGAGCCTGTGTTTTAAAAGCCAGCTCCTCAGACCCCCAGTACCTTATTTATAGCTGGCAGCTAGCGAGCTTCCTCTTACCTGTATGTTCTCACCTCAAAAACAAAGAAGAAAACAGTCCCAAAACCAACCAACCACAACCCAATAAGATCCAAAGCACCCTGAACATTAATGGTGAGAGTGAAGGAGTACAATCTATTGGAGCTTGAGGCCTGGACCCTTCCCAAGCCTTGGTGAGCACGTCATCCCACTGTGTGTGCAGAGGCTTGCAGACAGGCTGGCTCTGTTAGCTTGGATAGCCACAGCATTTGCTTTTCCACCCTCAGCTGCCGATTTACTACAGAGCTTTTTCATCAGATAACTTATTTAAATGATGCTAACAGACTGGGGAGCAGTCACTAAGAAAGCTCTAGTGGCTTAGGTGGGCAAAGGGAGATTTTAAAATATTTAAGGAAGGCAGATTTTAGTTAAAATCATTAGCTGCTGAATTCATAAGAGGTGTACTGCTAGACAATTTTCATCATGGTTTTTTAGTGTCTCTTCTATCTGTGGTAGATCTCTGGTATGTTAGCAACAGCAGGAGATCCCCATTTTTCCTTAGCACAGTTTGTGCTAGTGAAGCAGTTCTGAACAATGAGAAATGCTTTTTCAAAATAAAGAGTTGCAAGAGTTGAGTATGTGATTTGGATTTCAATTCTGCTCCTAATGCTACCACTGCTACTAGCTTAACAGGAGCATTTCAATATAGAAGTATATAGAGAAGGGGTTTCTTCTTCTGCATAGAGCAGTGGAGTTGGATGAAAGTCCTGTGGAAGTGTTCTGTGATTAGATGTGTAATTGTTTTAGACTGTGAGAAGTAATGGCCTTACTTACTGTCATTGCTGCTTGTTCTTAAAAAAAGTCTTTCACCCACATAAAGTGGTTTATCCATCAGAGCTTCAGAGATCTAAACTCACTTTTTCTTCCCCCACTAACTGATGTGAGCAAGAAAACTTACTAGATTCATGAAGTCCTTCTCAGTATGCTTGTGTTCCTGGAGAAGACTTTGCCTACAAATGTTAGCAAGAATACTAACTGAAGCCTTTTGACTTGCAGAGAGATTTGCTTGTTCCCTTGGCTTGTACCAGTGTGAAGAAGTCTGAGGAGATGGCAACACATGAAGCAGTCAAATATCTGCATACAAAAGCTTTATCATGTCCTGCTGCTGCCTAGATTGCAGTGATGTCAATACTTTTTTGCAGGTACCTGTGGCTTTGATGGAATGTCTCCCCTCATGTAACTGAACATGTTTTATCCCAAGATCAGCCTGTAGATTTCACCCATCATTTCACAGTGCTGACCTGTGTCATGTTCATGTAATGGATGTCCATCAGGCCATGTGACAGAGAGAGGCACCAGAGCCCTTGGGGGGAAGAGAGTGGACAGGAGTTGGCTGATGGTACCAGAACAATTCTTCTTCCTACAGCCCAATCCATGCCCCTGGCGGCCTTGCAAGAAAACAAGGGTTGTAGGAAATCATCTACAGGTGGATGAAGTATCTTGACAGCTTGGTCCTTGCCTGCAGTCTGTAGGAGTGGTGCCTGCTGATACCCCAGGGATTGTTCCTTGCTTAGGCTTTTTGAAGTTTCTGGATTGGTAACAGTGGTGTGATGTTGATAGTGCTGATGATGGCAAGGAGATAAAGACTATTTCTGGCTGAAAACCTAATACTGCCAAAGGTAAGTTCAACAGAAGTAATGTGAATACATCTGGTCTACTACCTGTTAACTTATTGAATGTCTTGTGCATGTTGGCAGTGCTTTTGGTGTTACTGCCAGCAGCTTCATTATTGCCAACTGACTTTCTTTTAGAGCCCTTAGGAAAATACCAGGTGTACCTTGTGGCTTATGTCATCCTCAGACTCCATCACAGCACAGACAGACTCCTGCCCAGCTCTGGGATAGTGCTGAATTAGAAAAGCTAAGTTGTTACATTCTGAAGCATCTGTGAGCTCATGAAGGTGCAAAATGATGCTGTAGCCCCAAGTGGCAAAGTGGGTAATTGCTTCATGCTTTATAAGCGTGGTGATTGGATGCCTAGGATTATAGCTTTGCTGGCATATTCCTTCCTTTATTTGTTTGTTTAATTATTAATTTTTTTGTTGTTGCTGTATAACATGCACACAGCTGGGACCACTAGCCATTTTCCAAAAGTGTTACCTATGAAAGAAAACCCTTTAGTGGATCTAGAAATTATATTCTTCCCTTTCCATTGGCAAGTTTGTAGGTTTTTTCCATTTAATTAAAAAAGATCCCATGTGTAGAAAGGGTAACACTCTCCATACAAATGTGTTCAGTCTGTTTTGTTGTCAACCATATATAGAAGATTCAACACTTTCTTGGACATAGACAATTTCTTTTTAAAGTTATGAGGTTTTTATCAATAAAATATCTTAGGCAAATACTTGAGTATGTTTAAATGCGTGTATAGTGCATCTTATGGTTCAAGTGCAGTAAAATTCAGTTTACAGTCATCTTTCGTATTGCAGCAGACACTTCTTGTGCTTGTTGGTAATGCCACCTTTGATTTGGTTTACATGCATGTTAATTAGCTACCTGGTAATGTATGTGTCCCATCAAGTAGATGCACAGGGTTTGAAAATGAGGCTTAGTGCTGTCACCCTTAGAAGACTGGAAGGGACTTCTGCAGTGGATGAAATTTTTTTTCTTTAATATGTTTAAACAATACATGATATCTCAACAGAAGGTGCGGGCTCATAATGATACTTGCTGAGTGCATTTCTTTGGCTTGTGTTATGCAAGAGGTCAGAAAGAGTGGTAGGATAACGCTTTTGACTTTAATATGAAAAACTAGCTTCTTCAGAATATTACTGAACTCTTCCCTTTCTTGCAGAATTTCACAAATTAGGCTTGTATTATTGCATCCCACTGTTTTCATACAAGCTTTAAAAAGACAGATTCAAGCACAGACTGTGCTTTGAAAGGAGTGTTTGTATGTTTTTTTATACATTTGGCAGTTGCCATGGTTAGTTAGTGTCAGCACAACACAGTTTATAATCTAATGAGCTATTTTTGAGAAAATTCATTAGCTACAGTGCATGAATTGGTGCATATAAGCTTGTGCACATGCACGTGCACAAGCATATCCTGGCACACAGCTGTTCACTCTGGTTACATGCTCCTGACCCAAACATCCAGTTTAGTGGTTCATCCTTCAGTGAACCAGCCTGTTACTTTATGCATAGGTGTTCTGGAAGGAATAACATCATTTGCTGTTTTTGGAAGCTATCTTATGGTAAGAGAGGGGTATTACATAGCTCCTGAGTGCTTCTACCAGCATGTGACATAATTCTGTGTTATAGTTGTTTCCCCATTACACAAGATAAGAGGGGAACAGAAACACCCTGAAAAGCCCAGACAGTGCAGTCCTGAGGGGAGATAGCTGAGTGACCATTACACAAAGCCAAGTCATCTACAACTTGGACAGCTTTGTGCTAGAGCTACTAATCAAATGCTGACTTCTGTGGAGCTGAGAGGAGGCCAGAGTCATTTGCTCTGCCAGAGTATCCATCTGTGCTGCTCTTCATTGTAAGACTGTTCCCAAGAGCCCACAGATCTAGGAAGCATTGCCTGAGTGGCTCATATGGAGGCACGTCAACTTGAGTCTGGCTTGTTAGCTCCAGGCACCCCTCTGTGACTGCTTCCAGCAGCAGCTGATACCTGAACTGTGGTTCAGGGGCACCTGTGGTTGATGACAATGGAGCTCCACGGCTCGTAGCTTAGGCAGGCCTGGGGTGAGGGTGGAAAGTCACTGCGAGATTGGTGATGGTTGAATTGTCCTGAAATATTGAAAGATTGACTGAATTTACAGAGCAGTGACTAAGAAGGTTTGGGCTTAGAAAGCTCGTTTTGCCTGAGGGTCAAGGAATTAACCGTGTATAGAGTCGGCCGGTTGGAGGGAAAACACGATTCGGTCCTATCCCGGAGTCCGGAATGGAGTCAGTTGAAACAAAAGCTCGGATCGGATTTCTGCCGGAGCCAGGAATGGAGTCCACTGAAGCAAAAACCTGGACCGGATTTCTCTCGGAGCCCGGAATGGAGTCGGCAGGTTAAAGGAAATGCCACTTGAGGGAGAGGTGTGATCTTGTGCTTTAAACTGAGTGCAGTACATAAAAGATTTCTCAATGGACTTTTTTGTAGCATGCCTTTATTTCACACAGCAACTGTGATTTGTCTGAAAAGCAATGCTTGTAGATGTCTTTGAAAATTTAAACATTTTATTGCTGTCTAAAATTTCTATTAGATTTTATATTTTGTTAAGTTTTTTTTAAGAAGTAGTAACATTTCCTACCTATGCCTTAAAAAAAAGAAAACAAAACACCTGAATAACCCCAACTCCCCCCAAACCTATAAAAAGAAAGATTTGCAACAACAAATTGATGCTGGAAACCACTTGGAACTTATCTTGTCAAAATAGTGATTTTTTCCCCCCCTTAATCTTTTATGTGGGCTAAATTCTCTACCTAGTCTAGGCATTATTGATGGTAGAAAGCTCTGTGTACCTTTCATGAAGGAAAAATTTCTGGTAGAAGTTCCCAAACATTTCTTTAAAGTAAAATTTTGTGTTAGACCTTTTCCACAAGAATTGTTTTTGACCAACCATGTTTTAAAACCAATGTTTTAAAGCCATTAAAAGAAGAGGTCCTCCCAGGAAGAATTTCCTTGGCATTCCCTGACTGCAAGGAAACCGTATTGAGTATTGGAGGCATTGTACCAAATAGTGCACAATTTCAGTGAAGGGGTAAAGAGCCCTATTTTTAGTCTCTCTCAAACACTTGAAGCAAGCTTGTAGATGTAACATCCTTGATGCTTTAGTTATCCCTGACACACACAGGCTGTTCTGGAGAACATGCCCTTGGTGAGTGCTGAGGATCCTAGCAGTATTGTTTCAGGGGTACAAATTGATCTGAAATGAAATTTCAGGGCATTTCTCCATATGGAGATGCAATGGATCGTTCCATTGTATTGGTTAATTGGGGTCTAGCAGTGTAATTGGAATTCTGGAAACATAAATTAGTGTCATCCTTAGAAAGAACCAGAGCTAAGTGAGGTATTTTATTGGTTATTCCTTTTAGATCTAATGTAATTTCAGATATTTGTTAGAGGCCTAATATGATAGATTCTGTAAGTGGCTAGGTTGGGTGCTTGAGAGAAATTAATATTGAGGTAAGTCTTTTTTGTTCTTATTTTGGTCTGAGGGAAGAAAGACTTATGCTTAAAGATAGTCCAGAATACTGGTATTGCTACTTCACCAATTATTTAAACAAAAATCAAACAGTATTTTAAAATTTGAAAAAATAAGAGTAATACAAGGACTTAAATAAATATTGTGGGTTTTTTCCTTTCTTTTCTTATCATGGCTTGTAGTCTGTGAGCTGTCAGTGTCCAGTGGAATAGATCTCCATGTAGTTAACCTCAGTAACAGAAGTTGTCAATCCTGCTTCAGATTTCATCTTAAATTAGCAAAACTGATAATTATTTTATAAAAAATATATAAAAGAGAAGTGAGCAAGCAGATAATGATGTGCATACCTCCAAACAGTTTCCTTACATGTGTTTGTGCTGTACAACAAGCACGGTACGAGAAGAGAGGAGACCTGGGAGCAGAGCGTGCAAAGGTGACTGAGAGAGCCAAGGGCAGGGAAACGAGTTCTGAAATTTCTTTGTGTGCTTTCTATCAAGCAGAGTTCTGCTTAGTGCCCTGCCATGCTCCTGACAGCTCCAAGGATTCTGCTCATTCTCATCATAAATTGGTTTCTGCAGTTACAACAAATCCAAGAGGAAAAGTAAAGCTACTAATTGAATGTAAAGGCTTTCTGACTTGGCTCACAGCTTACCCCAGGGCTGCTTTGTGTCTTCTTGCAGGCCATAAGCAGGAACGAGTTTTCTGTTTACAAACAGTGCATTTGGCTGTGCTGAGGCTGCCTGTTTAGGGGAGGGAAAAAAAAAAAAAAAGCAGCTGAAAATTTAGTGTCATGATGTGTTTGAAACATTCAATGGTATTTAATCCATCAAGGCAACTGAGGTTTTACCACATTAGGTAAATATAGGTTATTTAGGTTATGCTGCTGTCTAAGATCACTTTGATTGCTTGGTAGGCATATTGTCAATGGAAAAGATACAGAGCTGTTTTTGATCTTAAAAGCAGCAATTGTTTACTTCTTCTGAGATTTACTGTCTTGAAGCCCTGAATACTGCAGGTAGTATTTTTAAAGTTAAAACAAATCTTGTTTTTTGTTTTGTCTTGTTTTGTTTATAAATTCCAAAAGATTGTCAGGCTGTTACTCAAATGCAGAATAAGTGCACCACAGTCAGCTGTGGTTGGAAAAGTTGAATCTGTCAGTACACAGAAGACTGGAACTTTTTGAGGCAGGTTTTCAGAATACAAAATAAGTAAATAGGTTTTATCTGCTGAAACTGTTACTCATGTAAAGAAGTGAGCAGAATATGAAGATAAAACTGAGGGAAACTTGTGCTTAAGAATAATATTATTGCAGATTTTACTTGACTTTGAGTGGCTGTCTTCGGCTATCTACAAAGAATGATTTTGATGATGCAGATAATTGCAAATGGAAATTTTTACAAACTTTTGGCAAATCAGTTCATTCACTGTGAGTGGATTTTGCTGCTGAAAGCCTTTTCCATGTGCAAAAGGAATTCATGATGAAGGATTCTGTGTGAATGAGTTTCTTCAGAGGGGCTGCTCTGGTTTCCTGTTTTGGGAAAGCTCTGCAGAGAAAGTGTTTTCTGGCTGTGGATGCAATATGCATTATAGCTTCAGCAGATAAATTGTTCTGGATAAGGCAGGTAATGGCAGCTGCAGTGGGCAGCAGGCTGCTCAGTGATGAATTGCATTTTGACACTCTTTCAGTGTTCCTTCATGATTTCACTTTCAGTCAGTTGCTTTGGTTTGCCTCTATTGTGATTTATCATTGACACTACTACACTTCTTACCCTTACTCTCTTGGCATGTTCTATCTTCTTGCCTTTTACATGTCCCCAGTGTCATAGGCTCTGTGTCACTGCCATCCCAGATGCTATGATGTTCCCCTCACCCTACATTTCCTCTGAACACTCTCTGAACACCATGCTAGCACTGGCAGTCCAAACCTCAGTGGGACTGGACCAGACTGTGGAAAAGCATGTCCTCTATAGCTGGTTCTGCTGTTCTGACGTTTTGGAGTTACGGGGCTCACTTGAAAATTCCTTGGTTAGTTGTCAGTGGCCTGGGAGTGGAAATACTATCTAGGATAAAAATCAATGATTGTGTATGTTCCTGTTCCTGGTAGGTATGCTTTTGAGTAAATATTTGGTTGTCTAATGAAAACGAAATATTTTGGTTCTCGAGATGTGGGTGTACGTTTCATTAAGGAGCCAATAGGAAAGAAAATAATTTTGAGTCAGACAATTAAAACAGATTTTTTGGAAGACGTGTTTTGGAAAAATGATTATACAGGGCAGCAGATACTTAAAGCCATTTCTAAATCTGAATATGTAGAGAAAACCTGCAGGTGCAACTAAGAACAGAAGTTACAGACTTGTTATTTTCTGCAGGTCTCTGGAGGAGGCCATATCAGTTGTAACTAATTTGTAGGTGTTGTGGTTTAACCCCAGATAGCAGCCAAACCCCAGGCAGCTGCTCACTCCCTCCCCCACCAGTGGGAGTGGGGAGAGAATGTGAAGGGTAAAAATGAGAAAACTTGTGGGTTGAGATAAAGAAAGTTTAGTAGGAAAAGCAAAAACTGTGCACACAGGCAAAGCAAAACAAGGAATTAATTCACCAGTTCCCATGGGCAGGTAGGTGCTCAGCCATCCCCAGGAGAGCAGGGCCCCATCACAGATAACAGTGGCTTGGGAAGACAAACACTATCACTCCAAATATCGATCCTTTCCTCCTTCTTCTCCCCACTTTATATACTGAATGAGTTGTCTGGAATATCCCTTTGGTCAGTTTGGGTCACCTGTCCCAGCTGTGTCCCCTCCTAACCTCCCATGCACCCCCAGCCTCCTCACCACTGTGGGTGGCTGTAGGAAGAGGAGCAAAGGCCTTGGCTCTGTGTAAACCCTGCTCAGCAATAACAAAAACAGCTCTGTATTATCAACCCTGTGTTCAGTTAAGCATAAATCCAAAACATAGCCCTGTACTAGCCCCTGGGAAGAAAATTAACTCTACTCCAGCTGAAATCAGTGCAATATGTAATGAAGGATATTTTTACTAAACCACCTTCTGTAATTCTTGATCTACAGGGAAGTTGAACTCCTACAGGCATCAGCTTAAAATGGGAACCTAATAGAGATGCTCTCAATGTCTTTTAGAATCATTTCTCTCTCTCCACAGACTATAGGGAGGCTAGAGGTACTGTTTGGGCAGCTAAATCAGGTTCATGTGATTCAGCATTATGTGTACACCTAATTGTTTTCTGGGCACTTCCCCTCACCGGAGTTGATATAAACATGAATTTCTGTGCAGATATGGGAAGACAAAAGAAAGTTGCTGATTCAGCATTTGGGTGTCTAATTATTTGTTGCTGCTGTCAGAACTACCTTTCTAGAAGGAACCTAACTGTGGCTTTTGCTCTTGGGCTTCTGTCTGGGTTAGAGCACATCTGTGCTGCCTGAGGGGTGCCCGAGGGCCCTCCTCTACTTACATATAAAGTCCTTTCCCAAACAGCACTTTTATCCTTTGAAGCTCAGACAGTATAGTGAACTGTGTAGGGCCAGTGAATTCACTAATAGATCAACCCGCAGAGGAGCTACACTCAGTCTAGTCATACAGTGTATCTGCTGTTTTAAATGAAAGGCATTCTGGAATGAAAATGATACCAGTTTTAATGAAAAATTCCTAAATAATATTCTCTGTAGACTGTAGTTAGAATACATGCATTGAAACAGTGTCTCCACTGATTGTTACTACATTACTCATTGTAAGATTGCTTCCTTATCCTATAGTGTTTTCAGAATGTAAATTAATTTAGATTATAATATTCATTTGCCTTAGATCCTGCCAATTAAAAAAGAAGAAAGATGGAATAGAGGCACTGTTTTGCAGGTGACAATTAGATATCTTGCACTGCCTTAGGTTGCATTTCTGTTTGTTTTCCTAATTTCCTATTAATACAGTTTTGTGCTTTTCTTTCTTTTCACTTCTTTTATTTTCCATGGGGATTGTCAGCAGAAAATTTTAATCTAATTATTCAGGGATCATGTTCATGTAACGGAATGCCTTTCTTGCCACAAAGGCTTGTGTAGGCTCCCCATGGTACTTCTGGCTGCCATCTTCCTAGCCTTGGAGTTTTTCTATTCACATCTGGTTATGTTGTTGGGCAGAAAGAATAAAGCAGCCTCTTTCACTAAAAGGTCTTCAAGAATTGTAAGTGTTACCTTTTAAGTGGCTGGACTGGTGAGTGTGAGAGGCTGTCCATACCCACACACAGTGCAAAGTGTCACAGGTCTGCCATGGACTGTGGCTTAGGACAGCACCTCTGAGGAGCCCCGTGATGGTCACACTGTTACAGTGCTGCCATGACTTACCAGATACTGCTGGGGTCATGCCTGCCACATCAGAGCTGTGCTCTTGTGAGGCAAAACCAGCTTCAGCTAAAGGAGCAAAGGGTGCATCACTGCACTAGGGGAGCCAGAGTAGAATCAGAAGGTCAAGAGTTTCTGCAAGACAGGATGTATGCTGGCACGTCATTGAGTGGCAGACAGGTGGTGACTTAAGCAGCAGTTGTTGCAGAACAGAAATAACTTCTGGATCAAGTTCACACTTGTTTACTTCATGGTCCTCTTTATAATGAGCAGCTTGTAGCTTCTGAGGAAATGCAAGAAATTCTGTGGGAGCCAGGCATAAACACATCCTCTGACTTCTAGTACAGAGCTGCGTGGTTCCTTTGAATCTGGTTCAAGCAGCAATCCATGCATCATCAGCTTGGCCAGTCACGTGGGGCTCATGGCCAAGACCAGCTGCACACTATTGGTTCCTGAACAGATGAGGGCAGGGGAAGAAATACCCTGCAGAAATGAAGGAAATACTGTCGTGCAAGCTCTCCTCCGGGTTGGAATGGCATTTCTTAAGCAGTCTGGCTTTAGTGCTGAGTTTAGTACCTTAGTACCAAAGTTTGCCATTATTGTTTTTCAACTGCAGAGAGCATGTTAAGCTGTAAACATCTAGATTTCTTCCTGTTTCTTGAGGTCTAGCCCTCTTTATTCAATAATCCAGTTCACAGTAGATTTTCAACAAACAAATTGACCAAAATTTTGACAGGAGTGGTGGAAAAAAAAACCCTCTAAACTTTAGACAGTACAAAAATGTTATTTTTGAAAAAAGGCTATTTGTTTTTATTAACAACAAAGCCCAGGACCTTTTTTGAAAGGACTTCTGCAACTTAGCCAACTGCAATATAACAATTGCTGGATAAATCAGTTCCATACCCATTCTTTACCACATCATACTTATAGACAAATTGGATATAAACTTTGTAGACATGGAAGATAGGATCTAAAAAAGCCCTAGGAGATTTTTTTAGAGACAGACACTACTACACAAAGGATAAAATGTGACTTGAATCTGAAGAGAAGTCAGAGGTTAGTGACAGTTGAGCACAGGCACTGACATTTGGACTTCATAACATAAATGGTCAGGATACTCATATTCCTGCTACAGAAAGAATGTTATGCCAGCCAGTGTTATTTTGTTGATCTTTTGATCCACTATTTAAATAGTGATGAGAACATTTAGAGTGTCATTGGAAAGCAAAGTTTTTCACTGATGTAGCCAAGTCTCTGAGCTTTATCACCTTTCTGACATATTCTGAAGTCATAGCAGCTGGTAAAAGATATGTTGACCTGTCAGTTAAATTTGGATCTAGTAAATATATCTTTAGGTAGTGTTTCATCATTTCATCCTAGGCAGAGACAGTTATTTTAGTAGCTATGGACACCTGTGCACAAGATACAGTTCCTATACTCAGCCAAAGCTGCTCTCTAAGAGTGGAAGTTGTTTTTCTGATAGATGTTTTCTATTAACCACCAGGGCTACTCAGCAGATGAGTATTTATGTCACCATCTCTCATCTTGTCATGCTTGTGGTTTGCCTTCTCTTGCTGGTTATGTTGCAGAGGTCTCTGACTGAGCTTCATTTATGTAGGTGTCTGCTGAGGCTGTGGGAGAAAGGGGCAGGATGCACCTTTGCCTTCAGACAAAGGCAAAGCAAAGAAGTCAGTTCACGTTCCCTGCCTCCTCTTTACCTCTCCAAAGCATCCCATTCCCAGTGGGTGGAGAAGGGGATAAGAATTTGTTCTTACTCTCTCAAAGTATGCTGTAGCCACTGAGAAAGATTAATTCTGTGAGAGGTAAGATGTACCCTATAAATATTTGCTGTACCTGCTCCCCAGTCCTTGCCTCTATACCCATCTTTTGTGTCAGTGTGATTGTGTCATCTCCTTAGCATTTCAGAGCCTTTAGTGGTGTAAGCCAAAGCCACTAATACCAGCAGTAAATTCACATTATTTTGGTGAGGCAGTGCTTCACTGAATGCTCAGAATCAGTGTTTTTGTTAAATACTAGCCAATTATTAAGGGCATTAGTTGCGTCAGGGCACTGCTGATATTTTCTAAAAGTCAGGGGGTTTTTGCAGCCAAAACTTACTGAAAAGCACCCATGGTGACAGAATCATTGAAATTCTAAAAATAATTAGGGCAGTAGTGAGACATAATTATACATACCTTGTTATTGGAACTAAACTATGCAGCACTGAAAATGCCATTCTTGGAAAGAAAATTCATTCCTAAATGTCAGTTTCTGAATTCTCAAGCACATTTGCTTGAGCACAATATGTTGTTAATAGTATTTAAGCCAGATTTTAAGTATTTAGATGCTTAACCTCCAGTAGCTTTAGATAGTACTGAAACTACGCAAAAAACCTTTCCAAATTGAGCCCTTTTATTACTGCAGCAGAGAACATTGTACTAAACCTTGAGAGACCAATGAATTTTAAAGAAAAAAATATTTAAGAGAAGTGAACACAGTTTGAGATGGAGGCGAAAGCCAACTCTTAATCCTATTTGTGGGCTTTGCTCCAGCTGGACTAGCTGTGTGGGTAAGGGAAGCCAGATTTGGCATGGGGAAGCAGTAACACTAAAGAAGACACAGGGACGAAGAGATGCAGTGTGCAAGAGCTAAACTGTATTCTGTGTTTCTGGGAACACTGGGATGAGGAGAGGAGAGTTCCTCTCTACAGTGTTAACCATGCAAGAGCATGGGGAATACTGGCTACAGTGTTGTGAGAGAGATTGGGAAACCAGGGAGTTCAGGGGAGGGGATTAAGAATAATTAATGAGTCCTAATGAAAAAGGACTAAATGAGCATAGTTTGGCTAAGTGGTGACTAATATGGCCTAAGGGATAGAACAGCCCACAAATATCTCAGGGATGGGACTCCAGCAAAGAGGGAGAAAAATTATTTAGCATAAAGGATGAGTTGTAACTATAAGTAAATGGAGGAACTTAGACAAAGAAGAACTTAATCTCAATATTGGGAACAGTTTCCTGTATGAGAGTTCAGTTATTACCCCTTGGAATAATCATTCTCAAGAAGTGTGGGAGCATGACTTTTCCCTGTATTAAACGCTTGCCTGTAAAAGTACCACACACACAACTAGAGCAATCTTAATCTTAGTGTGAGGGAATAGAAAAGGTCTAGGGACCTTTGAATGCTCTCTAAAGGAATAACACATCTGTGGACCTGTTTTTCTTCCCTGATGTTTGGAAGTATTTTTCTCTGAGGAATCAGTTTAAATTCCAAAATATATTGGCAGATATACCTGAATAGGTGCAGCTGCCCTTGTGCCATGGGAGGCTGGCCCTGGCTGCCTGGGAGCAGCTGTGCCAGGGAGGATGGCTTTTATTAATTTGATTTGATTTAAGAAAACCTAGTAGGAGTCTTCAGAACCACCAGCACCTTGGACACCTAATAATATATATGATAATACCTGTTTTTAATTGTTGGTTAGGCCTTCACAGTTTTGCTTTGGACAGAACCTCTTCTTTGGGCTGCACTTTTACACTTTTTTTTTACCTGGAAAAGAAGAGAGCCTCAGGGAGATAATAAACAACATGGAGTCCTTGAGACCATTCTGCCTGTCTAGGGCACAGCTGTGTCTGAGGAGCATGTGGCTTGCCCACTGTCCCTTAGTGACACTGACACTGCTTTCAGTCACATCCCCTTTGTGCTGGTGCTGCCTCTGGCAGTGCCTTTCTTTGGAGAGACTGCAGTGTGCTTGCTGTGTGTGCTGTAGGAGCATGATCCTACCAGGAGCTTATGCAGATGCCATTACTGGAGCTTCTTCGAGCTGTAGGGAGATGGTGAGGTGTTGTTTGGGGTGTCTCTGCTGCCAGGAGGGCATGCTTCACTTGCTCTGACATTCTGCCTCTTGTGCAAACATTTGTGCTGAGGCCACCTGAGTTTATAATGCTTTAACATCTGAATTTTAAGCAGGTGTAAACAAGTAATGAGTTTGCAAGGTAATGAAAAATCAGGCCTAAGGTCCTCAGGAGCAGGCTCCATTGTTATTTGAATAGGAGACATGCAACAGTGATTCTAAAATCTCAGGAGAGGTTTTGCAAACATGCTTAAGTCAAACTGTAGTTAGAGAACTGAAATTGAAAGCCATGTTATGGCAACAGCTGGAAGGAAGATCAAAGAAAGGACCGTGGTGGCACAGAAAAAGAGAGCAGCGTAGAGAATCACTCATCCTCGTGTTTCTGGCTACATCTTGATTTCATGCCATGGTTTACTGACCTCCTTTCCCTTTCCTTCTGAGTGTTGTGCCAGTATAACTCACTGTGGGTCAATGCTGTAATTTGGGTCACTGGTAGGCTAAAAAGGCAGCCCTTCAGGGCTGTGCTTGCTCTCTCGACATGACAAACCATGACCAGCAGGGCAGCAGAGGGAACTCGGGTCATCTTGGCTGTTACATGTGAGCCTTGGCTTTTGAACTGAAGTAATTGGACATGCCTTTTCCATCAGGTGGTCCATCAGCCAAGGTTTGCATCTATACAAAAAGACATTTGCTTTGTCTATTTATGTTTATGTGTACTTTGCTATGATAATTATATTTAGCTCATTGCATTACAGGGGTAAAAATTACATTCCGTGCATGTGTGTCTAAGGAAATGGGTAAAGGCTTAACCTTTTCAGCCCTCTGCAAGGGAATTCTTGGGTTGCTGGTTAAATGGAGTCCCAGCAGGGGTTTGCATCTCTCTCTGCCTCTCCCAGTTACACATATGCTGCGTGTTTTGCTCTTTCATAGCCACTCCTGCACATTGGATAGCACGGAAGAAAGAAACAGATGCAACTTCTTTCAGAAAGCTGCAGGGAGAAGTTTGTAACAATGCTATTCAAAACCTCCTATAAATGAGAAAAGTATTGCTAGGGCTGGACCCCTGTGGGGTGGGAAGTTACTGTGAAATTCAGTCGAGGCACCTCCTCAGATCAAGTCTGTTAGGCAGAAATAGCGTTTGCCCAGGGAATTGTAACTCCACCATACCTTCCAGCTTTGTGCCATCTCTGTGGATTTGGGGAACATCATGTCTTCACCTCCCTACTGTTGTACTTCTGTGAAGGAAATTACAGCTCTAACTAGGAACATCTGAGCAAAATGTTTTGTTATCGGACTCAAAGAAAAGTTTCTTGCATTTGATTTTCTAATCATAATGTAGTAATGATAATGATGGAATGGAATGCAATATAATTAATGTGATTATAGTTATTTGGATGGGAAATGGAGGAGTTTTATTACCTTCTTTGCTTCTTTTATAAGTTTTAATATGCCCATTTAAAAAGTATAATTGAAACAATATGTTTCCTTTGTTTAGACATTAGTCAATATGAAAAGTTCCTAACACTGGGATATACAGAGGCTTTTTCATGAGGGGTGGGTTTAATATTACATGCACAAGATGTGCCTAAATTGGTCTTTCTCTTTTTGAGTCAGCATACCGGGAACTAAATGGATAAAATCTGGTAAAGCATTATATCAACAGCTAGTAATATTCAGTTATTGCAAGTTTCAATATTATTTATATTTTTATTAGCTGACCTAACTTTCATCCTTTCATCTTTTCTTCTGCTATTTTAGCACTCATTTGCGGATTAGGAAGCTTTCAGTTTTGTATCTAATGGGGATAAAGAGTGGGATAAATTTCAAACTCTCCATGAAACAGCTGCTATGAAATCACACAGAAGTATTTGGAGCAAAACTAACTTAGATTTCTAGAAAATTTGCCCCAGATGTGTTATGCATAGTTACATCTTAATGCCTAAATTATGTTTCCTTTTCTTGAGGTTTGCAACGTTTCTATGTGGCATTGCTTTTCTGGATGTTAGCTATTTCTGATTTATACACCTGCACAGCCCTGGGAGAAGCAGATGGTGGTTGGTTGGGGTAAAGCTCCATAAACCTGGGTAATGTCCATATAATTCCTCTTTTAATTCTTATCAGGCTAGCAAAGTAGCTATATGAATAACTGGTTTTTGGTTTGGCATCAGAAATGAAACTATCAAAATTCTGGTTTGAATTAGACACAGCACTCTTTTCAACCAGTAACAGACAATTTTATTTCTCTTTACATCTATGCTAAATCTTAAAAAAAAGCATGTGTGGTTTTAAGACATGGAAAAGATTCACTGGTCTTCTTAAAATTCTAGTATGTCCTTTCATCCAAAACACTATCTGTGAGCAAAGCTAATAGTCAAATTCTAACCCCTAAACTAGAAACCTAAGAAATTGAGGGCTCCATCCCGCCCTGTGTTATGTGGCTGTTCTTGTAGAGAGAAAAGGTAGAGAAGGTGTGTTGGCTCTTGGCACCAGAGCTGTTGGCTCAGGGCATCACAGTAGCACCTGCAGGCTGGGCTGGGCTGGTGGCTAAGGAGCCAGCTGGTGTACCACAAACATGAGGGACCCTTCCAGTGTTTCAGCTAAATTGTACATGGACAGCTGATGCTTCACTCCATAGCTTTTGGACAGAAAAGTGCTCCTTTGCCAAGGAGCAGCCACCTGTCCCTTGCCTCTCTGAGAGTGTGTATTCCTGCCCTGAAGAATTCAGACCAGTGTTAGTGGTTAGTGCCTGTAAATACCACACACTGATGGCCACCCTCATGTCTGAGCTTGCCATTTGCAAAGGAATAAAATATATCTATTTTCCTCTTAGCTTTGGAATGATTTTGATATTATGTAGGCTTAATCTCCATGGCTCGCTCTTCCTCTAATTCAACCTGCAAGGATTTATATAACCAACATTATTACAGACTAATTAAAACTAACAGCCTTCAAATGGTGTCACATACTTCTTTATTCTTCCTTTGCTTGTGGCAGTGTGGCAGACGGTGTTCAAGAATCCAGAATAACTGTGCTTGTTTCCTGTTATATAAGGTGCCTCCTTAAAATAGACTGCCAAGAGACTTTTTGAGTAGGTGCTTTTTTTTTTTCTTTCCCCCAATCAGCTTCCCAATATCACTGCACTGTCATTGTGACTGCCTGTCTGCTTCTGCTATAATCTTATTTAGTCTTGGTAGAAAAGAACATGAAAACAAGCTTTGTTTTTGTCATTCCATGCTTTCCTATGGCATCAGATAGAGAAGGAGAGATGGCATGGTCACATGCTCTATATTCATTCTCCCTTAATTACTAAATGCCTTGCTCTTTGAAGCTCTCATGATAGTCAGTTTATCTGCAGCAAAGGCAGCCAGCCTCTCTCTGCTTGTGAGCCAGTTTTACTCCCAGCCAGGTGTTCAAGGGCAGATGCAATTCAGTCATGCTTGAAAAAACTCTGTATCTTGCTTGGTAAATAATGATAGTGTAATCATGTCTTGCCCTCCTAACACACATTGTAGTAACCCCAGTTTGGCTGGCTGCCCCTCCAGCCAGCTTTCCTGGGAGCCTCCTAAGCATTGTATTGATGAGCTCCACGCATGAGCTGGTTGCCTTGTGTTCTAACTTTAGGGCTTTCTGTAGTCTCCTTCTTCAAGAGAATGAATATTTTTTGCTTCTTTTTCTTTCAGCAGCAATATAGGGCATACATCATGGAATTGGATCTGGTCCTCAGACAGGAATTGCTATTATAATTTGGAAAATGCCTGTTCCTGAATTTTGCCCAGCCCCTTAAGGTCCCATTAGTCTCAGTAGGAGCTAAAGGCATGCATCACATACCCCAGGAGATGCCTGGGTCCTTGCAAAATTGAACTTGCAGAAAAAATTTATCATACATTTAGAAACAAATGACCTAAGACTGGCCTCAGTGAGCTTTGGAGCACGATTGTATCTCCAGAGAGTCATTGAAACTGCCCCTTACATTATTGATTTGAATTTAATGTGATCAGAATGTGTTTCCTTGCAATGTTAGGTGTGTGCAATATAACCATGAAAAAAGATCCCACAGATACACTGTTTCTCCTGGTACTAATTGGGTCATAGTCCATGGGTCTTCCTTCCATATCTTCATTTTCAGAGACAGATATCTAGAACAGAAAATAAATCCAAAGGGAGCATAAATGCTCTCTAGCTGAGGGAAGAGAATAGCAAATGAAAGTCTAAGTTGGTGCAGTGGGCAGGAGCTAATCATAAAATAAAGACTCTAACATCACCCCTGAGTGGGCATTGGTGATGAGCCAGATGCATTTCATCTGCCTGCTGTGTGTTTGATAGTACCTGTTTAAATGAATTGATGTAACCAGACAAAGAGAAAAACAGGTAACACAACAGATGGAAAATAGCTACAAGAGAACATAATAAAATGAAGTGAAAAGGAAGTCAGTGATATTGATGACTGAAAGAGAGAGATCTGTGGCTTTGTCTGGTACGGAGCTGTGCTGTCCCAGCTCGGGTGTGAAGCAGTGTGATGGTGTTTGCTCACACTGACAAGGCCCCCAGCTGATTCCCTGTCCTGCGCTCCACAGGGCTTTTCTTTGGTTTGTGCATGCAGGACTGGTGTGGGTGTTGATCTGTGCAGGGAAAGTGAACCTGGCTGTTTTGTATCTGTGTGTTCATATATATACAAAACAACAATTTTTGTTACAGGACACATTTCTTCTTGCCAAAATAATTGTATCAGTAGAGCCACTCTTGAGTAATTGCAAATTTATCATTGGGTAGTACTTTACATTGTATTTCCTTATTCCCCATGCTATTTAGGAATAAACTGACCAGAATAAATACTTTCACACTAAGAAGGTAATTTGCTGTAACCATACTGTTGAAATTACAGTGGGATAACTTATGTTTAGGCAGTGGTAAAAAAAATGTGTATTTATGTGCCTTGTCTGTCTATATCAGCTTTGCAGTGCTTTTGCATTGTGGACACACAGTGTATGGCTTTCCAAAAATAGCGCCATATCAGGGAAAAGAATAAAGTTTATATTTAGAAATCTATTACGTCTTGTGGTGTAAAAAGGTTGTGTAATCAGCTACTTCGAGCTAAAGTACTTTAAACCCCCCTTGTCCCCCAGTATTTGTCAGTCTTCTGAGTGGTAATATTCATTCTTGAATGACTGCTTGAATGAGGCTACTTCAGTAATGCCCACAGTTTATGGTGATATTGCAAGTGGGTAAACCAGAAAATTTACTAAAAATAACCTGATTTTGGAGAGAATGACCTTGTGTGTGGCTCTTTACAGACCTGTGCAGAGCCCCACTCTTTACTGCAAATCTAATGGGTCTTGTTAAAGACAAAGGACTGGTGTTAAACTCTGGGCTCAGTGAGAGGGTGCAGGGTGGAGTTTCTCTCACTCTGTGAGAAATCAGAGCGCTGTGATACACTGATATCTGCAAAAGGCCTTTGGAGAGGGCTGATTGCAAGCTGCAGTGGCTGGGGACTAGGTCACAGAAGAATGAGGGTGGGAGCATGAAGGGACAGTCTGCTTGAGGCTCCGCAGAGAGTACTGCAGGGGTTTGTTATGAGCCCAGGAGGCCTAAACTGATAAAGCTAGGCAGCTTGAATAAGTCTCAAACGGATCAATATCTTCCAAATTGAATAATATTTTCATTTTGTTCTGAAGCTTCAACAGGAATATGTTTCACTGGGAAGGAGCTGGAGAATTCTTTAATTCAAAGAGGCAACTCCAGACCTGCCAGATCAGTCAGTCAGCTTAATTTTAATTACACTACCCAGTCAATAAGGCTTCCATCCTCTCTTGTTTAAATCAGATAAAAGCATTTCAAGCAAGAGCAGAATCTTGTGATGTTGGAAATGAAATTCTGAGTTTTATTTTCTGGCCAGTTTATGTTATTTGAAATGACCAATATACCGAAAGTGTGAGTGTGATCAAATTTCCAGAATGGAAAGTAATGACTTTGCTTTCTGCATACATGAGGAAGCATTTGGCCTGCTTGTGCCTTGCTACAGGCAGCTGTAGTAGGGCAAAAGAAACACATTAATCTCTCTGTTATCATCTCCTCCGGAAAGCAAAGTATACTCATTTTTTTCTGTATGCAGAAAGTGCTCTGTTCTTCTCCTGTTCTCTGTGTGGTATAAAAGAAATACAGTGAGAAATACAGTTTGTGTCTTATTCTTAGAGGGCCCGTGTATATTTTAAGAGTCGAAAGATTTTCCTGGGTAATGTTACCCGTGTATTTGAAATATCTGCCATGGACCCGGGAGACTCAGAGACTTCAGTCCCTTTGGTGTTGTGGAAGAGCAGACAAGATCCTTGCTAATTCCTCTGGTATCCCTCCACCACTGCACCCCTTACCCTCAGCTATATTTCAGCAATATTGGGCAGGAGTTACTGGCACTTTATTCAGGTAGAACAGAGCTGCAAATATTCGTGCTATCAACAAATCACAAAAGAGATTGAAATCCAAGTAAAATCAAACAGCAAATGCATTTCCCTGCCTTTTTTATATGAGACAGGATGAGTTTAGAGAAACATTTTTGTGTAAAATTTTGAGCCATTTTAAATTACTTGTTTTTCTATATCTAGAGATATTTGCAAAAATTTGTTTTTGCTAAGAAACAAACTTGTTCCGTGTAGCAGTTTGTCCAACTATCTGAGAAGTGCTCTCAGAACTGGAAATTATTTAGCTTTCACTGAAATTTGAACAGATAATAAGGAAAAAGCTGCAGATTAAAGGCTTTACGTGTCATAAATTCTGCTTTTTGGTGCCTGTGCCACACATCTGTACAGTTCAATTCTTCCTGGCAATGCCTTACTGCTCTGTGTGGTGTATTTAATTTCATGGGGTTTTTTGAGTTTCACTTTACTGGAAATAGAAAAGAAAGAACAAAAGGTTTGTTTTAAAAATATCAGTAATTGCCAACACTAATAGCATTTTCCAGTTTTATAATTTTTCATAATCATTCTGCAG
This sequence comes from Pycnonotus jocosus, assembly GCA_013400435.1. Taxonomy (NCBI): domain Eukaryota; kingdom Metazoa; phylum Chordata; class Aves; order Passeriformes; family Pycnonotidae; genus Pycnonotus; species Pycnonotus jocosus. The sequence goes on from VWYP01016889.1 coordinate 128,160, forward strand.
CATGATTAAAGTAGGTTAAATATTAAGGTCAGCTCCCAAAGGAGGTGGGGTCCAAGCCAGCAGAATGCTGAGCATTCCTGCAAGAGGCTGGGCACATGGGACTTCCCCTGCAAATGGTAGGATATGAGAACATTTAGTGTTGTGTAGAATTACTGCCTGAATCTTCATTAGACAGAGAGAGAAGGTCTTATCACAAAACACTGAAGGTGATGTGGGTGAAATTTGTGTCAATTTCTTTTCTCACCAAGAAATGTGGATTTCATTCAAGCTAAATTCATCAGCTTCTGCTGATTAGCTAATGTCCTGCCAGAAAGCAAACAATAATCAAGAGGTTTTTTAATGTGTTTTGGTTACAGCCTTGCAAAAAGAAGTAGCTATTACTTTTTTCAGTTTGGGATCGTAGTTTGACATTTCTCCACTTATATTTAGATTAATATTCTAAAAATTAAAGCTTTAATTTTGAATTTCATAAATTTCTGAGACTGACGCCAAGTGATTCTGTTGAAAATTTTCAGAGAAAGTACATTTTGAAAGAAAAAATTCAGATTTGCATTAACATTTCTTTCATAGCATCACTGGATCATGGAGGCTGGAGGGCACCTCAGGATGTTTCTACCAACTTCCTGCTCAAAGCAGGCTCAGCTTGAGATCAGACACATTGCCCAGGCCTTTGCCCATTTGGGTCTTCCCCAAGCACAAAAACTTCACAGTGTTGCTTGGCTGCCCTCAGGGTGAAAAAACTTTTCCTTATACTGTGACCAAACTCCTCTTGCTTCAATATATGCCCCCTAGGTCCTGTTCTCCTTCCATATCCTGGTATGAAGCACAAGTCCATCATCTGGATACCCTCCTGGTGGGGATGCTGCTAGGCATCTCCAAAACCACTGTAACTATTTGTGTGAATCTGCCAAGAAAATCTAGATGAATTTATTATTTCCCACCATCCATGAATTTCTTTGTGCTTCAGCCTGTCTCTAGGAAGGTGGGAACATAACGTTTCTTTCTTTTGCTTATAAGCTGTTGGGACTGGACTGATTTTAGTCTGCTAAGAGGGGGACCTCAGACTTGGACCATGGCATGGTATTTATAGTAATTGTTGGAGTCCCAGTAGCTGAAAACAACTTGTGTCAAAGAATTGTAATCATCTCATGGTGGGAACTTAAATAAGTGCAAGGCAAAACTAACAGGAACTCTTAGAGGAAATATTTTTTACAAGAACAGGAGATGGCTCGTCAGAGCTGGGCTTAAGTGCATTGAATTTCAGTGCATCTGTGTTGTCAGAATAATTTACCATTTGTATGCTGGTGTTATTTTAAGTGTGCTGACCCCAAAAATATTGATGAGGCAAAACCCCCTGTAAAACATACCTGCCTTTTAACCTTTTTATGGTCCTGCCAACCGGAAAGTTAAACAATGACAAAATGGACTGTGAATCTGTGTGCTGGCTGCTTTTTCTCCTGGTGTTATGAGAGGTTTTTGCTGAATGGGGCAGATATGAGGCAGAATAGCTTTCTGCACAGTATGTGGTCAGGCTTTAGCATTCAAGGTAATAGAATAACTGTAATCGTATAAGCTCCATAAAACTTACAGCTTAAAGAGATTTCTTTATGTGATTTTGAGGACTGTTATTAAATGGCCAGTGGTTTGTGGGCCTCACATTGCAAAGCTCTTGTTAGTCATGTTTCTGAGCTGTCCTGGCTACTCGTGAGGACACTCAGCTAGGGGCTGACTAGCCAGAAGTCCAGTCCAGTGGTTGGGCATTTCTTGTGTTATCTCAGACATAGGGAAAATCTGCCAGCTATTACGTAGGGAACTTTCAGGAGAAGGCAGTGTAGCTCTGTACATCTATACTTTTGATATTTTATAGTTAACAATTTTAGGGTCTGTGTATATTTCTTGCTGTACACAGTAACACTACAAAGATAAAACAGTGCCTTGTCTCCTTCCTTATTACTTTGTGGCAATGCTGGCGCCTTGCAAAATAAATTGTTGGTATAAATAGGCAATGCTTCTTAACACCCAAAGGCTGAGCTGGATGGAGCCTGTTTCTGACCTTTCCTTGGAAGATACCAGAGCCCTTGCCCTCAGCTCTGTGTGACTAAAATAAAGGCTACTCTGGTCTGAAAATGGGTTGTTAAGTAACCATGGTGGTAAGTGATAAAGACATTGGAATTAATTTGAGTTATAGTAAATCTATCTGGTTTTCTTCCTATATTAAACTGGTGCTAAACAATTTACTTTATTTTATCCAAGTATAATGGGTCAGCGTGCTTCATGCTTTAAGCATACAGTGACACATATCCAATTGATCCTCAGAGCTTACCAAGAAAAGGATAATGTGAGCACTGTCATCTATCTGACTACCATTTTTTATAAAACATTTTTTTTCATAGAGAAAAATAAACTAGATTAATAGTAGAAACAACCTTTACCCATTCTTTAAAAATTTTTGACTAGTTATTTCTCTTCTTTGTTTGATTGCTCAGCATTTTTCACATGGTTGGGTTCTTCTGCTGGTTACCAAAATCACTCCTTTTTTCTCCAGAAATGCAGGCTGATTATGTGTGTCTGCAGTCAATAATACAGCAGAAAAGGTGAATCTGGTCATTTTTATCACGTGTGTGACCACTACCTTGCTCAGTAATGCCTGAAATTTAGGAACCGTACTAAGAATAGAAGAGAAAGGGGAGAAAAAGAAAGCAAAGTAATCAGAAATTATTTTTCTCTAGCTAAATGTATCAAGATATTGAGTCAAGATGTAGTTTTCTTGATAGGTACTATTGAAAGACAGGGGCATGAGTTCTTGTACAAAGTCCAAATATGATGGTTCATTTGAGTTGTTACATTTTTTGCCAACATTACCCTTATGCATGAGTGCTAATGAATGATCCTGTTGCCAAAGGCAGAAAGACATCTGTCATCAAATCAGATTTTTCCAGGAACTTACAGGTTAGATGAGAGGATCTCTGCTGCAATACAGTGCTACCTGGTGAAGAGAATGTTGTGAATCAAACAGCAATGACATGAGAAGGGGTTTGTTTCAGATCTCATCATACCCTTCTCTGAAACTGGGAGTTTTCCTCAAATAACAGCTGCATGGAATATGAGTCCTCTGTCCCACAGTACAGTTGTGTAGAACTTTGAGCTTCTCATTAAGCTATTGGTCTGCAAGCATATTCCTAATCTTTGTTTTGGTGCAATCTGGGAGCAGCTCTGTTGCCAGTGAATTTACTCAGCTTTGAAGCTGATATAAGAGCATGTCTGTGCTGTTCATTTCACTGAATTTACCTGTGGGCCTCAGCTTTTATAAGACCTATCCTGAACAAAGTTTGAAGTCCTATTTTGGCTCTTCTAGGATTAAATAAGTTAAAAATAGTTAGTTTCTTGGCAGTTTTAGCACAGTTCCTTGGGAGAGTGCAGTCAGTAAAGCACTGTGGCCAAAATATCTGAACTGCCACCCAAGATGTGAAAGATTACAGCCTGGGACAGCTTTATTGTTGCTATGAAATTGAATGCCTGCATAAAAATAAAGAGAACAATACGGGGCAAGTGTTTACTGGGCATTAGAGAGATGTTTATTATACCTTCTACAGAATAAGCAGAAAGCTCAAATTATCTCCAGATTTTAAAGGCATTGTAAAATAATTAAATGCAAATACTAAGAATCTTACTGGAACTACAAATCCTGAAAATGTTCCTCTGAGGATTTTTATTTCATTCCTTACATATCTTACTAGGCTGCAACACCACAGCCCTGGGTTTGGCCACCCTGAGAATTAAAGTGGAATAATTTTGTCCTGATTCTTGTTTATAGCTTGTAGCTTCCTGTTGGAAGGCAGGGCATGAGGACTGAGAAGGGACATGGCAAGCCAGCTGCAGGATTAATCACTCTTTGTGCTTTCACTCTGGGTGAGAAAAACTGTTCCATGTAGAGATATGAGGAGAAGCTCTTGGAGGCTGTTGTTGCTTCTTGAACAAGCTTCCCAAGTGGTTCCCCTGGTTTGCAGCAGATGGTGGAGGAAGCAGAACAAGCTGCTAGCTTGTGGGCTAAACATCCTCTAAAGCATCTTCCTGCTCTTTGCTTTAGGAGATGCAAGGTAAGGCATGGAACAGAGGAAGCCATGGCTCCTGGCCAGTCTGTTGCCCTCCAGATAGAAATATGAGATTTATATGAAACCACATTTCCTACCACATGCCTCAGATTTTAAGGCTGGGAAAGACCTTGCCATAGTAATTCAGGCATATTAGCCATGTCAAATAAGTATGATTTAAAACACCCTTGGCACAAGCCCATTTAGGAGGTTAAAGCAGTAGCAGCCAAGCCAAAATAAATGTGAGGAAAGAAGCAAGAGAGGGAAAGGAAGTATGCAGACAGGGCAGTGGCAGGTGTGGCGTCTCTGCTTTTGGTGGTGACAGCCAGGTCAACCTTGCTGTAATGTCACCTTACTGAGCCTGCATCACCTCTGCAGGTGAATGGAAGAAATAGAATCAATTTTGGTGAAAATTCAGAAGAGGTAGGTTAGATCCCTATAATCAAAAAATGTGAACATCCTATTTAGTGCGCTCTGTCCAATTCATATGGGCAGCATATAGGTGATATAATTCAGTAATCAAAGATCCTGGACGAAGCACTGTTTAGAGACCCTGTGTGACTGAAAATCAAGACTGGCTTTTCTCACAGAAAAGGAAACTGTGTGGTTGTAAATTTGCTGTATCCCATTGGCTTTTACCTTCCAGCTACATGAGGACTTTTATATGATATGATGACTCCTTTAATATAAACATATTTACCCAAAGCAGAAAATACACTTGGAAACCACGCTGGCAAACATTATTTGGAAATAATCAAAACTGATGGCAGCATTCCAGTATACCTTTGTTTGACATTCTATCAGTGTCGTAGTTTAACCCCAGCCAGCTGCCAAGCCTCAGGCAGTGGCTCGCTCTCTCCCCCACCAGTGGAACTGGGAAGAGAATGGGAAGGGTGAAAATGGGAAGATTTGAGGGTTGAGATAAGGACAATTTAATAGGGAAATCAAAAGCCCCACACACAGGCAAAGCAAAACAGAATTAATTCACCATTTCCCATGGGCAGGCAGGTGTTCAGCCATCTCCTGGAGAGCAAGGCCCCATTACACATAATGATCACTTGGGAAGACAAACACCAACATTCTGAACATTCCAGCCTTTCCTCCTTCTTCCCCCCACTTTATATACTGAGTATGATGCCATATGGTCTGGAATATCCCTTTGGTCACTTTGGGTCACCTGTCCCAGCTGTGTCCCCTCCTAACCTCCCATGCACCCCCAGCCTCCTCACCACTGTGGGTGGCTGTAGGAAGAGGAGCAAAGGCCTTGGCTCTGTGTAAACCCTGCTCAGCAATAACAAAAACAGCTCTGTATTATCATCAGTGTGTTCAGCACAAACCCAAAACACAGCCCCACACCAGCCACTGGGAAGAAAATCAACTCTAGTCCAGCTAAAACCAGCACAGTCAGGTAACAAAAATACTACACAGATTATGTTTTACTTTGTAGGTGACACTCAAAAAGTTCTGGTTTTTTTTCTACAGGAGGAATTATATCTTGGGTTTAAAAAAAAAAAAAAAAGAAAGAAAGGAAAAAAGAGAACATCAATACAGCTGTTGTTTTGAGGGTGTGGCTGGATAATGGTGTCTTGCACTCGGGGCTCAACCTGAGACCATAGGATACGAATGGTCCATGCTGGGTAACCAACACTGCTGATCACAGATACATAGATTTATATGAAACAGTGTGATAGAGCTGCACAAATACGCTTAGAGAGTTTGCTCAGAGGACTGATTTCCAAACTAAACTACCATCTATTTTCCAACATACATTAAGATACAGCAGGCAAGGCAGTTTTGGGTAAGTAAAGGTAGTGTTTTAATTACTAGGTAAGGTCATTAACCTACTCTGGGCTTGTCAAATCAAGGCTCTGGTTAGCCATCCCTTGCACAGATAAAGTTCACTCCTTACTCCTTGTATGGTGTACCCAGCCAAGAACATTTTTTTATACAATTGGATGTATACCTCCAAATAAAGAAGAATACATTTTTAGTTCAAATTAGAATTGTAAATGCTTACAACAAAGTTAGTTAATATATGGCTGTTTAGCATCCACAGCTTGTGAGTAATTTCCTCTGTGGAAAATAGGACATGAAAAGGAAATTTCAGTTCCTATTTTGACAGAGAAACTCATATGCCAGCTCAGTACCCTCTGTGATGGAATTTTATTTCCAAGGGTAATTAGTACTGGGGTAAGTAGCAAGGGTAAGTAGCATCTTAGTGTAGCATGAACATCCAGTAAGGAATAATTATACAAAGATACACACCCAAGGAAATCTCTTAAGATGTCACAGATGATGGAGCATGTCAGTCAGTGTTACTTATTAATGATCTTTGCTGACACAAGTGTGAATAATGGTTTAAGTATCCACTAATGTTCCACCTCCTTCTGGATCTAATGAACTTAGTGGGCCTGCTGACCTTTACTTTGACAGTCCTAAAGTTTTAATTTTGTCTTGGATGATGTGTTGCTGAAAAAAATAATTCTTTTATCAAGCTAAACAAGTGTCCCTTGAATTTTATTGGCATCAATTTAGAAGCCTGTGTTTGAAAATCCCAGCCTGCTTGTAAAGTTTTAAGGGCAAGAAATATATCACCATTTCTGCATAGATGGGGTGTGGAAACTATTCTGACTGCCCAAAGATATACATCATTAAAGTTTTATTTTATAAACCAAAAATCAGAGAATGTCCTTTCAAGAAATTATCTTAGTCTTTGCAGTGGATCAGGTGGACTTTCAAAGCAGTTCCCCTTTCCTGCCAGGGCAATGTATTGGTTTTATTTGGATTGAACTTTAATCAGCTTTCTAATGTCCCTCCTGCAATTTCAGCTCTTGATCTTGTGATTATTTCCTTTGCCAGAAATCTTGTAAGCCTTCAAAAAGTCTCCAGCTGCTTGTCTGCATCAGGACTCTCAGGAAAGAAATAGTCCAAATTGTCTGAAGGCGTTAATCTAAAGTATATTAGCTAAACTGGATTAAATATGCATTCTTTGGGAAGGTAATTCAGTAAAATGACCTTAAAGACAGTTCTGTTGTGAATGAGGATGCTCACACATGGGTCTAATGCAGTTTAGATTATGCCCTTCGAAAATTGAATTTGGCCCAAGTTCCTTGTGTGTCTCTGTGGATGCAATCCCTACCACAGCCATACCACACACAGTGGGGAAGTGGTTTGCAATGCACTGGAGCCCCCTGCACACCCCTGCATATTCTGTAGCTGATATCACTTGGCTCTTGTGGGAGCTAAAATAACCTGGGGTATGATCAGCTTATTGTCAGTACATAAAGCCATGCTGCCATCGCTGCCACCACCATTACTGCAGCAGTATGCAGAGTCTCAAGTGGAAATCAGAGCCCTATTATACTAGATATTGAATGAAAAAAATAAAATAGCTGGCTCCTGTACAGAGAGCAGAGCCCAAACAGCTGCTGGCAGAGCTGTGCCAGCTGTAAGCTGCGCTGCCCTCAGGTCTCCCAGGGTCCAGCCTGGTGCTTTGCCTGAGGAGTCTGGTGATCCAGAGAGTCTGCGTGAGAGAGCCAGGCCTCTGACTCGCCTGGAAAGGTAAAAGATGGGAGTTTCTAAACCTCCTGTGCTAGATCACAGGGCCAAATCAGCATCAGCTGGCATGAACAGCTGTGTTTGGAGCAATGCTAGCCACTCAGGCTGAAGGATTTTGGTCACGCAAATGTACTCCTGTACTCCCACAGTATTTTTGTCATATTGCAGTCTACATGTGGTTAAACTATCCTCCTCTTCCCAATTAAATGCTCTGGGAATTACCTGATGCTAATTGCCTTTTTGATCCGCTTCAAAATTCAATCCAGTCTGATAGGGCTTGTAAATGACGCTCTAGCCTGCCATGCATTGATTTCTTCTATTTCGGGAAAACAGAGAACACCATGAAGTTGTGAGAAATCATTGTTTTTCATACATTTTGCCAGTCACAGGCCAAAAATGTAAGGAAAATTCAGGTTATTCCATTTGTATGCAATCTCATAGGTTATAACTGTCAAACTATAACATAGTTCCAAGATTTTGAAAAGGCCAGGTGCCTCCAACAGTGTGCTTTCTTTAAGAAAATGTCGACTGTGTGCTTGGTTGGGTCAAGAAGTGGTTTGTATTACACTGTCAGCTTTGTAAAAAGAACAGCAAATTCTGGAGGAGCATTTAGTGGCAAGAAGGATAATGGCTTTGTCAGTCAATTCAGAAAACAACTTTTAGGAAATATATTTTCACCAGGGCCTGAGTCAGTGAGACCAGATAGATGACCATGGTGGATGGAGCCACTTCCTATATTTTAAACTGGACTAATGAGCTTGACCACAGGGGTCAAGCTTTCAGTATGTTTGACTACCATTTACAATTTCAGTTGTTGCACATAGAGGACAAGATTTCTCTTGAAATAATTTTCTAGTGAGACTAAGACGTACAGAAGATCTTGATTCAGCATGGACAACTTCATAAAGGTATTAGTGATGCATATTGAAATGTGTGTGGATGTACATGTGCCGTATATTCAGTCTTTCTTCCCTGACTCCTCTGGGTAAAATGATGTCATTTTGTAAGTTTTGAATCGAATAATACAAACAGATACCAGTATAATAGAACTAAAGCTTCTTAAAACTTAGAAGGATTTAGAATTACTGGTCTTGAGTGATGTACTTCAGCAAACTAAGGAGAGCTACTGTAAGCACAGATTGCTTTGATACATAGATTAAGTCCCAATTTGTCCGCCAAAGCAAACAAAATTGTTCTATCCATCTTCCCTTTGAGCTGGTGCTCCTGCTGACCTGCTCTGTTTAAAGTGCTCTATTTTGCAGAAGGGAAACCATGGGACAGCATGATTAATATTGATGTTATCCCTGGGCAGTGCAGGATGCACAAGTGTTGGAACAAACCAGCTGCAACAAAGACTTGAATATTGCATTATCTCTCAAAAGAAAACATTTTGCAAAACAAAAGTACTGTATGTGTCTGCTCCAGAAAAGCTTAGCTTTTTAATCAAACTCTATTCAAACTTCAGCATTCTTATTTGAGAATTCAGGTAAGAAACAGTCTTCACTGTTTCCCCTGCTTAGAGGTTAATGCAGCTGGAGTTTGTATGATTGTCTTAAGCAGTGAAGAAACAGCAGTATTTTCACTGGTCAACATTTGATCAGCTTTTGTTTTAAGACTGGCTTATGTTTTAAGAGGTGATAAAAATTTTGTACCACTAGTGCAAGGCTTCTTGCACCTCAGCAGTCACCTGAGCATTTATCACTAATTAACTCTGCACAAGTATTAATTTTCCAATCAGTGACCTATGCATGAGACACAATTCTCTGTGAACCTTTCACAATTTTATGAAATTGCCATATTTTATGAAATTGCCATTGGTTTGGCTCCTCATTGGAGCTTTCTTTCAGGCCCAATTGTTTCAACATATAAAATAGTGACAGAGGCCTGATTGTGACCCTACTTAATGAAGACTCTAAATTTGGAGCAGCTTTGTGGTCAATGGCATTAAAATAGTATTAAGCAGTGAAGAACAAGAATAATAAAACAATTGGGATCAGTGAGGTCAAAACTGAAAGCGTACATAACTAGTAACCTGACAAATATTTTTATTTGTCCTTGTTGATGAGTTTGAGGTTGTTTTAGCTTACCATTGTCATTTTTCCCACAGAGCTGCTCAGAAACTGAACCTGTCTTCCAAAAAGAAGAAGCACAGGCCTTCTGCATCATCTGTTCCTGAATCTCCTCTCTTCTCTACCTGCTTCAGCAGTATCCTTCAGACATCCCCACCCCCTGCACCACCATGTTTGTTGAGGGCAGTCAGCAAAGTAAAAGACACTCCTGGTTTGGGCAAGGTAGGCCTTGCAAATATCACTAAAATACTGATTTTCTTTGGGAGAAGATTTTATCCTTGTACAGAACATCAAGGGAATTGCATGTCCTTTCTCAGTTGGTTTTGCTGTAGCTGGTTCCTGAACACATGTAAAAAGGCCTAACAACTTGAGTTAACTAATGCAAGTGAATTTCTAATAAAGTTGACTTAACACAGAGAGGCCTAATTGTGCAGCAGTAATACATTCAAAGCCCAGCTACACTAATTCACCTGTGTTGGGACCACAGTGCTGCTAGGTGGAGTTAATGTCCATTCTGCCAGGAGGTAATATCCATCCTGGGTTTCAGGAGTAGTTGTCTCTGTGGCTGTGTATAAACTGCACAGAGGTTGTTTGCTATGGCATATTTTGTGTTCCTGATCCCTTTTGCTTTCCAGACTGGTGTCTTGGCTGGACACACTGTAATTTGCTTCTGGCTTGTGTTTGCTGGCTTTCTTCCAGTACATTTACCTGAACAAAACCTATGCTGATAATGATATAATTGCTTCTTTTTCCTTCTGTCATATTATTTCCTCCCATTCTGTATAATCATTCCCTCTCAAAATGCTGTTTAGGTGCACACTTATGTTGAGATGATGGAGGAGGTGGGTATACAGTTTGCTGTTGCTTTGTAGTTTGTCTGAGTGGCCCTTCCCTTTTTCCCTGTAACAAGTGGAGAGCCTGGCATATTACATCTGGGAATATGCACATGCAGTTGGTGAGAAAAGCAATTTGCTTTAATCAAGGTACTTTCTTATGCAAGCATCTGTGTGCATGGCTTTTCCATATTCCTTGAATACTAAGCAATGACAATGAATTTGGTGCAAATTTTTGTTTAGAAGAGAAATTTTCATGTATGGTCTAGGACTGCTGAGCATAGGATGGGCTTCAGAACTTCCACTGATGATTTTGGATACTCACCTTTTTATATTGTGCCGTTCCAGGGTTTCCTCTCAAAGAACAATGGTATTTCTTTCATGGCTGGCTTAATGCCTGTTTGAAAAGAGATTCCTTCCACATGGGGCTTCCTTCCTTTCCTCTGGCCTGGTAGATGGGAAGAAATGTAGGAATATATCATGATCTTATAAAAATTTAATAGAGATGTGTGTTCTGACTTCAGTGGGGGAAAGAGGAGCAAACTTGAACCTGTTCCTTGTTACAAGAAGTTGCTACAGAATAGATTAGCAATAGAAGCCATCCTCTCAGGAATCTTACTTTTCTGTGCTTGGGAAGGGTTACATCTGAATAAAAATTCCATTGAGGAATAATCAGGGGTGTGTTCTTGGAAACAGGGGCTCATCTCCCATCTTGGACTGCATCAGCACTTTTCCTGGTTATTATTTTCACATGTCCCAAGGAAAGGGTCAACACAGAGAGACACAAACCTAGTTCAGTCTAAACATTCCAAGCTGATTTGACCCTTTCTTGTTCCTCTTGCCACTGGTTTCCAGTGGAGAGGGCTTGGGAAGCAGTTTTGCAATATTCCCAAACAGACCTGTGATTTGCTTCTTCAAAACCGTGTACAAGAAGAGGCTTCAGGCTTTCCAGCTATGTGAGTAAAACTGAAATTTTGCAGCCCACATGATGAAGGAGGAATTTCTTTTCATTTCAGACTTACTGTCCCAAAACTATCAGAAGTATATAAGTAGCTAAGAGGCTTTAACACATTGACACACATGCTTCTTCAAAGCAGTAAATCAAATTAGGTTATTTTATATAGTCATACTAGAGAAAATTAAAAATTTTTGCATTTCTGTTAGCAGAAATATATCTAACCTGCAGTTTCTGGAAGCCAGTTTCATTTTTCACCTATTTGGTTTCTTTTAGGAATCACCTTATAATTATGACCTGAAGCTTGTATACTTTCATCAAAGTTTTCTATCAGTTTACCTCTGTAGCACAATTTTCATTTTAATATGTCAGAAATAGATGCAAGGCACAATAAGTAAATAACTTCAGGATAACAATGTAATTTGTCTGTCAGACTGGGGAAAACTTTAGATGAGGTAATGGAATTTCCAGCTTATTTGCTTCTAATTTTCCTCATTTATGTGTTCTGTTCAATGAGGTTGGGTTACATTTTGATAGGAGTGTGTTAAAACCCAGTTACTTTTCTCAGCATTTTTTCTCATATAGTGTTTTCTGTAAGGGTATAAATTTATAAAATGTGAACCCATGTGGAGGAAGTGGGTTCAGGGAAGTGAAATGTCATTTTCAATGCTATTTAAATAGCATTTTACGAGCCATCTCAGTGTGTTAAAACTCTGTTTCACTTCAGGTTTGAGTGGCGATTTCTAATGTGACAATTTGTTACTGGAAATTCTGGTTCACCAGAACTGGAAGGATGGCTGTTGCCAGGGAGTGTGGATTTCTGAGACTCCAGGGCACAGCTGCACACAGGCTGTCTGCAAGGCAGGCTCACTCCTGCAGGGCTGTGAGCCCTGGCACACACGCTGGGTGTTACTGGCTCAGTGTCAGCTTGAGAGCTGTCAGTTTGCCAGGGGAGGTGGGTATCCAAGATGTGAAGGATAGGAAGTTGGGTACATCAAAGCTTAGACTTTCAGGGTAAATTTAATTTCACAGTTTTCTAAAATGAAATTGCAAGCAAACAGTTGCTATTTTATATTTTCCCATCTACTAGAGATTTCAAAGATTCTACTTGTCATTGCAAAATTAATGATAATGATTTATTTAAAATTAAAGATTTTCTTACCTGTCATGTGTAGGAATATAATTTTTTTTTTTAAGTTAAAAGAGAAAGATCTTCCTATCACTAACTTATTTAAAAGTTAGTTAGTAGTTCAGTTAGCATGGATCTAGGTACAACCCCCCAGTGAAGCATCTAAACTGACAAAGAGGGTTAGAGAGTATAGATTCAGGTTGCATGCTTCATGCCTTTTCTTACAAAATGCCTTGCAAATCAAAACTGTGCCAGCCTGGACTTTGAAAGAAGTATTATTTGAAATCTGGAGTTCAGCTTCACAGAAGCCAGAAGATGATATTAATAATGAAATGGTGGGACTGCATAATCAGCATTTTATTTTGATGTTAGATACACCACTGAGCCTAGCAGAAGTACCACATTGTCAAAGTGAAACAAGTTAAAGAATCAGATTCTTCGTTGCACTCATTTCCAATTATCTCTTCCGGATGCTAAATCAAAAGGTGTGACCGTGTTGTAAATATATAAACAGGAGTGCTTTTATGGGTCATAATTTATCTGCATACTTCGAATTTACATCTGCTGGTAGAGGGAGATGATCTTGAGTGGCAGTGTGGTATCCCCAGTCAGTTCTTGAGAGCTTTCATTTGGGCTGAGTGACAATCCTGCTCCATAAACTGCAACAGCTTGAGCATCACTTCTTCTCTCTCTGCTGTCTTTGGATCATCATATTCCGAGTAACAGATTGCTTTTACTGAGTTCATCCAGAGAGAGAGAGGATGGTACTGTTCTGGATGCCTTTACATAATATTTCCCCAAATCTCACAGTTTTCTGAAAGATACTCCTTAAGTCTGTTGTGTTCTTCCTAACAATAAGCCAGTAACAGAGCAGAAAGGTGTTCTGTGCAGAAATAAGGAATTATTCCATGCCTGCACTAAGATTAACTACTGTAAGGCTATTCTAGCAAGGTTTGCTTAGATTTGCTCCCCAGTCTGCTGCCCTCTGTCCTCCTTCTGGACCTCCTCTTCCGTTTTCTGCCAAACAAAATCAAAAGTAAACCAATATTTTTGATGAAAATCTGAAATGTTCTTTCTGTGCAAGATGTTGTTTTGCTGAATGCCACATTTGACATGAAAAACAGCTGGAATGAAAAAATTTCTGCCAGCCTGATGAATAAGTGGTTTTCAGGTGGCAGAGGGTTAGGATAAATGGATGTGGTCTCTGTGCTTTCTTTCATTTATTATTTTTCTGTGTATAGTCTTAGCCTCTGTCACTGAGAGGTATTTGTTATTTTTGGGCAGAAATTAGTTTACTTTTCCTTTTATACATATATATATATATTATTTTTTTGTGTGTGTGTGTGTGGATTTTTGTTATTTGGTACTTGTTAATCTCAAAATAAAACAGCAATGCTTGGGCACTAAAATCATCCCTATGCACAAGGTTTCTACCAGGAAGACGCAAGTCACCATTGAACTTTCTTCAAGTAGTCTTTTTGACCTATTAAAAGAACAACTGTAATTTGTGATTCTGATTTGTGACTCCTGAGTCATACACCTTTCTCCCAACGATCTGTGTCATGTAGTAAAGAAAATTCAGTTAAAAATATTTTTTCAGTGCCTGGCTGAAGAATCTAAATCTTTCATCACAACACAGTATTTGATTGAAATAATCCCAAAATCTACCATTCCCTTTACACAAGTCTGCAGCTTACTTTTTTCTTGCATTGATTTACATAAAATGGTATATGGAAGCATCAGAAACATTTTGTCTGACCTGAAAGTGCATCTACCAAACCAACACAGTATTTGTGAAAAGTAACAGTGAAGAAATGCCCAAGCAGTTCAGGTTTGTGAGTGGATTCTCAGCTGGTTTTTGGCTGAGACAGAAGCATATGCCAATGCCTTGGGTTCACAAGCTGCTAGTATTTCTGCTATCCACGACCTTAAAATAGTTTTTGTTTACTTTTCACTAAATCAGGCAACAATTGTTGCACTCTCTTTGACATGCTTTAATTCGAGGTATATAACAATGCAATAAGGGTGTTAATAATGAGTACCTGTTATATTGGCTATGGCCTGTATGAAGCATGATGTGAATCATGTCTGAATCATGTATGAATCATATTGTGAATATGTATCATGTATAAATCATGGTGTGAATAGTCTTTGTCAAAAGATGTTTTCAATAGCCTCTTTGTACCAGTGCAGGGAAGTAAAGAGATGTTCTTACACTTATGTGATTTGCAAAGTTGATTTGAAGGGAACAAAATTGTTTCACCTCTTGTTTCAGTCCAAAAGGTTCAGGAAACCTAATTTTCTACTATTTTAACCTGCTGATTGATGGATGTCAGGATTTTTTTGCAAAATATGTTCTGTATTTCACTGCACTGCCAGCCATCTTTAAGCTTTTTCCAGAAAGAATGAGAAGAGGTTCTCTTTCCTTTGTAAAGCAGAAATCCTTCCTTTGTAAAGCTTCATCCTTCAGGTGTACAGGGGCAAAAGTTAACAGAGAGATGGAAAAAAGTGATTTTAAACCCTCTATCACAGAAAACCATTTCTGAGGTGAGAGCTGGTGTTTTTTTTCCCCAAAGTTACCATGGCTACTGAAAGGTGGGAGGATGACCCCGTGAGGCATTTAAAGGAGACATATGTGTTCGTCTTTGTTGTCAACATGATTGTTGTACAAATTAGTTAGTTCCACTTGAAATGAAGTCCAGGTGGCCTTTTGCCCTCCAGTCAGAATTGCTCAGAACTGTCTTTTTCCTCACAAAATGTACTGTTTGGACCTGGTGGAAGCTTTCTTGCTCTTTGCCTACATTCCTGCCAGACGGGATTTTCTAGGAGGAGTTTTAAGGTCAAGTAAGTAAAAGATGCTGCTCTAAGTAAAAGTTGAAATTATTAGAATCTGGAAACATTGCTATTAATAAAAATCTCTTACCTTTGTCAATCATGTTTTTTATGAACACTTAGTTTGCCTTTCTCTAAAGTAAAGCTTATTCTGGATGTGGAAGTACCAACCCAGGCGTGCCAAAAGCCTGTCAGATTGCATTTTGGTTGACTTAGAGGTTTAAAGTCTATTTTAATGTGTACTTAAAAGAAATTTATATGCAGTCATGTTTTCCATGATTTAAAGAACAGCTGTAACTGCTGTTTCTTCTCTTCGTGAAGCTTCAAGAAGCTGCTGCTTCAAGGGAACTGCAGGCACTTGTAGTGCTCCCTTAATGTAGCACCTCTCTTTCTCTTAATTCCTTTGTCTCTGCTGATTTTCCATTAAAAAGAGGCCATCCTTCAAACCAGAATACATCTTCCTCTTTACTGGTGGGGAAAGTGGTGTGAAAACTGCAGCAGAGAAAATGAGGTTTTCTAGAGAGTAACTTAGTCCTTAAGTGAAACTCTTTGCTTTGGGAAAAAAGATCTCTTTCCATATGCCACAGAGAAAAACTTGTATTCTAATCTGAGTACCAGCTGTTGGTAATGGCAAATATGGACAAAAGACTGTTGCTCATTAAGTTCCATTTTTTTTCCCCTCAAAAAATATTGAAAATGGTGTTTCTCCCTATAGTGACATCTTCCTAGGTGTATTCAGAAATGTTACTGATGAACTTGTGAGTACAAGAGGTGGCTGGAGATTTCCAGGTGGAATTAGACTGGACAGAAAAAATATGAAAAAGGCTGTACCTCAACTCACTTTGATGACATTTTTTATTTCTGTGTTAGAAGAATCAATCTTTTCTGTATTTCTTTTATAGTACGTTTCGCCCGGGAAAAGAGCTACAAAGTCTAGTTTTGTATTGTTTACCTCGGTCTGTTTTGATGAATTTTTCTGTAAACATTGGTGAACAAAAGAAGAATTGGTTTGCTCAAATCATTCAGGCTTGGTGGTACCGGGTTTTGTACATTTCTAAGTGACTTTATTTATCCAGCGCCCTCTGCATTGTCCTATGATTTTATGCCCAGCAATCTATAAGTTTTATGCTCATTCACTGTTTTCTTGCTTCAAGTCACTTAGTGGTAGGAATGACCATAATTTGTGGGCTCCTGCTTGGCTATGGGCCTTATACTCAAGGTTCACTTTGATCAATTAATTTGCCTGTTTTAATGTTGATAAACTAATGAAGTTACAGAAAGCTTTACTCTTGCTCGCCTAGTAAGTACACTTTCAAAATTTTCTCGTATTGTTGAAATAGTATGACAATACAGTGGCCATCTGTTTTAAAGTCTCAAAGTTTGAAGGACATGCAGTTTGTATGAAAATTACTGGATTTTTCTAGGCTATAAACCCATTGTTTTTAATATTGATCCCCTCCAAGTTTTTCTGAGATATTGTATTTTTATTTACTTTGCTTTTTAATTTAGGTGGTACTGCTGGTTGATATTTTGGAGCACTTTGGTAGTTCTGGTTAATAATTTCCATTTCCTTTTTAAGACTTTCAGCAGTACTTCCCAAAATGTCCCCTTCTTCCCTGCCCTTTCCTCTACATCTCACCTCATTAAATTAATTTTTAAATTCATGACAAAGAGATTAATATAAATCAGGAAAATCAAGATGAGAGAAACTGAGAATTTCAAGAGTATTTCTCAGACAGTGCTGAAGAAGGAGTTAAAATACTGGATACTTTGCTAAACCCAGGACCGTGGTGAGTTTTCTGAGATGCTGGGGAAGTAACAGGCTCTGTACTTTGAGCAGTCAGCTGTAGACCTTGTTACAATTCTTTTTTCTTTAAAATTCTCTAAAGCTCTTCTCCTCCCAGCCTTTTCCTTTTGTGTTTGACTCCTCTCAGCACGTGTCGGAGAGCAGTGGTGCGGGCGGGATGGTGACACTGCAGGAAGCTCTGCTGTAGCACTGTTCCAACATCTTGGGCTAATGATTTGTCTGAGACTCTTGGTTCAACTGCAAGGTCATTCTGCTTTCTCTTATTCTAAAGGTCTGGGCCTTACCTCATTTCTCTGGTACAATGTTGACTTCAATAGATAACTAGATCAGCTGAGTAAGGGCCAACGTGAACTGCATTTTAATACAGAGAATATCACTAAAATGTATCTCCTTTTATTCACTTTCTCCCCATTTTTTGCCTTTTCCTTTAGGATTCAAATCCAATTTTTGGGGGGGAATATCTCTCTGTTGTCATTTATCTATTTTTTGTGATGTTATGAGAAGCATATATCTCCATGTTTCAAGTCATTCTATTCCTATGTTTTCCTTCATGCTTTAGTGCCACCATTATTCCCACCTTAGGATGTGATTCATGTTGTTAGCTTAGGTGATCACTACCCTTCTGATCCAGGCTGATCATATGTATTCCTCTGATGGAGAAATGGAGAGAATTGGGCTGACTTGCCTACCAGATGTACATCTCTTTTTCAGTTGGTTACAGAGACAGCTGCCTTAGAATGAGATATCTATGCTTTGGCTGGCTGAAGTAAGGTGAAATAAATCTCTCCCTGAGTAGAAACAGAGGTTCTTCTTGTGCTCTGCTTGGAATCTTTAATAGAAAACCAGCTCCTATGAGATACAAGTAAACAAGGTGCTGCAGAAAGTTCCAGGTACTTTGACCTCTCCTCAGATTGAAGTCTGCATCCTCTGCTTTCCACTGTATGGCACACCCAGGTCTGGTTGAGCAGACCTGCGTGCAACTGAGCAGGCTGCATAAAGTAGACAGACCTTTGTGGAAAAAGACCAAGCACTTTTGTGACTGATAGACATACTTTTTCACATGTAGCCTTAGGTAAATCAAAGCAAAGTTAGACTGCTATATTGAGTAAAGGACTGGAGATGTTCAGTTGTACTTCTGTCAGGGTGGTTCTGTAAAGATGGTCATGATGTGCAGGCCTGTTAGATTACAGCCTCTGGCCCTTGCATGGCCAGATTTTAATTGCTCTGTAAATGAATAGATCACTTCCAGGGAGGACTCCTTCCCAGATGTGTAGGCAGTGTGGCTTGGGGTTTGGAAACATTTAATTAGTGGATCTGGATTCCTGAAAACCAAATGCCATTTTGTTTTTCAAATGTAAATAGAGTTTCTTTTCTGTATTACTCCTAGAGTGATTAGCAGTTAAATTATTTTTCATTGGATAGTGAGATATGAAATACCAGGTATGAAAAGAAATACTTCAATGTTCCTGTTTTCTGTTATGAAAGAATCTTTCTATATAGTCAAAGGGAAAAAAAAGAGTTTGATTAAATCATTGACCTGTTTGATATGAAAAAGTCAGGAGGTATGTCCATACATTTTTAAGATCTCTGAGGATCAAAACCTCTCCTGTAGCACCCAGAAGTGAGAAATGGAGTGAGTGCACCTGTGATGGATGTGGATGGACAGGTCTATGTGTAATTCTCACTGTACATGAGGAATGTACATTTGCATCTATAAACATTTATATGCATATATGCATGTGTGTATTCATCTCCTCTTCCCCACCAATGCAGTGGAAATACAGAGGAAAAAGCTATATATGGAGTTTTTGAGCAAGGTATCTGAAAAAAATTGTAAGGCCAGCTGGCTGTAGACTTGCTTTTTTTTATAAAAGAGCAGATTTTTAAAAAATTACTCGATTCCCTTAAGATATTGCCATTAAACTCACAGATTTTCATCCAGACTAATATTCTTTTTCTTGCTTAATTCAGTCTGACAATACACTACAATACAATACAATACAATACATTATCTTTTTTTGTCCTGTGTGGTGATTGAAAATGCTTATACAAATAGCAGCATTTTATGTAAAATTCTCTAGGTGTGTGCGAGCCTCTGTTGTGTGTCTGTAGATTCCAACAGCTTTCACCCCTATTAATTCCTGCTCTGGATTTTTCCACAGATCCGTTCAATTTACAGGGCTTATACTGAAGGAGACACAGAAAAAGATGTGTTGGCAAAATGGGATGTGTATTGAAATGTCAGGAGGAAAGCTGTACAATAACCTTTACAGCATCACATACTCCATTGCAGAAACATAGATGTGGGAAACCTTAAAAAACTATTGGGTCCATTCTTCCTTGCCCCCCCGTTTTTTCCCCATGAAAAAATATGACATATGTACTTCAAACCATATGGCGCGAGAGTAGTTGTCTTTGCTTTAATGTCTTACCCCTTCTTTTCACCATTTGGTATTACTGGAGTTTCCTCCAGATACAAAGCTTGACTTGCAATAGAAATCTATTCTTGACTATCTTGGCTGCAGCACCTGAGCCCAGACTCTGGAAGCAGTGTGACTAGAAAAGCTGTCCTCCCTTCCCTACCCACTCCTAATAAATAAAATGCCTTAAGTATTGCACATTGTCAGCTCTGAGGAGCAGCGGTGAGGTTGTGCTGGCACGAGCTCCAACAGAGGCACCTGGGGCACGTCTCTCCTGGCCACACACGAGGAGAAGGCATCACCCTGACTGGTAACAGCGTGTGCACATGTGGTGAGCACAAGGAGGCTGCTTTGGGGAAATGGAATACCAGGGGAGGAAATGGGATTCCCCCAGGGCCCTCCCAGTCTGTGAGCAGGAGGAGTCATGAATCTCCTTAGATGGGAAGGAGCTATTCATCATAAAGACTATTATGCTGTGCAAGGCATTGCTGAAATAGAACACCACCAGGCTATTTCCTATCTTATCAGGGTATATTAATAATGCAGTAGTAATAATAGAAGTACAAATTAAAAATAACTGGATGGGCAGATAAGCAGAGTTCTTGAGATTAAGAGTATTGGGAATTACTTCAAACAGTTAATTGCAGAGCAGCACACAGAGAGAAATTTCCCTGCATTATTTCCTTATTCTTCATTTTATCTCTGAGAGCATTATTTTAGGCCTTTACATAGACACTAATAGGCAGAATATTTCTTCAAGAATTCAGACTGTTCTTTTTTTATCTCCAAAGAAATGAAGTACCTTTTGCTAATGCATCTAATTCAGTAGGGATTAATAATGCTGAATAAGAAGTGTATTCTGATTATTAGCCTTCGTCTACAAAAATCTCTTACCATTTTCTCCTCCCACTCCCATCCCACAGTATAAAGGCAGACAAGACACTACAAGTGTCAGATATTCAGGCTTCAGGACAAATGGATGCAGTTGTTCCCCAGGGGATTGTAAGCTCCTTCTGGATTGCAGTAGCATGAAATCCCTAGAGTCCCTGAATTGCTTGAGATGTAATAGATGGATTGGGCAGAGAGAAATGTGAGTATCTGGTTCTCTGGCACTGGATGATTGTGCTACCCCCAAGTCATTTTTTGCACTACCTATGTCTGTCAGTCACTGACCTGTCAGGGCTCTATCACCTTTTGAGGCCTCTGCATGATTCTTTTCCATAGAATTAAAATAATGACTCAGAACTATACTTTGGTCCCTTGCTGGGTACCAAAATGTGCCTTATGTAGAGCATGAGACTCTGTCACTTTGATTTCAAGTCTTACTTGCCAAGCAGCTGTCAGGACACTCAAATCCTGATCTCAGTGAAGTAGGACTGAAGCTAGTGCAATGCAGAGTCATTTCATACAGCTGCATCTGAGCAACACTGGCCCACTAAGAGATAAACCTATCAAGGGAAGACCATTTGATTGAATACCCAATACACTGATGGAGCAGCAGCTTAGCAAAGAACTGCACCATCACAGAATAGTTCTTTTTTCCCCCCTTATTTTTGAGGTTCTTTTATTCCTGTGAAATAGAAGGCTATTCACCAAATTCTCTGTCTTACTTGGAAATCTTTTAAAAATACACTACTAAGTAAACATGTTCATTACTTAATCCAGAATCAAATGACTTGACAAGATGGATAAAGCAGAGCTGTAGTGTGGGAACAGCTGGACTGGAAGTACAGGTCTGCTGGATGATTAAAGAGCAAAGACTAATTGAATTATAATTTTATCTTTTGTACGGATCACAACCAGCTGAATAAGATGTTCAGAAGGGAGTGTGCACCCTTGGGCTGGAAGATCGCCACTAAGGAATGTGCTGACTTGGAAAAGCAGTCTGTGTGTGAGTGGGCATGGGTGTATGATATCTTATTTGGCTGCACAGTTGGATCCGCCCATGTAACCTTATAAAAGAGCTAATCAAGGAAATAAAGTTAGTGTGGCATCCAGTCCTGACTTTCTCAGTTGCCGCAAATGGTGCCCTGTGTGAGGGCTACTTGGAATCTGGTGGTGACCCTCTAATCCAACTAAGTGTCCACAGCCTTCAATCAGAAGGCCAACAACCCCTGTTGAATGGGGGAGTTGTGGGGTTGGAGCAGTGATGTGGGGCAGTCTGCCTCACCAGAACATAAGCTTTGTTGATCTATTTTGCAACGGCTTTTGCATGCTTCTTGTGATAAACTTTTGGATGCTAAAGTTATTCAGCTGGTCGTGGTCTGTACAAAAGATACAATTATAATTAATTTAGTCATTGTTCTTTAATCATCCAGGAGACCTATGCTTCCAGTCCAGCTGCTCCTGCACTGTAGTAACTTGCTCTCACTGCCTTAATCCTTACAGCAGTGCTCCCATCTGTGTCCCTTGATCATCTCCTTGGGAGGAGTGTTTGCATTTTCTTCCTTACTGGCTGAGAGAAGTGCACACAGCCTTACATTGCAACATGCTTGCTTGTTTTGATGTAAATTATTCTAGTCCAGCTAGATTAATTTTGTAATGGTTGTTCAAAAGTCCAGCTGATACAAAACTCTAACTGTGAACAGTTAAGGACATGTAATTGATTTATTTTGATACTTTCTGGAGACTTGACCTTTTATACTTCATAATGAGCTATGTTTTAGTAAATTGCAGACATGCAACAAATAACAAAGATCTGAATCAGAAGATGAATTGAGACTTTGTTGTGTAAATGTTACCATCTGAAGTGAATTTCTTTAGAAGTAGGTATCAATACAGATTTTTGAATAAAAGGCAAAAGGATGTAAAGCTCTGTAAGGTTGACTGCTTTGAGAAACACTATGAACCAAATTCAGCTATGACTCTTACAAGCAGAAGGCAAATACTGTTTCATGAACGCCGCATTTCTGCTGCCGGGATTTCAAGAATGGAAGTATAAATGGCACCTTGCTTTTGTCTTGTTCTGAAAGTCTAGGAAGATGTTTGCAGATCTGCTGCCCTTGTTCCCACCCAGAAACACCACTCATGAGTGCAACATGTGTGGTGACTGGAGTTTAAGGATTATTTAGGACAGCAGCTGCTGCACAGTGGGCAAAAGTCCCTCTAGCAACTGCTTGTTATGTGTGAGAATATACAGGAATTCTGTTCTTTCCCTTCTCAGAGGAATGCTGTGCTGGAGAAATCAAAGTTTGAAAGAGGCCATGGGAGCCTGTTTCATTTTAATGTTTTTTATTGTATCTCAAAATGGAAGCAGAATGGAGAGATCGTTTATTAAAAGAAGATTTTAACACCTGAGATTTTCAAAATTCAGACAGGTAGAGATTCAGAGCCGTGGAAGGAAGGCTGTTGGTGGTCTCCCAATGAATAGACAAATAGATCAGGAAAACCAGTATGTGAGTGAGCAGTCTTGACTGAGAGCCCAAGAATAAACAGGCACTCACAATAAACAATCCTTCTGCCCCTTGAAATGGCCCTTGTCAAATACAGCTGAGGTATGTTAATAGGTAAACTGATCTGGGTACGGTTGATGCAGTACCTGGTCTGTTTAGAGAACAAAATTGTCAACATGGCAACTTCCTAGTTTTAAAGTCACTTCATTAAAAAAACCAACAAACCAAAAATCCCTCAAAATAAATCTTCATTTATGCATGTTGGGCAGACTGACCCAGCAGTTGGTTCACATTTCAGCCTGTGCATGCAGAAGTCAAACAAAAACACCTCTGTCACGCAGTGATGCCTTTTAATTTGCACAAACCAAATAGCTGCCAGAGACCACATCACTTCCAAGAGTATGCAGGATGAGGTGGAAAGATGAGGGCAATCACAGACTGGCAAGAAAAGCTTCATATTAAGTGAGATGTTAATTTGCATTTGATGTTTTTGAGCTTGAAAATAAGGGCTGTATTGTAACCCCATAGTATAAAAATGCTTTTGCTTGTGCTTCTTTCCTCCCATAAGGAAGGCAATTTGTCTCTCTGTTACTGATCTTAGAGATAAGACAGATAAGGAAAAGTGAATCTTCCTGTCAATTCAGACTGAAAAAATCCTCAACTTTACTCCTACTTCCATCTTGACATGCCTTTGTCATGGTTCAGATCTGGTTCCTTTGAAGAATTTCTTTTGAGCAGGTGTTAAAAATGTCATAAAAGAATGAAGGAAAACTGGTAAGAATGAAGGAAGACTGGTAAGAATGAACTGGAAATTCTTAGACATTGCCTGACTGAGAGCTTTGCCTTCACAGAAAGTACACAACGTGGTAGATAAATCATTATTGCAGATGAAGCAACAACTTTTTTGGTTTTGTGTAAATTGCTGTATTTTGTCAGTTATATTCCTCTGACCCTTATACTTGTGGATCTGTAAGGATGTTACTTTTAATTAATGGATTTTTTTCCTTTGAATTGCCAGTACAAACTGTTGGGACAATGCTAAAAGAATTTAACTGATAATGGAAAGATAGTGTAATTTCATGTAAATCAGATACAGAATACAGTTTAGAGATTAAGGTAGTGTGTTGTGATCATGAAGAGTTCCTTTTCTTTGACAATGTGAGTTTTTTCCTCTGTATTTAGTACAGCGGATGTTTATGTGCAGAGGGCAGATAGGCTAAACAAAGGAGACTGACAGGTGCAGTATCAAAAGTGTAAATGGAGGTGCAGAGAGACCAGCATGCTGTGCTCATCTTCTTTCTTTTCTTGTTGTTTTCAGCTACTACATATCATAAATACACAATTTTAATCTATTTTTCTTTTGTTTGGTCACAGAGAGCTTACAAGGATGCTTCTGATGCTCTGCTTAAGCCTCTGAATATTGTTCTCACAGGATGTTCATTGCTATATGCTTCTGCCAGACAAAGAGAAATAATTTCCAACTGAAAGATTAGGTGCTTCTAAGGACTAGCCTTTTAGAATAGTGTCTGTAGTCAGAAAGACTAATTGTCCAGATGATAGACATGCATGGCTGACTTTCCTCTTTATGCAGCTTTGATTGAGACACGATGAGCATGCTGCTGGCCTTTGCAATGGATAATTTTGTTAGAACAATGTCCTTCGGGAAAGGCTTTTATACAGCAAGCATGACAAGGGTGGCAAATCGCTTACAAACCCCAGACCTAGAGGCTTCTCTCTCTGAAAGCTGCCAGCCCACAGTACAGCAGTGCTACAAAGCTGGAATTCAGTATCTGTTTATGCTGCTGTAAAAACTGTCACCTTTTTTCTCCCTAAATTTTTGCTTATTTTCTCAGAATACTTGTCTTCATGAGTCCAACAGGTTTGGGAAGCCCAGAGTACATAAAACCAGAACAGGACCAAGTATGGATTACTTGTCCTTACACCAATAACGAGAGAAGTGATCACCTCCTGATGGAGTGAAATAGGTCACTATCTTCTTTCCATTCCATTTCTGATATACGAATTTTGCCTGCAGTCTCTTACCTATAGTTTTTTTTCTTTATATCTTTTCTCTTTCTTCAGTTAACTGATATCAGCTGCTAAATTCTATCCCATTGCATTTCTTACAGACTTCATAGTAGTTGCACCAGTGTGTATTTTGAGGTGTGCTGGTTTTCTGATCTGTGTATCTTTTGAGGTATTTCACGGTAAAAGGGCTCTTGTACTAATTGCTTACAGTCTCATAAGCAGAAATAGTCTCTGCAGTGAAATGAAGAGGCAGGGCATCATTACCACAATGAGTGAGAGCTCTGAAAGGATTTATAGTCTAATTTTAGTTCATTAATGACTTTGATATTTAACTCTGCTAGCCTGCCTTTTTTGCTGTCTTTAGTTTTCTGGACTGCAATACCACTCTAGCACTATGAAATTCAGCCTCTCACTACAGCTCTCCCCTCATTGCCTTATGCCTTTGCTTCCAAAACATGATCTATCCATGCTGTTTTACTTACTGTCACTTTTTCATCCTCCAGCATTCATCTCATTCCTCTGCCTTCCATGTTGTCTCCTTTTTTTGGAATCTGACTTTTCCTTTTACACCAGTCTGCTTCTTCACTCCCATGGGCTTCCCTCAGCAGTCCTACCAACCATACTCTAATAAAAGTGGAGGAAGATGCCTGAAACACAGCTAAAGACAAGACTGAGTAGATCAGGGCAAAGTTCTCTGAGGTCAGCTCTGCTGGTCTATGCTCACATCTGCTAAAGATCTAGCAGTAGCTTGTGCCTGCTAAATCATGTCTAATTTTTTATATAGGTGGAAGGAGCAGAGCTTAGTTTCACTCTGGTTATGTGAAGAGGCATACAAAAGAACTGTAATTGGTGCAGATGCCATTACTGCAATATCAAATGTCTGTATTAGCTGGTATTTGAGATGCTGCTTGCCAGAAACAGCATCTTAACAGAATTACCTTAGACAGAACCTTCACATTCTCTTCCCTCCTGCTCAGGTAATGCTGCAGTTCACAGTGTGAGCCAGGGTGGTGCTACCAGCTCCCCATTACCCTCCCTTCCTTACCTTTCTCTGCTGCTTTGTAACGTGAGGATCTGCTACTATTTCTCCCATAATGCTTTTTATTTCTGCTGATGCCATGAGCTTTATTGTACCTTTAGGAAGTATTTGTATGTTAGGAATTATATTTTACTCCCATGCTGGTTTCTCTTTTCATAAACAAGTTTTACAAAAATCTCTGCATTGGGCAGTTACATATAAATTTGATCCTTTTGTTTTCTTCAGAGGGAGGATAAGGTAAATGATGGATTGCATTAATAAAAAAACGTGTATTGCTGCATGTAAACTGGTCCCTTATGGTTTAGTGTACCCCTCTTCAGTCTATATCAACAGTGTGTTGAACAAGGCATTCATTTAGAAAAGGGGAAAAATATTACCTAGCCTGAAAGCTCAAGTATAGGGTTAGAACAAAGTAAGGGTTAGTGAAAGATATAAGCACTTCTTTGTCTAAAAACGGTTCCAAGGAGAAAAGGCCAGAAACAACCCACCTGGAATGTGGAAACTTTGGGACCATGAATGAAGAACCCTTTTTTCATTTAAACAAAGAGTGTGGCTAGAGGTGTGCTCATTATTTTTTAGTATGCTTGCCTGGAAAGCAGCTCAGAAGCTGAATAGGCTGTTCTGGCTTATGCATATAGTGGGATGTGACAGAGTTTTCATGCTTTCCTGTTGAACATAACTGTAGGTGTTGTGTCAGGGTGCATCCTAGTAATCCTAGAGCAATCTCAGGCAAATCTTGGCTCTCCTAGCCCATCCCTGCACCCAAAAGAACTGTTGTCATGTGAAATTCAAGTACGTCTGAAATTACTTACCAGGTATGTTACATTATGTTCCTATTTGCAAGTCTCTGGAGGTTATCAGCACCATTAATTAATGTGTCATGGATATTCTAGAAGTTAACATCAGAAATCAAAGTGTATTTATAGTACTGTTTTAGAAGTCAGAGAGTTAGAAATGTGTACATATTGAAACAAGAAAATCCTCATCATTCAGCGAAAGAAGTAATGCTGGATTTTCTGTCATTAAACTGACATTTACTGCTGTAAATAATAGTGACTGCTAAAATCTCTTGGCTTCCCCAGTGTACAAATCAACCAAATATGGATTAACTAGTTTTCTCTGATGTGGTTTACACTAATCCCATATCCTCTGATAACAGGAGAAGGCCTTTAATTAGAATGTTTTGGTTTCTCTTCTGTATATGCTGTGGCTTCTCAGAAAACACTCCTTAGCTTTAGTCAAGTAAACTTTAAAAATCTATTACCTGAATGATGCCTGGGGTCATCTGTGCAGGGCTTTTGCTGGGACCCTGGGGCTGGATGCATGTGCCTCAAAGTTAGCTTGAACACTACCAGAAACAAGATCACTTACTCCCTTTCCTGAGACTGGAAAGTCTTCAGATGGGCAGTACTGCCCCATATTCTCAGTTCTCCATGTGCTTCATTTCACCTGGGAATTGCATGAGGGATAGTGGGGGCTCTAGGCATCCCCTGACTTTCCTTTTGTTCTAGCACTATCTGTTCCTGGTTGCAAGAGCTGCAGGGTTCCTCTCATGTGCTTTCCATGGTCCTACTGGCAGCCGTTGCTTTTGCCTGAGAGTTTTTGGAGCAAGGCATGCTCTTGCAGCATTTGCTTTGGTCTTGGCATGCCTTTATCACAGTGATCCCATCTGGGTCTGTTCAGTGGGAATACAGATTTCCTAGGTATGCTGCTCTCTGCCTTGGGAGCCCCTTGTGTCATGAGTCCTGTGAGAATATTGGATTCAGCAGCTCAGACTTAGTTGTGTTCCTGCAGAGAAATACAGAAATCAAGTTGCTCTCTGAGGCTGACAGGCAGACAGACCACCAGCATCCATCTGAGTTGATTGGTTTCATTTTCATGTGTTAGCAAAAACCAAGATAAAAGTTATTAAAGGTGACAGTACTAGAAGCCAGGTTCTTTGGCAGTATCTGCACTTTCACCTTTTCTAGATGCCATAGTGTTCTTCAACCTGTTAGCATTTTATTCTCTGGTACTGTCACATTTGCTTCTGTCCCCTTTTGTCATCAGATTTATTGCAAAATTACTAGGGGTTGGTGGGAAAGAGGTGGAGAGACAAAACCAGAGGCTGAGCAGGAGAAGCAGTAGTAAGTTACTTTATTAGAATACAGGTGGGCTAGTGGCTGAATAGCTTAAGTGAAGTTTTTGTGTAACAAAGCAGAAAAATTTCCATCCACATGAATGCCTGAAATACCTCTGAGTTCTTGCTGAGGATGGGGAAATACTTGGTGCCTTAGAGCTAATATATTCTCAAGAACCTCAGAAAGTAAGTCTTACATAACTTCTGTTTGGAATTTTCAGGATTTTCAGTGTGTGTGATTAGATTGGTGTTCCCAGAAAACCAGGTTTTCTTCTATTTAGGAATTCAGTAGAGTTTCTGCACTTTGGGGGAATCAACAGTTGGTGAGGGAGCATCTCAGCAGGGCTGCAGTGCCAGAGATGAGGGGAACAATCACAGTTTTAGCAGGGTTTAAGATTTAAGCGAGGTTGTCAAGTCTTCTATGATGCATATAGGACTGACTGCGGTTGCACCTCCTCTCAAGCTCCCCCATGGCCAAAATTACAGCTCCCAGTTTCAAAGCCTGTGATGTGTCCTCCTCGCTTCTTGCCCTGCTGACTGATGTTCTAACTAGCTGAGCCTGGTGTGTTGGGCCAGGGAGGAGCAGTGGTGCATCTGGAGCAGGACATGTTTCCTGCACCATGCAAGTGGATGTGCAGCTGTCCTGTGCACCCAACACGCTGTTACATCACTCAGCACATGGAGTTTCATCTACCGGAACAGGGAAAGGATGAATCTAACCTGACATCTGTTCTTGACTCCCTCAACAGACATTTTACACCCTGAAGAGATACAACATACCCATGTGGGTTTTTTCTTGAATACCTAAGCATGCACTCAGAGTCCTTTACCACATAAACCAGTCTTCTACATCATTGTGAAGTTGGCTTTGCTGCAGAAAAGTAATGATTTAAGCAGCTGGGAATCATAGAAAGGAGGAAGAGTGAGAAGAGAAAAGGAAGTTACATCTCTGTCTTAATGAACATTTTTAAAGACTATCCTGGGCAGAAAAATATTTATTTGATACACAGTAATTTTGCAGTGTAAACAATCATTTCAGAAGCTCATGCTAATAAATGACTCCTCCATTTTTACTTTTTTTTTTTTAAATACATTTGGAACATTTTCAGAAGGCTATGTATAAAAGTATGGAAACTCACAGCTTGGGGGAGAGAATATTGATTTTATCATTTTCTATAGAAACATACATGCACAGACAGAAGCCAAGTCACTGAAATAGTCTGTGACAAATGGATCTGATGCAGAAAAGTCTATGTAATTAGATTAGCCTTTGGCCTGGCAGACACTTCATAAAGTTCCGTTAATACAATGTGAGAGAGCTAGTAAAGTAAAGAGGAATTTATCATGGGCTGAAATAGGAAAAAAACCCAAACCAACCCTATTCTTTTTAAATTTCACAGCAGTGAATCCACTGGATAAATACACTTATTGGTTAGTCACTGTAAGAGTGTTAAACTATGAGTGCTCAATCAACAATCTCCATATTTTACAGAGAAGTATTTTAAAAATCTTTGCAGCTCTCAGGTGAGGCATATCTGTCTTCCATCATGCACTTAAAATTTGATTGTTAGTGGCAGTTGCTGTTGTTGTTTTTATCTTTGTTATTCAGTGTTGTCCATCTGCTTTTCTAGTCTGATTTAGAAAATAAAATAACATATAGGAGTAGGTTATGGTCCTATGACCTAAGAAAAACAGAGTCTGAGCTGTGGCATAATGCATGGGTAAGAGGGCAGAAACCTTGGCAGAGCACAGCAAGGACCCACTTCTCTTCCTTTTCCTCTGAAGGCAAAAGGAATTTTATCATTTGCCTCAGTGGCAGCCTTATTGGATCTTTGAAGGCTTTTGAAAAAATCCCCCTTCATTTCTGATTACTGTTCTCTGTGGTGTCAGTGGAAAAGTATCATCTTCTGTCAGTGCAAAAGATGGCCCCATGTGGAACTTTTTTCCCCTACAAATTAATATTATAGCACTTACTTTGTCACCATGTGGCTGAAGAAAGTACAGCCTTGTCCATTAAATACAGCATGAGTTTGTTACGAATGCAGACAAATGGCACAGTAGGTTAATGCAATAGTCTGCCTCTAGACATCTGGGTTCACACCCTTGCTCAGACCTTGTGTAAAAACGAGTCTGTAGTCCCAGAGGACTCCTTAGCACACCTCATTCACAGTATTCAGAGTACTCCTGCATGTTTTGGCAGGTTTCCATCTCTGTCCAGAAAAGACTTAGGACTGGAATAGCATTAGAGCTTTTCCAGGTGAGAAATGAAGAGTGCTGATAGAGAACTGCAAGAAAATTGCTCAGGCCCTGCTTGTGGTAGATTAATAGAAATACCACCGATACCATGCAGCATTTTTTGTGCTTGTTTGGACACTTACACAGTGCCATTTCTTCCAGACAGGTACAGTTCAGCCCCTTTATGCCTTCCCTGTAGTGGTGGATTAATCTTGTCCAGTTGCAGAGGGGGATAGTAGAGCAGCTTTGGTGGGCACATGGCATCCAGTCTGGGTCAGACCAGCACACCTGTATGCCTGAATGATACTGTAAGGAAGGTGAGATCCTGCAAATCCTGAAATTACTTAACACTTACTCTTTCAGTAATTTAAAGAATAATTTTGCAATTTGAGTATTAATAAAATTATAATGTTGAGTAGTGCATTGCTTAAAAAAAACAATAGAATTTATCGGGAGAGAGCCATTTAGCGCAATTATATCTTGAATTTATTGATTGTCAGATGCTGAGGGCAGAGAGATTAACTTTTCTTTTCAAGATACTTGAGTTTCTTGCAAAGTAATGATGGTATATACCTAATAAGTCACAGCATCTTGAGTTGTATGTAAAGGTAAAATGGAATGGAGGGAATCCTTGAAGGCATTGAACACAAGTTCAGCTGCAAGGACATCAAGTAGATCCATACAAACTCATGTATACATCCATCTGTAACTGGCAAAGATTACTCCAGTTTCCTGATGTGTCTATCAAAGGCCATTGCCTGATGGATTAAAGGACATCTTGAACTCAGTTGTAGACTCTGAAGCAGCACTAGCTGGAAAAATGAGAGGAAGGATTGTTTACTAATGGTTGTGGACAATTAGGTGACATGGTGTGGTAGGAGGTTTGGTTATTTGTGCATATTGAGTGAGTATTGCATATTGAAGGGAAATGCTTTGTATTAACATTTTCAGAGTTACTTCTATCTTCATCTTCCTGTCGTTCACAAACCTCTGCCTGCTAAAGTTCCCAATATTTCAAGTTCCCAATGGACGGAGGGTAGCTGAACTCAACACAGGGACAATGTCATAGTTTGGGGAATTGCATTGCTGGCTGTACTTATCAAGTGTTTGGCCACCTGTAGACTTTCTTCCTCCTCTTCACCGAGGGCATCAGCAGAGTCAAAGTAATTGTCCATGTTCAAATCCTGAGAGAAATATTCAGCCCTGGAGGCA
This sequence comes from Pycnonotus jocosus, assembly GCA_013400435.1. NCBI lineage: Eukaryota > Metazoa > Chordata > Aves > Passeriformes > Pycnonotidae > Pycnonotus > Pycnonotus jocosus. Next base: position 159,879 of record VWYP01016889.1, read on the forward strand.
ATGGTGCTCTCCAGCCAGCTTGCCTCTTTCTTTGCTGAGGAAGAAGTCCGGCCCCTGATTCCCAGCCCAAGACGTGCCCCTCTTTCCAAAGAGTTTCACTGTTGCTCTTAATAGTTTCCTCTGTTGCGAGACCCTGACTTTTTGGGGTTACTGTGGCAATGATCTTTCTTTCTTACTTTTGGTCATTCCTAATAGTGAAAGCTTTATAGCCTGAAAAGATTCCACTAATCTCCGAGAGTTCAGTTGTCTTAAACAAGTCAAGGTCCTATGATTATCTAATCTCTCTGAAAGATGGTGTGTCGATAAAGTCAGTGGGCCTGTTTTGGATTTTCTGTGCACAAATATTGACATATATTTTAAAAATAATTAAATAATTAAAAATAATAATTTAAAAAGACCTACCTATGATGTTTTTAGAGATCTTGTATACTTGTCCTCTACATTTTTATTCTTATGCAGAAACTGTTTGCAAAAGGTTAATAATGTTTTCTACATGCTTTTCTAGGTTTATATGTGAAAAGTGTTCCTACTTTTTCCTTGGAAAATGTAGATTTAGAAGAGTATGCCATGTACGTCTATGGAAACTTCAAAGTTTTCTGCACAAAATTGTGTTGAATTTTAGGTCAGATTTTGGGGGTATCTTTTTTTAGAAACAGCACTTATTTTCCTTCATGTTAAGATAATAATTTTTTTTAAATGGGAAAATGTAGTGTATGTGTGTAGACTGCCCTGAATATGCATTTCTAGAGAAAGTAATGAAGTGTAGATTAACTCTGCAAAATACATGTTACACTACTGCAAAACGATAACATAATTGTATGATTTGAGCTCTTTATAGATATCAATTTGTTCAGTCTTACTTTCCTCAGTTTTATGGAGTCTAGTGTAAATATTTAAAAAACAGTTGGGTTTTTTTGTTCAGCTTGGATTTCCTTAACTCTTTCAGCACATACATGTTTAATACATGCCCAGTAAGTAGATCTGGTTCTACTAAAGCAACAACTTAGTTTTTAATGTCTTTTTGTTTGTTTGTTTTGATGCCTATATTTCAAGATAGCTGCTCCCTGTCAGGTTATGCTAGTTGCCAATATTCATCTAATTGGGATTTTTAAAACTGATGCTTGAAAGTGGAACTAGTGATTGAGCTGAACTTTTTTCCAGTCCATTGTTACTTGGTTGGTTTATTGTTTGTTTTGGTTTGGTTTTTTTTCCCTCTCCCCAAAAAATTGTGTTTATGCTCTTCTATAGGTATGGAGTATTTTAATTTCATAATTTTTTTGTTGATGTAATTCATCATTTGAGCTATATTTTCAAAGTATTTTTTTAAGTCACTGAGGAAAACACTGTTTTACCAACAGAGTTTTTAAATTAATTTAAATAATTTCAGTATTTCTCAGAAAATTTTAGCTTTTCATATTTTTATTTCTATTCAAATAAAACAAAATATCTGTCCTGAAAAAAATAGAAATTCTGAGTTTTGAGTCTTTAAAAATGTAATTGAAAGTTGTCAAGTTAAAATGTATTTTACTTCCTGTAACCAAAAGAGCTTCAATTGTACATTTCAACAAGACACAAATTTTAAGTTTCATTATGTGTGAGAGTCTTTCTGTTACCCAGGAGAAAAAGAAGGCATTTTGCAAAATATGTTCATTTGAGTTCGGGATTTTAACTTCGGGGAAATAAAAGCTACGTTGTAGAGGTTCAGCAGGAGAGGCTTTGAGTTCATCCCTGGCTTTTGAGGCAGAGGAGACAATCTTTCCATGCCTTTTGTGGGTGTTGGCAGCAGTGGGTGACAGTTGCCACAAGTGAGTGACTTGGCCCAGCTGTATCTGTATGGTCTGTAGGACCATAGGATCTGGAATGGCTTCTTTGCCTGCAGAGTCTGCAGTTTCTTAACTGGGCTGAGGTGTGTTTCAGACCTCGGAAGTATTTAAAGGTGATTGAAAGTTTTGAGTTCAAGCAGCATTTTCTTTGAGGCTTGTGTTAATACAGCAATCAAGATATAATCTGCCAGGTATTAGCAATGTCTCTCCCGTGTTAGGCCTATAGAAAATCATAGCATACTGAACCAGCAAATAAACTACCTCTTTCTAAAGGAAATCATGGGAGAGCCAAGGCAGCTGATTCACAGAGCAGATTCCTTGTAACATTTTCAGGTTGTTAATGGGAGGAACTTTTCTGCCAGGTGAGCTGGTAGGAGAGGTTCTGAGTTGTTCTTACCTGGAAGTCACTGTTGATTAAAGGCATTTTCTTCCTCATACCTTTGTCCATCTTCTTACTTGCATTGTTTTGGAATACATTTCAGAGGATGCTGCAGTCTGTGGATGTTCATGCAGTAAGAGATGTAGTAAATTAGGGTTACTGTGCATGTCAGTGAGCTATACAGAAAAGATTTGAACCATAGACCACAATAGTTTGGAAAGAGTTATTATAATGTGTCAGGTCAATTATTCACATTTTAGAAAAGCCCAGAGTATAAATTTACAGTTTGGATTCANTCCAGCTGTATCTGTATGGTCTGTAGGACCATAGGATCTGGAATGGCTTCTTTGCCTGCAGAGTCTGCAGTTTCTTAAATGGGCTGAGGTGTGCTTCAGATTGAAAGTTTTGAGTTCAAGCAGCATTTTCTTTGAGGCTTGTGTTAATACAGCAATCAAGATATAATCTGCCAGGTATTAGCAATGTCTCTCCCGTGTTAGGCCTATAGAAAATCATAGCATACTGAACCAGCAAATAAACTACCTCTTTCTAAAGGAAATCATGGGAGAGCCAAGGCAGCTGATTCACAGAGCAGATTCCTTGTAACATGTTGTACAAGGCATTGGTGTACCTTGTTAATGGGAGGAACTTTTCTGCCAGGTGAGCTGGTAGGAGAGGTTCTGAGTTGTTCTTACCTGGAAGTCACTGTTGATTAAAGGCATTTTCTTCCTCATATCTTTGTCCATCTTCTTACTTGCAATGTTTTGGAATACATTTCAGAGGATGCTGCAGTCTGTGGATGTTCATGCAGTAAGAGATGTAGTAAATTAGGGTTACTGTACATGTCAGTGAGCTATACAGAAAAGATTTGAACCATAGACCACAATAGTTTGGAAAGAGTTATTATAATGTGTCAGGTCAATTATTCACATTTTAGAAAAGCCCAGAGTATAAATTTACAGTTTGGATTCATTTTACAACCTATGAGACCATTAATCAGGGCTATGTAAGGTCTCCTAATGCATTTTTATATAATCTGTATGTTTATGCTCTGACATGATGAATTGTAACATTGTAATTAAAATAAAATTAAGAGGTTTCCTGAATCTCACAGTATCTGAGGACATCCTGAGATAGTCACTCCATTGAAAACACGCCTTGTTTTATCTTATTGGACACAGAATGGGGTAAGTCCTGAAGCACCCTAACAGAGACTACACTTCTTGAAACATCTATACAAATTGGTAGAAATTAATGACAGAATAAATTTCCTTTACATTACATGACATACCTTACATACATTTCCTTTTCATATGCAATATTAACCTTGCCAAAACTTGTATTGGATATTTACTAATGTGCATTCACCTGCGGTCAGGTAATTTAACAGAATTTAACAGAATTCAGTGCAGCATTTAACAGAAATGCAGGAAGAGCAGTGGTGTAGACAAAGTAGTGTGTGAACCATGTCATATTACCAACTATTAGCTTTATCTTATGGAATAATTGGAATCAAAATCTAGATGTAAATATACTCAAATTTGAGATGCACACTGTCCAAAGAACTATATGCCAATTTTTCATTTGTATAGCAAAAATACTATTCAAGAATGAAAGATACTTGACTGTTGAATAGGTAAGCACAGGGCTGCATGGTTTGCAGCACTCACAGATGAGTGTTGCTGTGAGGGCAGTCCTTAAAGAAAATTAAGGACCAAAGTAAAGCTTTAGTAATGGACATCAGGTGATAAAGGCAGCTTTAGATATGCAGTTAAAAACCCAAATTGTTGTTTTTTCACCTTAATAGTTGTCATAGTGCCTGTTACTGTACCTCAAGCTTTCCAGCTGGACAGACTGGTGCTCCATTCTCTCTAAATGTAGTACTGTCAATTCCAGAAACTATTTGGAAGGTTTTATGTACTGAAATAAATGGGGAAAAGCCAAGTTGATCCAAGCTAGGGCTTTGGCTTCACCAGTCAAAATCTGAATATATTGTTGTGGTTGGCATGACTCTGATTTGGATGCTGGCCCAGCTCTGGCCACACTGGTTTTCTGTGCTTCTCACATTTCATCCTGATGTATATGATCAGTCTGGCTCAAGTCATTTCAAGACATACCCTTTTCAGGTTTAGTGGTATAAAACCATCCTTCACCAGGCAGACAGGCAGTAGATCTGTCTCCTTCCCTAACACACAGCGCTGATTTAGGATCACATTAGATTTGAAGTTTGAATATTTCATCAAAGTTCCTTCTGTGCTGCACATTAAAAATTACTCTGTAAGTGTAATTTGTTGTGGTACCTTCTCCGTTTCATCATTCTGATATATTTTACTTTGCTTATTTGTTCTGCCTATGCTCTACTCTGTTGTGGGAAAATGCATTTTAACATTTTAACAATAAAAAACTCAACCCCCCCCCCACCCCCATCTTCACCTTCCCTTTCCCCCCCCGTTTTAATATCTCTATTTTGTGATGAGTGTTAAAACCTTACAAGCATCAAAAAAGGTTTCTTTCCTGATACTAAACTACAATAGTGACAAGCATGGAGAATGAATTATCTTAACATGAAAGATGCCTTTGTTGTTCAAGCAAAGGCTAGTTACTTCAATTATTTGGGAAACCTGTGCACCAACTGCTACTTATATAGCCACAGTCTGGCATTCAATGCCACCAGTGACAAATAGTGTCACCAGAGAAATTGTCATAGGTGGAAAAGCACTGTTGAAAGAGATGGATTTAAAAGGAGGCTAATTTGTGTAATAGCTAGCCTATCCCCAGTGGTACCAACAGAGCTGCAGGTTCTCTGCAGGAATTGTTGTCCACTGAAGGCACTAAGGCAACCAAAGTGGAAACCTTCAGATTTTAGAGGAGACGAAGCAGCCAGCTCTGTCACCCAGCTCAGAGAGAGAGATGGAACTATAGGATTGTGACCTGCCCACCCTCATCAAGGTTCTCCACTTGTTCATGTTCACCACCAGATCACTCTTTCTGCCTGCATCAGGAAAGAGAAATCAGTGGCCAGTGTAGTTCAATCTAGCTAAAGGTGAAGCCTTCTTAAGTAGTTCTTAGCTGATCAAGAGGCTGATCTTTAGAAAGTAAGGTTACACAGCTATTGCAGTCCCCATCCTGCTGCAACCCAGGTACAATGAAAGGATCCTTGCTTGGATATGTAAAGTCCAGGATGAGATTATTCTTAGCTATTTAAATAACATACCTTAAAAACTGATCACACTGTACTCAGGAACTGACTTAAACCATGTAGGACTAAAGCAAACTTCATTAAACCTCTGTTTTCATAATCTTGCTCATGTTTGTGAATTGTGATTATAGCCCTTAGCTGTTGCTACTTTATATAAATCTGGATGAGAATTATCAGCAAAGGTGCTTCTGCTTCCTTGTTAGACCATTTATTAAGAAATGTAAAAGCTTTCTAAACCAGTAAAAACTACTTGTTCCTTTGATACATGCTGCACCTAGATATCAGGAAGAGATAAAGGGCTTACCCTTGTCTTTGTTTGTAATGTTTGTCTGATTACCTTGTTAATCTGAGATTTTGAAGCTCAAATACAAATGCGTTTTTGCATTTGTATTAAGCAGCTCAGCCTGTCTAGAATTACAGTGAGGATTGTTTTAAAGGTGCACCTGGAAACCGAGTTAAAATAATCCTGTATAACTAGCAGCTTAGGGACAAAGTACTATTGTGGCAAAGTTTTACTTTAATAAAACTCTGGTAAAGACCATTGCATTCATACTCAATAAGTCCTTATTTTGTGGAAAAATCTAGTTATACTCAGTATAAAAACCATATTTTTAGGACTCAACAATGTATGTTTTTATAATTCTTGTGGACAGCAGCTGCAGGCTATCAGCCTGGACCCTTGATAAATGGTTTTGACATTTTCTGCAGACACTCCTCATGAAAAAGGCTTTTTTATTTATTCTCAAATGTTGAATTCTGCATTATTGATCAGGTGCCATTCATTAAAGGCTGCTACTTGCTAGGAGAATTACACAGTTCCTAAGTTACACACAGCAGAATGAATTATTCTGTTGACAAATAGCAGTATTGAAGGAATGTTAAGGTTGCATGGTTTAAGCACTCAGAAGTCAGAAAATGGCAGTTGAGTTTGAAGATGATGGAAATTCTGCCCAAATTAAGATTGCAGAATTACAGCTGAGGGCATGTAGAAAGCCTACTAACAGGCACTGGATATACATTGTAGGGCAAGCCGTTGGTTACTGATCTATTCACAAACACTGCTGATATTTATTGCAACATTTAACAAAGCAGCAAACAGTGGATGAAATCATTAGTGGTAGGGGTCACAAGGCAGATGGCTCTTTGCTGGCTGTTTCTCATTGCTGTAGAGTTGCATTTATCAAGGAGGAGGGTCAGTGGCAATGTTTTGCTGTCATACTGCAGCTGAGGGTAAGAGAAGTTAGTGGCTCTCTGTGACATGAGACAAGATCCATTTGTCAAAGTGCTGTTTGCATTTAGCTCACATCAGGGGCTCCCATTCAGTTTTCTTTTCATTGTTTTTGTTTGTCTGCCTCTCTGATTTGGTATAATTTTTGTTCTGTTATGTTTATGTTTAGTACAAAATAAAAAACCACAGGAAAGCAGTACACTCTTTCTGTGTCTTGGTTCTGTTATCAGTGAGGCTAGCATCAGTGCTAAGCAAACAGTAGCATCCTCATTGCCTGCATACCTGGATTTCTTCCCATGGGAGCACAGGATGCAGTGGAGGTGAGCTGTGCTGTCCCTGGAGTCAGACACATGCCCAGGAGTCAGCATCACAGAGCAATAGAGAGATCCTTACAACCAGCAGTGTAGGCTTGTCTAATATGTGTCTGCATTTCTCCAAATAAGTAAGAGCATCCTGGTACCACCAGAGGCTGTGTTTCCTTTTAGGAACAAATTTGTTCAGATGTATGACTTGCTTGAATTTTATTTCCTTAAGGGGTAAACGTCAGGCTGTAGCGCCTTCCAGAGGCTACTGAAAATCCCAATACAATGTTCACTACTGGTCAGAAAAGAATAGAATGTTAGGACTGGGAAAAGCATTAAAAAGCCCAAAGTCTGAGAAGCACAGGCAATCAGAGCCTCAGCAACCGGTTCTGGAAGAGCTGAGAGAGGCAATTTCATGTCTTGTATGTACCCAGGGGAGACTTCTGTGGGGCAGTTCTCACCCCACCTCCAAAAACATCCCAAAAAAGGCACTATAAACATACCCAACCCCAATAGTGTTCCCAGTGGGTGCAGATTTGATTTAGACTACAGGCTGGCTCATTGGAGCCTGTGGCTCTCTCCTGATAGTATGTGTTCCTACCAGTTTGTGTCTTGATGGGATGCAGCCATACAGGTGTTGGCAAAGTGCAGTTTGGGAAGGAGCAGAGGGATGGCAGCGCAGCCCACCACAGTGGGAGGCTCACAGGGCAGAATATTGGATCACTGTTGGAGACGGAATATTATGGAGTTATATAAACCTTCAGATGCATCTTGAATGACCTTGTCTTCTATTCTCTTGTTCCAGGTACCATAAAGAATTCTATTTGTTTCAAGGGAATGCAAAATCAAGGCCCCCCTGCCCTGCAAAAAAATTCTGTTGCAGGGATTTCTGTTAAGGCTCAAAAAAGAGCACTTTTGATTTGAGATAATGCATAGCATTACAAATGGATCTCATTAATTCTGAGTGGGTACTTGGGCTTTGGAGTTATTGTGCCTTCCTGTACCACTGCCAAAGATGTAAGCATGAGGGTAGCATTAAATAGGATACAACATGAATGAAAAAGTAAATTTAATATTATGTTTATGCCTTTGTAAACATTATAAGCTACAGTTATGGGATAAGAAAGGGAAAAACCGGAGTTCAGGTAGTCTGTTTAGGTAAAGCACACCTCTCCTGGGATCTTAGATGATTCATTTACTCTTAGGTTTTATTTCTGCCATTGAAAATTAAGAATAATTGTAAATACATGTCTTGATCCTGTCAGAAGACTGCAAAGCCCTGAGGGATCTTCAGGTAAAATGTTCACTAACAATATAGATCCTAACATTGCTTGGACTCAGGTTTTATCATTTCCTTGTTTTCCAAATTTAATTTTATTGCTGGTTGTTCCTAACTAAGGTTAAGTACTCATCTCATATACTTGCAGGTAAATAAGAAATTATTGCTGAATTCAATTGCACTAGAGTGTATTACATTCCTCACTAAAGCATCTAGCTCCGCTCCTTGAAGTTTCTACTGATTGTTTCATGCAACACACAGTGCTGGAGGCTGCTTACATTCCTTCTGGAGATTGGATTTCTCCTCTGAATACCCAAGCATTTCTTAGATATCTCACCTATATTGCCTAATATGATGATTTAACCCCTTCCATTTATGTAGACTCTCTTTCACAATGTGGCTCTGTGCTTTCTTTGGGATGTTTTTCCTTATCATGAATTCTGAAATTTCTAGTCAGTACGATCCCTTTTATTTACTGTCTGTCATTACCAACTGCCACTCCAAAGTTTTACACATCCTTTTTTCCACACTTATATGCATTAAACTGCAATTTTTCACTTCTGGCTTGGTTTAAATAATGTAAATCCTTCTTGTCTGATTGTATTGCTGCTTGTTATTTATTGTGCCATGGCGTACACTTTTATGTGCGGACTGGGGAATCTTCTTTTGTATGCAGTCATGGAGATCATCTTTATAAATAATGGAGGAGCTTACAATTGTGATTATACATCTCTTTGCAATACCTGTATATCCTTTGTTTCTCTAGCACTGAAAAGACATCTCAAAGACATGTGTAAGTGAAACTTTGTCTTTTATCTGCATTCTTTCCATAGAAATTCTTGTTTCCTTAGACAAAGAAACAGAGAGCCTTGTTCATCTTGGAATTCCTCATCTCCTGAGAATATATAATGTGAAGCCCTCAGTGGCACACTTGCTTTAATTAGTGGTAGGATGACCTGCTGCTTATACTTACCAAGCTGCATCCTATGCACCTCTTTCACAGCTTCACAGAAAGGGAAACTGGGGCTTTGAGAAGTAATATAGCAGACATTATTATCAAGGCACGTGCTTGAGATATTGCTATGTTGATACTGCTTCTGCTTTCCATCAACACCAGTCCTTGTGACAGCCAAGGCAGTTCAGCCATGTTTTTCTGGAAGGGCAGGTTTCTGACAGGAAGCTTAAAGAAGCAAAGCAAAGTTCTCTTCAGTCTTTCTGCGCAGCAGCAGGGTAAGAGCACGGCCTGTGAGAAAGAGCCAAGTGACACACCATGGCTGTCTCCCTCCTCCCCAGGGGGCTGATGGCAGCCTTGTGCAGGCAGCAGGGGCGACAGCAGCCTTGTCATCAATCAGAAGAGCAGGGAAGTTCCTTTAGAGAGCCTGCCTTGCTGATGCTGCAAATGCATTTAATGGGTTTGGCTGATCTCTCTGTAGGATCTGTAGATGTCAAGCCAGGTTGGAATAGAACAGAGCAACATATGGCACATCACATGCTTGGGAGGCCACTCCTGCACAGACTGAGTTTCTTGTATTTAACTTAGAGAATGCTAAACACGGCTAAGCTGTGCAAGAATCTGTGACTGGGACAATTCTGTGGCTTAACGATGGCAGGTAGCTCAGCCCCACACAGCCTTTTGCTCACTCTCTCCCAGTGGGATGTGCAAGGGAATCAGAAGGGTAAAAGGGAAAACTTGTGTGTTGAGATAAAGACAGTTGACTAGAAAGAGCAAAAGCTTCATGCACAGGCAGAGCAAAATAAGGAATTCATCCTCTGCTTCCCATGGGCAGGCAGGTGCTCAGCCATCTCCAGGGAAGCAGGGCTTCCTCACATGTAATGGCTGTAACTCTGATCATCTCCCTCTTTCTCCTTCTTCCCCCAGTTTTATATGCTGAGCTGCCATACGGTGGGGATATCCTTTGGGCACATGGAGTCATCCATCCTGACTGTCCCCTCCCCACTTCTTGTGCACCCACAGGCTGCTTGATGGCAGGTGACATGAGACACTGTAAAGGCCTTGACTCTGTGTAAGCTCTGCTCTGCAGTAACTAAAATGTCCCTGTGTCATCAACACCATTTCCATCATAAATCCAGAACACAGTCCCCATACCAGCTACTGTGAAGGAACTAAACCTGGTACAGCCTATAAAATAAATTGAACAAGAAAAGGAAATATTCCGTGGGCACTGGTACTCAGACAGCGTAGTCTTGCATTGTTAACAAGGTCCCTGGCATGGTGTTGGGCACTTGTCTCTTGCAAACAACTCCAGGCATGGCTCTTAAATTAGCAATGGCAAGGGAGCATCTTGCAGACTGTTGGATATGGCCACACCATAGCAGAGGACAAGAACTACAGGGAAAGTTGCCAGTTCTCCATTTTGTGCCAGGTGACAGTTTTTATCTTGTTTAATTTACTACATGGATACTGTGTAAAGACCCTTTTGAAAAAATTGTAGTAAGTAGGAAGAAAGGAAGGGGGAAATACTCTAAACAATCTCTGAAGTGAAGCAAAATATATGCTTGATTTTGAAAGCTACCAAGGAAAGGATGAGATCATGAAATTCATGGCAGTGAACTGTACTTGTACTGTGCACAGAGAAATAAATTCTTGTCAGAGTAGGGGAAGCAGATTAAATTTTTGCAGTAGTGTGTTGGAGCCTTAAGTAAACATCTCTTCACTGTACCAGTAGGCAGTGGGTGCATGCTTACATACCTGCACATCCACTGCAGGGAAGACAAGCTTTGCCAGCTGATCCCCTGTTATTCATGCTGGGATTGTTGAAGGCTGTTTTGGCTTGTTCAGTTCTTATGAAAATGCCACTCTCATTGATGTCTAAAGATATTCTCAAAAAAAAAAAAAAAAAAAAGAAAAAAAATTAATCCCAGCAGATGGGCTGAGTTAGACTGTTGTTGGTCCCATCATAGGTACAGATATATGGAGAGTGTCAGAACCTGGGAAAAATACTCCTCCTGCTTGAGGCAAAACACAGGCTGCCCAGTTATGCAGTTCTGAAGTACAGACTTGCCTTAAAGAGGTCATAGAGAAGCAAAAAGAAAGCATGAACCCAGTCTGCATGGGGGAAGCCTTAAAAAAAACCTGTTTTCCATGATGGGATGATCCTCATGTCTTCTTTGGTTTGTGTTTTTTGGTTTTTTGGGTTTGTTTTTTTTTGGGGGTTTTTTATTTTTTTGGTTGTTGTTGTTGTTTGGGTTTTTTTTTAATTTAATTTTTTAAGAGCAGAAAAAAGTTGCTGTGCTTTCTGTTAATTTAAAGTCTAGTAAATGCTGAAGTAGAAATGTTAGACCTGAATGGTTGGTCTGAGGTATGTGCTGGTTTCAGACAGTGTTGGTGCTCAGCATTGTCTTTGAAGTGTACCAAACCACAGGGACAAACTCACAACTACTGCTGCCACGAACAGGACAGGAAACCACTGAGCCATGCCCTGTGACCTGAGTAAATTTCACACCAGATTTTACTGAACTCATTATTAAAGTTGCATTGTCCAACTGAAAAAGTGTACAATCATGATAACTGCAAATTTTTTGAATAACATGATTGGTGTTTGGGTAGAGTGTACTGCCACTATTTCCCATTATTCCTAGAAGTCCACATTAGTTTAACTGCCATACTGGATGGGGTTGACGAGCTGGTAAAGTTTTGGCAATCACACAAGATAGAAACAGAGGAACTATTGTAAAGAAAGAGGAGATCTGCATGGTCTAATGCTATTGATTTTTTCAGTTATTTTCACTGCTTTTCCAAAGCATCAGTAACAGCCATTTCCACCAAGAGCAACAGTGATCAGGTCTGTGTGTTTTCTATTTGTGCTGAAGCAAAGCACTGAAGCCTAGGAATATTACCTTTGTGAAAATAGAAAGAGAGAATAAGGCCTGTTTGCACATGCTTCCTGGCCAGGTTACACTGGCATAATTCACCCCAGTCTATTTATTTGTGCTTTTTCTAAATGTGAGCATATCTCCACTAAGGCAATGTCCACTCATACAATCCTGCATTTGTTGCATTCTGGGTCAGACCGTTTATCTTCACCTCCTAGATTTCGTGTTAACATGATCAACTAATTGTCTCATTATCTGTAAGAAAAATCCTTTAACATACTTAACAGGTGGTTTCATATCCCCTGGGCACTGTAGAAAGGCTTCAAACTTTACATCCCTCATGCAAAAGCATGTGTGTACACCAGTGTATGGGATGGCCCAGATTTTCTTGTGCTGTAGTACTTTGTGGCTGGCTACAGCAAAAATGCATGCCTCACACCATTATTTACAACTGTAACAGTGAGAAATTACAAAACCTACTCTTCATTAACCTCCAATAAGGCTGTTCCTGCAGCCAGTGATTGCCATTACAGTGATGGAGTGCTGAAACAGCTCAATAGTCCTGGCTGGTCTGTCTCTCCTGTGACTGCACTGCAGCTCCTGCCTCCCACCACTACCCAGAACACATCCAGCAGAAGCTGCTCAAATGATTGATGAGAAAAGCAGCTCATAAAGGCAACCACAGTGCCTGAAGCAACAGCTGTCTAGCCCTGTCCCTGCAGTAATTAGATAAATGAACCCCAAATGAAATCTTACAGGCAAGAGTAGAAGGAAGTTATAATATCCCCAGTGTCGATCTCTGCTTGTCTTGCCTCATTCCAGTCTGTGTTTGTAGCTATTCGTGTGTGATACAGATTTGACACAGCTTCCCCCTCCCATGTTCCCTGCTCATTTTGCTGCTGGTCCTGCAGACAGACCCCCTGTGGGCACAGGAGACATGGCAGTGTCAGTGGCTGGACTCCGCTTTTTTTTTTTTATTATTTCTTTGGCACCAGTTCTGCTTTGCAGAGTGTGCTGAACCTTTGTCCTTCTCCACAGAGTATGAACATAACAAAAGGTCTGCAACAGGTCACAAATTAAGTTTATCTGGGGAAAATCCTGCAATTAGCAAATTCCTTCTTTGAGAAATAGTAGATGTGTTTATAGGGATGCATTAGATAAAAAAGGAGAAAGAAAAATGGTTCAGGCAACTGAAATTTTCATAGTGTTGATTAAAAGTTTTATGCTTATTTTTACAGTACAGTAGCATAGTGATAATACAGCAATTCTCCTGGGTCTTCCCTTGATGCTACTGAATGATACCCGTGAAGGAGCCTATCAGTGCCAATAATTGCTGCTTAGAGAGAAATTTATGAAAAAAGTTATAAATATTAAGAAAAGGTATATGCTTTTAAAAATGGTGTATACAAATGAAATACACACACATATGTGTAAAATAAGTATATAGACAAATATACAAAAACCCCTCAACCTGTTGAGGAAGCCTGAACAGTACAGCTCTGATTCTGCTTTTATTTGTGGCATTTCACATCTGGAGTAATATTGTGGAATTCAATATCTGTAGAACTCGTCAGAACAAGTCATTTCTTTGAAGGCCATAACTGAAATGCAGAGAAGTAAATGGGGGTGCTGTTGGATTAAAGAGTTGTCAGTGAAATACTGTAAACTCATAAGAGGAAACACATTAAAAAACCTACCAGCATGAGCAGAACTAATATATCCTATAAAAGGCACAGCAGTGATGCAGAGTAAGTGACCTTTTATTTTATTCTCTCTCTCCACTCCTGAACTAGAGTAATTCTTGCTGAGTTCAGCCAGATTTGCATGGGTGTAACATTAGATCAAAATTAGGCCCAGGTTGTTTGTTTTACCAAGAGCACATGTCTCAGGAGATTGCTTTCATGTTTCCCCATGGAAACAGTCAGAGGTGCATCTAAGGCTGGGCACTGCCAAGACCTGATCACTGGAATTCAAAGAGAATTTCTGACAGACTGAGTGGTCCCATTAATGGCAAGTGGTGTCTCTGAGAGGCTTCAATTACAAGAGATTAGTGGGAAACTGTAGCAGTGGACTGAAGGAGTAATGACACATAGGAAGTGAGGCAGAAAACCTTCTTTCTTCTTATTAAAGAGAAGTTCAATTTATACTTTATTTATATATAAATTGCAAGCATAAAATATTAGCTTTCTTAAACTTCACTCTTTAGTTAGTTTCAAATGAACCATACTGTATTTCTGAGCTCCCCAGAGCAGCACCATGATCTTCAGCCTGTCTGTTCCTTAAATTGAGCTGAAGTATTTTAAGTCCAGTAATTTTAAGTTCCTGTGCTATCCCTGTAGCTGACTGAGTTGCATTTGCCCATCCTTGTGCTGCCTCCCCTGTGGGGTGGATTTTCAGGGGCCAGCACAAACTCTGAGCCTCTCCTGCTAAGCCCCCAGCTATAAATTGCATGAAGGACTGTAAAACAGCAGAGCAGGAGGCTGTGGTCTCCCATAATTTCTACTGCTGTTAGTTGATTTACTCTTGTCATAACCACTGTTGGGAAAGGCTTTGCCTGAATCCTAGGATTTAGGTTACAAGCATAATAATGTTTTATAATGGGGTGTGGAAGAAATGGCTACTGCCAGTTCTTTGAGGCCAGGCAGTGACTGAATGTCTCCATGTGCCTGGCAGTGAAGTGGGCTGTGACTCTGCCTCCTGTACAGGTGACCAATGTGAAACAGACTGCACCAAATGCTCAGTCATACTGCATTTGGACACAGCCATCAGGAGGGGTCCTAGATGCTCAATCTCTGTGGCTTATTCCCAGACCACAAGCTTGCCTATGTTCTCAGAAGATAAATCTGGCTCAGATGTTTTAAAATCTGTTTTGGTCTGCCTAGTTTATTGTGCCTCCATTACATATGCAGTTCTGAATGTGTTTCTCAGGACTGAAGTTTGCCTGTATTTTGTCTGCCTGTTGGGTTTTTGTTATAGTCACAGCTCCCATGGCATGTAGGGGACATACAGTCTGCATAGTTGGGATCTAATTGTCTTCACAATTAATGTAATGTAAATCAGGAGTAATTTGAAAGGATTTCACTAATGTGAAACTGGCCTGGAAGAACATTTAAGTATCTACAAATTACCAGATGAGTTAAAATAGTCTATTGTTACTACTTGTATTCTATGTCCATGACACTCATGTATCTAGATTTATTTTTGCTGGCATATGATTTTTTGGTGGAGACTGTCACACAGATTTGTGTGTGTGTGTGCTATGGAATTTGGGCCAGGCAATGTGCTGCCCACAAAGAGCCTTTTTATTATGCTTGGAGCAAAAAGAGTAACTTTAGGCAGCCTACAATGTAGCACCTACATCTCAGGTAAACTTTTAAGATGCCTGTGGTGCTATAGAGAAAGGAAGAGGTATTTGTGGAGTTCATCTGTTGCAAAAACAGAACATGCAAATTAAGTCCTAGAAATGTCTTGTTCCTCTCTTTTGCCTGCAAAGGGGTCAGACAACTGACTCAGAGGGAGACAGCTCCTGGAGGCTGATCTAAGAGGAAGTGAGCAGAATTACCTCTGATATGGTGTCCCAAGGCACACAGACATCTTCATGATGAGTAAGAAGTGGTCTAGCAAAGAGGATATCCACATGTAATCAATATGATATGCCTCTGCCCTAACACATAGGAACGGGGTCTTTTCCAAGCTAAACTATTCTAGGATTCTGCGTAGACCTGGCACTTAGGGACTCGGCTGACTTGGCAATTATATGTTAACAGTTGAACTCAAGATCTTATGGGGTTTTTTCCCAACCCATGCGATTCTGTGATTCTGTGAAGCATTAAGTCTCGAAACAAAAATCCCCAATGCACAGGAAGTACAAAGGTTCATGGCAATAGCAGTATTTTTCTTGAGAAATGTCTAATTTCATGTTGAGGAGCAGTATATGCTGTTTGACAGTTCCTGGGGCTTCTGAGTTGAGCTTTTTTTTTTTTTTAAATAGAAGTTCATTCAGTTTATCTGATGCTAGTAAATTTTTAGAATTTCAGTTAAACTGGTATTTTACTCTTGGGAAAGAGGAACCTAATGCCTTAGCTTCTATCCCTATAGCTGTTGGAAGTTATGAGAATTTACAGTATTACTTCAGTAAGAAGTGGCAGGTATTAATCTGATTTTGTGTGAACAGGTTTAAATCCGGACCCATGCCAGTGATATTATACCATAACAAAGCCAGTGTAGCTGCTGTTAAAAATGCATGCCCATAGAGTTTGAGGCCAGAAAGAATTCTTAGACTGCCTGTATATTAAAGGTTGTTAAATTTCACACACTGTCCATTCTCCAAAAGAACTTAGCCCAGAGTATTCAGTTAACTCTCTTTTGCACACAAAGATCAAGGATGTGAAGGACATGGTCTCACAGCAGCCAAAAATACATATAAACTTACAGGGAAAGAGCTTTCTAAAGCAAGCAAGTATTTTATTTAAAGTAGTAGAAGAATAGCATTTATTTTGTTTTCCAGCAGATCAGTCTAATACTCGTGAAATTGGTATCTACTTAAAAATGTGGGGCACAGTAAGAGAAAGCCAAAGGCATATGATGTTGAAAATAGGAAAACAGTACTAGATTGATACTCCCCTTTGTTTTCTTGCTCCCCATGGATTTATAGTTGTGCTCCCTTCCTTCCCTGTTAACTTGACCAATGCTTCCCTTCTGATCTTCCAGGAGACCTAGGGCTGGAATAAACAGACCTTGCCCAGTTCATGTGGGCTGACTGGGTGTGTTGGTTGCTGTTGTCCTCAGTAGAAGTCAGCTCTGCTTAGGGTTGGGTCCAGAAGAATGCCTTTGGCAAGACATTAGAGGTGGCTTTTTAGAGTTAAAGGTTAAGTTTCATAAGCAGCTCACTTGAGCAGGAGGAGAACACATTCCTACACAAGCAGTATTTTTCCTTTTCTCCTCAGATAATTGTGCAAAACTGAAATTGTGTGAGCAGATTTGTGACCATTTCACCATTTAATGACAACTTGTTTTGCCAAGATAAAATACTGGAGTCAAATTACCAGTTTGACTCAATGACATACAGAGAAGATGTCACAGAAATACTGAATAATACCAGTTAATATCTTGTCTCATTCTGTTGTCTTCAAAGGAGTTGTGTCAAAAATGAATTTTCCTAGATTTTACTTCTCAAAGCAGCTGATTTATTTGCATGCAGGATGAGCTTGGGCCAGCATGAAGTGAGACCACCAAAGAGCACCAGTCTCAGGTTCTGGGGCTACAACTCTTCCCAGATTGCATCTGCCATGCCAGCAGTAGATGTGCTCCCACCCTGTGCTGACATGACCCTTTGTGGTCATTTGCATGCCAGACATGGGTGGGTTTGATAGAAGCGACATGCCATTAAGGAGCATTAACATAAAGTTGTGTCTGGTTGGTGCAAAAGCCAATCTGCTCTAGGAGGAGGTGTGTACAGGTGTGACTAGAGCTGGCAGAGAGGTGATGTTTGCCTCTAAACTCAGGAGCTCACATGCCTGCAGATGGTGAATCTATGGGGAAAACCAAAGCTAGATTCATTGTCATCAGTTTTACTTACATCTAAATTGCTTACCAACTCAGCTAAGGATACAGCATAACCTCATTAAATCGATGAAGATTTATTTTTGTCTCAGGAATAACATCTTATTATGTAGCTATTTAATGAGTCGTGAGCTAACATGTTTTAACAAATCTTTTATCGCTTATTACATTCACTCCCTTGATGGTACTTTCAAAATCTGACCATTAAAATGGGGCTCTTTTCGCAACTTTTTGATGATGGCACTCAGAACTGTGCACTTCATCTTTGCATTTGGATTAGAATTGCAAAGGTGTAAATTACAGATCTGACTTTTATGGGGTCTTATTGATCAGGCTGTTTTGTAGAAACCACAGCAGTCCTGAAAGCTTAGCAGTCTAGAATATCTTTCAGCTTTCTTAATTGGGCCACCAGGGTACGGTTAATTTTCAATTTATATTGAGAGTAAGACAAGGTGATGTAATACTTCCTCATTGTACTTGAGTAGCATCGACACTAAAACACCGTGATGTGCATTGTAATTCTCAATACACAAGTTGCTTGTTGAAATAGATTGAGAATTCTGGCTTAATTTACTTTGTAATTTTAGGACAAATTCTGCCTAATACTTCCTTGTGTTCACTGGCTTCCACTGAGACTAGCTACAAGCAGCAAATATGGTTTGGTCAAGTGTAGTTGGAAAATTCATTCAACATACCAGTTGTAGAGTGACCAACAGACTGATGAAATGTGCTCATCTTTTTATGTTTGCTGACAGGTCAAAGTCATGGTGCGCATTTCTTCCACGCTTGCCAGAGACACGTCTGAGTCCAGCTCTTTCCTAAAAGTTGACCCCCGTAAGAAGCAAATCACCCTGTATGACCCATTGGCCTGTGGAGGCCAGAATGCCTTCCAGAAAAGGGGCAGCCAGGTTCCACCCAAGATGTTTGCTTTCGACGCAGTTTTCCCTCAAGATGCATCACAGGTAGGTCCTGTATGATCAGAGGAATTATCCAAGCAGCAGCATGCACCAGAGCCAAATTGATTTCTGCTGCAGAAGTATTACTTTCAGTGGATTTATGCCAGGGCTGAATTTGGTCTGTCATGAAATCATCAATAATGAATTTGATTTATTAAATTTTAGCTGAATAAGGTGTGCTTTCTTTAATCTTTCCTTTAAATAATTTCTCCTAAAATTATACATTCGATAAATGTGCTAAATGGTTGCCTAATAGGAAAATCCTCAATATCAACAAGTTACTGTGTATTATAAAATATTGTTTGGTGCTTACAGAGATGTGATCAGAACTACAGTTCTCTAAAGCAGTCCTCTATTAACTAAGGGATCAAAGATTATTTTTACAGCTTTCTATTGTACAGTTTGAAATAAGAAGATGGGGATTTTAATCCACAAGTCTTTATTCAAGAGTATATATTCAGATTTTTTGTCTTTATTAGGCTTTGGTTTGATGAACTATGTTACCCAAATACCATGAGGACAGTAAAAGAATAAAGTAACATTGCAATGTATAACTAGAAAACAGTCTTGTAAGGCTGGCTCTGTATTCATGAACCAAACAAGAATTAGGACACAGAGCCATCTAAAGTACTGTCACGTAATTGTATCATAAGGTTACTCCCTCACCTAGTAGGGTCCAAGAAGCTGGCACCTTGCAGACTAATGCCTGGATGCAGTTAAAGGGGCTGGCCTGTGAACAGTCCCTTTCTTGGCCCATTTTATTTTCTGTTGCAGAGATAGTCTAGAAGTAGCCATGAACCAAGGTGAATTTACTTGATGTGTTGTCAAATGCAAAGTGCTTCCCATCAAGGCCTAAACTGTGAATTCTGATTGAGTTTCATCCACTGTTAAACAGTTGCTGCAGGAGCACTGTTGACCATTCAGCCTGCTTGAACCTTAAATCCAAGAATGCCTGGGGTAGATTTTGGTGTTGTACTTCTTAAAATACTGCTACAGTCTTCAGAATGGAGTCTACTACTGCAAAATCTGGGAAGACTCATAATAATGTCACCTACCTAATTCCAAAGAAGCTGTTTGTTCCCTTTACATTCCTTAGCCACATGCTAGTAGAATTGAGCTAAGTCCATAACTGGGCAAATAATAGAGCCTGCAAAAATTCCTCAGTGTTGAATTGGTTTTTTTAATCAAAATTGTATTTTAAAATCTCTTAAATAGGCAGTTCTACAAAACCAACTGCATCCCCTTACAATATGCGTATTTTTTTTAACCCCACAAAGGATGTTGATGCATCAGCAAATGAAACTTACTTGATCCAGAACAAAAGTCCAGCTTCATGTACTTACACAAGTAATATCATTCCCATCAACAGCACAGGTCACATGAAAAAGACAAGCAGGATTAGATTTTTTGATACTTCAACATGGTATATGGAGCAGGGAAGACTACCTTTACTACCACTTTCTGGTGAAAGTAATGGTTTTCCTTATTATTGTTAATGCTTTTGTTTTCTTTCTTTCCTGTTTTTGTTTTGGTTTGGTTTTTTATGTTTTTGGTTTGGTTTGGTTTTTGCTTGTTTGTTTGTTTTGTTTTATTTTTCCCCAACACCTGTGACAGGCTGAAGTATGTGCTGGGACTGTGGCTGAGGTGATCCAGTCTGTGGTCAATGGAGCAGATGGCTGCGTGTTCTGCTTTGGTCATGCCAAGCTTGGTTGGTATTGCTAAATTTCCCTACTCAAGCAGCAAAATGAATATTTTTAACCCAGGATTGCTAGTCTGTTAGGTTAAGGAAAACAAACTTCCATTTATCTGTGTGTATTAATTGTATTTGAAAGTACCTGTGCTTGATATTGGTCTACATCTTCACCTCTTGTTTACACATTTATTCACTTTTCTTGTGTAAATGTTGGACAGCATGCTCTTTGGAACAGAAGTTACCTTTGAATTACTGCTTCATTTCAGCCTTTAAATATAGCAAATTTGTTTGGCATTGTCTTCAGTCATTAATGAATGGTCTAATAGTGATCTACAGTTTTTCAAATGTTTCAAGTGGTGTTGGTGTTGGTGAGGGTTTGCCCAAATGCCACTTTTATCAAGCTGGGTACTATGAGTATTCACTCAAGTACTTCATGTTTGTGATTACACCCTTATAGAGTGTGACTGGGTAGTCAAATAGTTTGATTTATACTCTATTCCCTGATTAGACAATTCAGTCTTTACTGACCTCTTCCTACTGTGTCTCCAACAAATCTTACTCTAATGGTTAACTGAATGTTACTGATGGATCCAAACTCACACTTTGGACATGCTTCAATAACATTTCAGGTATTCATGGAAGGACAGTAAAAACGAGAATCATCATCATTAACACACTATTATTTTGAAATAACTGGATTTTGAGAGCAATCGTATGTTTTGTTCATATTTATCTAATTGTATTTTCAAAGTACTGTCTTGAATGAAGAAGGGTTTATTGCATGTGTGCAATGACCTCCATTCTTTACTGTCTCAAAGAACCACAGATGTACACATATAACTTAAAAGGATAATTCAGTTTTGCAGGTGGTAAAGAAGATCTAGCTGTATCAGGCCATATATATCCCAAGTTATATCCCAAAACCTGGAGAGCACTGAATGCTGCAATGCAACCAGGTCTGATACAAGGAATGGAGCAGGCTGGTGCTCCAATTAAACCAGAAGGCCCCTCTGGATCAGGCAGGAGTGACACTAGGATGAGCTCTTAGATATTTATCCCCCCTATGACCTGCCAAACACAGGATTGCAAATGAGATTGAAAAAGGAGCCACCAGATAACAGGCTCTCACAAGTGCTACACGTCCTTTAGAGGTGTTCTAGCTGGGGTTTGGCTGAAGCATGCGTTGAGTCTCTGCAGTTGCTTTGTTAACTGCACCACCACCATTCCACAAACCATGGACCTACCCAGACCTTGCCACAGACATATGCATGGAAGTATTTTTTTCACTGATCTTTTTCCACATAGATTCAACATAAGAAATGAAACAAGGTAAAGAAGCCAAAAGTACTTGCCTGAAAGGATATATACCTTTATCACTCGGCTTATAAATTCAGGAGCTTTAGAAAACTTTTCTAAAAGCATTATATGTAGTGACACCCAAAGCAGTTTAAGGTAGTACTCTGTGTCTGTTCCTGATCACCAAACTTTTACAGCAAAGACAAGCCAGAGCTATAATTGTAGAGTTGAAAAATACCTAAACAGGGCATGGTTTTGACCCAGATGAAATATTAATTGTTGTGTATAAGTTATCACATATACCTGGTTGGTTTTGTTTTGTTTTTTTTTCTGAGTGAAGTTACATCTGTGTGATTCTGGGTCCAGATTTATGCCAATCTCAGCTCCAGCATTTGAAATACAATCAAATGCTTTGAAGTAAAATAATATTGAAAGAATACCACACTTACAGTATTCAAAGTAGAGGTTTTTTGAGACCATGGCACTTCTGCTCTGCTCAATTCCCTCCATGATTCAACTACCAGAGGCTGCATCAGTGCAGGGTGGGGGCCTGCAGCAACTTGCCTTGGGAATGGGAGATGTCAGGGGAATGTATGAGGTAATGGTTTTTGAAAGAAAAAAAATTTCTTATTTTGAAATAAGATTTCATCCTGTTTGTCTGTCTGCCTATATTTTCCCATTGCTGACTGTCCTTGTTGTAGTGAAGTTGTTTTCATTAAGCTATGCAGGATAATCTCTCTTGACAGAAGGCTGTCAAGGTCCTGGGAATAATTTTATATTTTCTTCATCCCCCCATCCTGACAGGGAAGTCATACACCATGATTGGGAAGGATGATTCCATGCAAAACCTTGGAATAATTCCTTGTGCCATCTCGTGGCTATTCAAGTTGATTAACGAACGCAAAGAGAAGACAGGAGCGCGCTTCTCGGTCCGGATTTCTGCGGTGGAAGTGTGGGGGAAAGAAGAAAATCTGAGAGACCTGTTGTCAGAAGTGGCTACAGGCAGCCTGCAAGATGGTCAGTCCCCAGGTGTCTACCTTTGTGAAGACCCCATTTGTGGCATGCAGGTGAATCCAAGATTAATTTTACACTGAAACAAGTAACGTGGCTTTTTTTTTTTTTTTTTTCCTGGAGCTATTGAAATGGTTCAAATTCAAGAACTACCCAGAGCATAAAGTTTATAGACTTGGAAGTGTTTACTTTAAAACATTCAAGAACTTTATGACCTGCAGTTGCAGGGGGCCATCTGCTCTCCTGGCCTAAATATTTGTACCTGTGGTATAACTGATACTGAGTGAGGGCTTGTGTTTGCAATAAAATGTGAAAACATTCAGTGAAAACAAAAATGCACCTAATTCTTTGGAAAAAACAAACAAACAAACAAACAAAAGTGTGATCTCTCTTTTGTAAAACAACGAGCTAAAATATTTACAGAACTGCACAAATTGCTGTAGGCCATTAATATGGCTGTTTATTTCCTTCTAAATTACATTATTTATAGCATTTGCATTAGCAGTGTTGTAGGAAGCATTAATTGCTACTTATTAATTGCTGCCAAGAAGTAAATTCCTGAGCTGGGCAAGTCAAGAAAAACTCAAACTCTTCTCAAGTTCAGAGTTTTAGCAGAAATGAGTAACTGGCTCATCTATTTTCTGGGTAACTGAAAAATTCTCAGCAGCCCTATTTTTTTTTCCTCTCTCTTGGTTTAGGGGAAAAGGGACCTATTCTTTAATTTTGCTCTTTGTGAGGAAGTAAATCTGTTTTTTGTATGAGTAGATGAAGAGGGAGCAGAAGAAGGTGATGGAGCTTGAAAACATTCTTTCAACCTGAAATGCAAAGGCTGCTTCTGTCGAGAACCTGCAGAGAGAGCCCTTCTTATTCCAGGATGGGGAGTGGAGGGAGAAGGGAACAGACCTACAGGGTCTGTACCCTGTATGCAGCTCAAAGCATCTAGACATCATGACTCACATCCACACAAGTCATGAACTGTGAGATTTTAAACAGCAAGTAATGAATTTTGTGTCTTATCTCTTTGTGGTGTAAGCTTTTTAGGCACATTTAGGTCATATTTTCCATTCTTTTGCATTCTGCCTAAGGACTATAAAGTTGTGTTTTGATTTAAATAACAATTAGGGTTCTCATTTTCACTTAACTCCTGACTTCAGCATTTTATGAAATACCTACTGTATCACAAGAGATGTCACCCTCTGGTATCCAGTAACTGGTGCAGTCTAGTAAATATGAGAGACTTGAGTCTGCACAGTTCCCATTGGGTTATGGATGGCTCAGTTCAGAATTCACCTATGTACGGTGCGTGTGTTTACGTAATTGTGTCACAACCAGCAGCTCCTTAGAGCTGAATTCTTTGCTACTTAATTCTTTACTTACACAACAGCAATAATAATAAATATTCCATTATTGTAGCTTATTTTCATACAGATACAGGCAGCTATATACAGCTATATACAAAATTAATTATTTTAGATCAGTGAAGAAGAGGTAGCTCCATGAGACAGCTACGTATCTCTGCAGTTTGAAAGACTGAATTAAATTGGAAGGAAAGAACTCTCTTTATGTGTGCTTACAATACATTCTGGAGTCATCTGTCATACACCTGAATTCTTCAAATCCTCAGATGAAGGGAGAATATTATATTATAGCCATACAGATATGCAGAATCAGCAGTGTGTATAGCAAATGAGTGATCACCATATGTCATACTGTCTGTCACTGGACCTTTCCAAGTATGCACATTTTGTTGTTGCTTATATTAGTGAGATCAGCCCACAGACTGGCCTGCCTTCTACTGGCCTTGTTAACTCCTTCCTGTCCCCCTCCCTGTTTCCTGAGAGAGCTTAGCCTTCAGCTGTGTCACCGAATCCTATGCACAGCCTCAGCTTTATCCCTCCTCAGGTTAATTAATGGTTGCAAGAAAATGGAAGTACTGTCTTTTGGAGAACTTAACTGTCAGCTATATTATATAGCAGGGGAACAAACCCTATGACCAGGGAGCTCCTTGCTGTTTTTATGCCAGACAAGACAAATCTATCCTCTGGGCTGTGGGCCAGTTCTGTGTACTGCCGAAACTAATGCTGTCAGATTGCACAGTCACGTGTCCCTTACACAGACAAACTAGACTTAGGTGCCATTAAACATGCATACATTCCTAATGTTAGGAGGGGTTAATAATGTCTGCCCTCTATGCTGTGTGCCGCTTAGGAGAGTTAAGAGCAGGCTGGTGACAGGGATTGAGGTCCAGCAAATATGAATGTTTGTACATTACCTGCCTTGTTCCATTTAATGGATTGCCCTGGCTTGTGAGCAGGTGCATAATAAACTTGTGGTATGAAGGGGTAAGGAAAAGGCTTTTCTTCTGGGCTGCTCCTCATATGCTATGGGGCAGAACATAAGCTTCAGTCCTGTTATTTTTGTGATTTACCCGCAGACTGCTTCCTTCTAACACTTTCTGAAGGGCAACACAAGGGCAACAAGTAGCCCTGTTGCTGCTGTTGTCCACCAGCTGTTGAGTTTGGGATTGACATGTCTTCCACAATTTTTTTTCCCACTTCCAGCCATGAGGGCTCCTGGAGGGCATGCTACTGCCACTTCCAGTGTCAGGAGAGTCTCATTCCATTGGGTGCCTGCTCCTTTTCTGTCCCAGTAGAAGTCAGAGTATCCACACCGTATGTTGATTGCGGGAAATTGTCTGGTGGTGTTTACCTGTGTGGGAATTTCTCAGCCATTTCTCCTTGGTGTTAACTGCAGCTTCAGAACCAGAGCGAGCTCCGTGCCCCCACGGCAGAGAAGGCTGCCTTCTTCCTGGATGCCGCCATCGCCTCGCGCCGCAGCAGCCAGCGGGACTGCGCCGAGGAGGATCACCGCAACTCCCACATGCTCTTCACGCTGCACATCTACCAGTACCGCATGGAGAAGAGCGGCAAAGGCGGAAGTAAGCTGTCCTCTTGCTCTTTGTCTCCTTCAGGCCTGCCTGGAGACTGGGCCATCAAACAATGTTCTTTAGTGGTGCTCTGTTCAGTGTGCTGTGGGGCCATCCATTCAAGCAGGCTGTCCACGTTCCTGGTGAAGACCCACCAAAGGCCATTAAAGGCCACTGGGGATTGTCACCATCACTTGTCAGTTTAGTTGCTCTTGTGGAGACACTGGGAATTCTCAGCCCTGTGTGGGCCTCTGTATCGGGAAGAAAAGGGGCTTTTCAAATTGGCCTTTATTATTATCTTTACAGATAGCATTGAGGTCATGGATTAAAATATTGTGGTGCCTGGAATTCCTTGCCACTCTTATGTTAATTGTTCCTCTTTGGCACCTAAATAGGGCAGTGTATGTGGAAGCTGATGCTGGCAATCCATAAACTGGGAAGCTGATGTTGACCCATAAACTATACCCTTTCTTGGAGATAGTGTCATGTATTTAGTATTTAGTATCAGACATTTAGTATTTTTCTGGCCCAACTATGTGTGCACAAAAGGACTCTTGTGGTTCTTTGTAAAGGGTCTGGATTTTTCAGATAGGCTTGTTCTCTCTCTTTGCCATGTATACTTTCACTTGCTTGAGTCTTTACTTCCATATACCACTTTTACATGAGGAAAAGGTGCTTCCATGTCTACTTTTATGTTTCTATAATTTTCAAAGCTTTCTTTTTTCCCACATCATTCATATTTTTTATTATATTTGTCTTCTGTTTCAAGTCTCCCAAATAGTTTATGACTGAAGATATACAGAGAGGGGGTTTTGTAAGTAAATTCCAATGATAAAAGGTTTGTATAATATAGGAAGCATCTCGCTGAAGAAGAAAACTCTGACATTAAAATTCTCTTTTTTTTATAATCATTTTTTTACAGGGAAAAATGTTTGTTTGAAAGACACCAGAGACATCTGCTTCTTTAAATTCATGGGCTTAAGCAATTCTGCAGAAACAGTATATGCTTCAGGTCCTGGCTCTGCATAGGTTATTGGTAATAAGGGATAGATTGCAAGACATGATGTGTAGTAGGTGATCACCACTGCAGTATTAGTGTCCAATGTTTAAATGAAGGAAATTTGCATTGACTGAACTTATAGGACAAAAACCCAGAAAGTTATTCTAAATGGAAATGCGGCTTTCATGTATTTAAGTAATAATCCCTGTGGAATTGACAGTCAGAAATCTCAATTAACTAAAGGTTTATTAATTAACCACCCTGCGGTGGAAAGGAAGACAGTGAATACTCAAACAGACTGGTTATAGGAACAAAATGGCTGATTTTGAGGGGATAATTATTGCAATTATGTAATGCTCCATATTTTTTACTACACAAAAGTACATGTACACACAGTCCTTTTCTACTGCTTTCAAATACCATTAATAAAAGGTAAAATATTATTTTCTTGTGGCTATAATTTCAGAAAAAGAAGACATGATCATGTTGGATTAGAATACAGCAGGCTTTGCTGCTGCCTCTAGTTATATCTTTGTCTCGTGGCCATACCTTACTCCTGTCTTCAAGTTTCCATATCTGAGTGGCCTTACAAGCTAGGCAGGGTCAGATCCCACTGATAATTGAATGAAGGGGAATTCCAGCTGCTCAGAAAGGGCGCCTAGTGATTATCACTGTCTCCTGCTGTAATGAAGGACTTCTCAGAAAAAAACCATGAAGATAGTAGAGATATATAGATTCCAGTAACAGGATTAAAAAAGGATAGGAATAAAGACGGGGAAAAAAGAAAGCCAGCTTCTAAAGGATAAGAGATTAAAGGGCTGGCTAACGTGTGATTTTGGTAAAAAATGACTGTTAGAATAAGGCATTGGTACTGTACTTACCTCCTTGTTAGATTCATTACCAGGAATGTCATGAAGCAGGCTTAGCACCATTGAAATAAATGACACTGTGGCAGAACTGGATCACTGTCATTATTTAGCTGTCAGCTCTGCAAAGTCTCTGTGACCATGGACAAAAAAAAAGCAGGTGTTAAGATGTTCCACTTCTTTTCTCTATAGTAGCCAGGCACATTAGTGGACAACTTGCCTAACAAATAATCTTATTTTCAGATTAATCAAGTGGATCTACAGTCTCAAAAATATTACTTCAACATGTAAATTAAATAAGAAAGAAACATCCAGTAAGTCATATTATTCTGGATTTCCTCAAGTTGTGTAATAGGAGTGTATGTGGAAACAATATGACAGCTTTTGAAAGGTAGTGATTTCTCCCATTTTCTTTTGTTTCCCTGACATCTGGTAATCTTAGCAACAGAAATATTTCAGAAATATTTATTACATATGATTCAGCATAGTCACCTACAGTCATTTGCAGTAGCAACTACATGCATTTTTTTTTTCTAAGTAAATGTTTGGGAGACAGTCAAGTAAGGAACTCCAGCCTTTTGAGGATAGCGATTTTAGAGGACTCAGGGACTCTTAAAGGGTTTTAAGGACTCAGAGGGGAGACAAAGGTCCTCCATGATCAGTTCAGAGGTGCAGGTGCCTCACTGGTTCCCCAAGGCAGCCTAATTTTCTGCAGTCAGTGCAGAAGCCCAGAGTGTCTGTGGATACTTCCTGGTGAGAGGAATACATAGAAGTCCAGTGTTGCCTACCACCTGATGGAACTGAAGAACTAACAGGACTTTAAAGCAGCAGAAGTCACTGTATTTTAACAATTGTTGACAGAGACACTGTCATTGACAGTGATATAGAGATATAGAGACACTAATATTTTTGGAATATTATTCACAAATCCCATAGGAGATCTTCTGTCTTTGTTCATCTCTCTTTTTTCTTACCAAATGTGCAAGTTGAGATCCTGTGTCAAAATGGCTGTGAATTAACTTGCATAGAGGTAAACTCAGGTCTGAAAATATTTCTGCCTCTGTTTAAGGTGTGTTTGTGTCCTCATAGATTGCTATTACCTCTCTCTTCCAACCTAGAGATTCTGCCTGTTCTGTTCTGTACCTATTGAGTTAAGATCCTAGAAACAAATCTTCCTTTTCCTACAGAGCACTTTTAAACTAACTCTTGAGAATGAGGAGGAGTGGTCCAAGATCAGATGTAAAAACTCAACTTGTCTTGAGATAGTAGAGAGCTAGAAGCACTTCTGTGAAATCTACATAGTTTCTGTACTGGATTCCTAAGGAACCACAGGCTTTTAAAGAGAGCAAATGTCTCTTTGTCAAGTATTAATCTTGGCATTTCAACGGTAGCATCTTTTCATTCTGGAAGTAGTGTGTTGATGCAGAGTAAACAAGAAAAAAACAAAGATCTATTGTGGGTTTTACAGAAACTGTTCTTAGAACAGAGGTGCTACTTCACAATCTTGGCAAACTTTTCTTAGCTGAAATGATGCTGGTAAAGCATATAGACTTGAAAAAAGGTTGAACATCCCATAGATGCCACAGTGCCTTCTCAAGATACACTACTCAGGATGGGATAAGTAAGAGAAGTATCCTTCCTTACAGGAATTCCCAGCCTGTAGTTTTCCAGACAGAGAAACAGTAGTGACAGAGACAGAAGCAGAGCCAACTCTGGTACAGGCTAATAGAGCTATATGTAAAAAAAATGTAGTCACACTGGTGACTTTCACAGAGTTAAGCCTGCAGGAGTGAGTGAATACTCAGGAATTTTTAAGCAGGTCTGGAGTAGACAGCAGTGTCTTTACAGCCATGAAGGCTGACAGTGTGTTAGCAGGACCCCTACAGCTGTGTCTGCTAACAGGAATTACGGAAGGCTCCTGGGTTGTTTCCTCTTCAGAAGTCATGGTGAGCCTTTTGCTTTCCTGGGAAGCTGCCTTTGGAGGCCCACACTAACTGTCTGCCTTCTTTGTTTATGGCAGTGTCTGGAGGTCGCAGCCGCTTGCACCTTATTGACCTGGGCAGCTGCGTGAAAGTGCTCGGCAAAAACCGCGAGGGAAGCGCTGGCCTCTGTCTCTCCTTGCCAGCACTGGGCAATGTCATCCTCGCCCTTGTCAATGGAAGCAAACACATCCCCTACAAGTAAGTGCTGGTCTGGGTTGTGCCTAATGAGAGGATGCTTGAAAGCAGTTTGTCTGTCTGGGCCTGAGGCAGATTGGGGTAAAGAGGAAAACAGTCTGCTGGAGTCAATGCAGCCCTCTTGAGCCACAGCAAAAGCTGCCTGATGCCTCATCTGACCTTACACCTGGTAGCTGTACTGTGTTTGACAAATAGGTTTCAAAGGAAGAAGCCTGCTGAAATAGGACCCAGGTATCTGAAAGGTCTTAAGGTTTGAAATTCAACACATTAGGGTTTTGTTTTCTGTGGCTGTTCAAGGATTTTTTTTAATGTTTCGAAGCATGTGAAAGCGATTCATATTTGTTCCAAGGAGAGGAGCATTGTTGCCATAATGCAGCGCTGTAGAGAAATTTATCTTGCTGTCCGTTGTATGGAATTTGCTTTCTTGGAAATCTATGTCACAATGAGCATGCATGTTCGTCATGAGATTCCTTCTGTGATCTAAGGCTACTTTGCAGGGTTTTTTTGCATGGTTTGAATCTCAGTGTCAGCTTTTCATATGCAAAAAAAGAAGTAGGCCCTATTTGCCACAGTAAACCAGTGGCCTTTGCTACTGCAGGTGCCACTGCAGGTGGCTTCTAGGAAACAAGAGGAATTTCTCACCCAGTGGGTATTCCTTGTGCTCATTTCTTGTCATCACTGCCTCACCCTATGCGTCACGTGTGCAGGTGTGAGAGGAAGCTTGGCTTCATTTCCCAGCCCAGGGAGTCACACTGCCTTCCTATTGAGAAGTTTCTGATTTTGTGGGTGGTATTGCTTTTCTCCAGCCTAGACTCTAGGGATTAGCCACTAGCATCATGGGAATGGCTTCCAGTAGCATCTTGTACTCAAACTGCCAATTAATGTCACCATTCATGAAGGACAGGTGTATGACATCAGGAGTTAGGAACAACAGGATGACATGGAGAATGAGCCAAGTCATCCACAGAGCAATATTTCAGTCCATGCATTTTGCCCTTTTAAGCATTTAAAAGGCTGCAAACATGATTATTTATGCACGTTCATTCAGGATCGCTTCTTGGTTTTTGTCTTCATTTTGACAAGTAAAAACGAATTGATGTTGGTTATAATTCTGTTTCTCTCCCAAACTTTAGTTTCAAAAATTATTTGGTAGTCTGGAACTAAAACATGCTTCCTGGAAATATCCCCAGTCCTGGAGCTCAGTCAGGCTGGAATTCAGTTAATGACTAACCAAATTTCTATGTATAAATATTCATTAAATGTTTTGTGGATCATGCACCTTGTCATAGCATGAAAATAGCTTGAATTTTGCATTTCACAAAGTGTAACTCAGGCAATGCTTATCAAAAACCTGTCTTTCTTCCTGTTGGATTTTATGGATTGAAGAGAAGGTCACCGGTAAGAATACAAAAGATAACGTTAGTAATGCTTGCTAGGCTAGAACTAAACATACAAAGAGTAATTATCAAATACAACAATTGTCTTTCCTGGCAATGACTGACCAGAAAAGCATTACCAAACACATCTTCTAATTGCTGTGTGTTCAATATCTTTTTGTTTTTGCACTTCTGAGCCTACACATGCAGAGATGTCAGCATATTTTCTCATCAATGTCTGTACTGCTGAAAGAAGATCAAAGCTCTCTTCAGGCCACAATCCCCTCTTTAGTTCACTCCTAATAAGAATTCTTCCTATAAGAAGATATTATAGAGTGTAGAGAAGTGGTTGGTCATCTGTAAATCAGAGTCAATGTCTTGTTTTTAAGAAGACTTTTAAAATATAATTTGAAAAATATACTGGCATATTTTGGAGCAAACCCTTTCTTCCTCTTGCTGAGAAGAATACAGAAAATATTTTTTTCCCATATGTGGTCTATTCCTGAGCGATGGCAATAAGAGTTTTGGTGGCTGGATGAGCACAGACACCATTAGCTCAGTGATCCAGCTGTGCAGCTGTGTCCCACTCCTCACTGGAGATGAGACGAAGGTGGATCTGGATGTGTGTGTGCTGCATTTTAGAAGAGGCTCAGTTCCCCACAGATAGAGATGACACATGTTCAGTGGCACCTCTTGTTTAGAGCAGTGATAACCTCTCTAACTGGGGTAATTCCCCTTTCTCTAGGGGGTGTTCTCCTTTACTGGAGAATTAAGAATTAAATTATATTTTTAACTGCCTTTGTTGAGTGAGACCAAAGGAAAACAATGGAAGCGTTTCCTTACGTGACAGCTCTGCACATTGTGTGTGGTCTCAGTAAATTTCCATAGAGCAGCAGACAAAATGGAGCATCTTTTCTGTATCCGAGCTATTAAACAGCCATTAAGTATTTTATGGCAGCCTGTCAGTAGGCGCTGCACGGCTTCCTGGGAACCTGGGAACTCACAATGCGTAGTTTTTCTCTGACTGCAAAAATTCGGTTCTCTAACCTCTGAGAGGCTGCAGGCTCTTAAATTTGCTTCAGTTTTGTATCCAGCATTATCTCCACAGGTAGTAGTTGTAGGGAAAAGCTTGTTCAGATTCATAGCTGGTGTGAGCAGATGCCACTGCATTGACTTCAGTGGTCTCTGTGTTTGTGCCAGGGATGAATTTGCCTCCACCTGCAGCCTCTATGAGAAACACATGCTGTTTTTCAGCACATGTTGCTTTTCTTTAATTTTTTACCCATAAGGCTAAGTCTTGGAAACCATTCAGTTGGAATCTTTCTCCCTTGGGAAGAGCCCTTCATACACTTCCATTTTGGGAATAATAACAAAGATTTATACTAGCTTTAGCAGGAACTTGTTTTCTAAAGTCATAAGAAAGTAATGTAGAAATTCTCAGACATCAAACAAGATGGTTTGATATGGTTTGGGGGCTCTTGTCTTGTATTCAGGTCAAATTTCACATGAGTCTGAAGATGGGACAAGAATCCCTGCACTGGGAAAATACTTGCAGCTAAAGAGTGACCAGACTGATTTCTCGGAGTTTGTATATTTCGAGTTTTGTATATTTTGAGTATTAAAAGTACATATATGTACTTTTAATCTCTCTGTAATCTCTCAGTGTCACTGTTATTGTCACTATTTCCAGACCTATGTTGAACCTTAGTAAGCACATTGTTCTGTCATGGTGTGAAACCAGCTCAGTGTCATATCTAAAAATAGACTTTTTATTTAGCTTAAATACATTGTCATTTTATGTCACCAGTTTCTTTTGATCTTGAGGTATGAACAAATCCTTCAGAAGATTCAGCAAGAACTATTTTCTCCATGAGAGTGTCAAATAACTTAAAAAAAAAAAGGAAAGGGGCACTTGCAAGCTCAAGGAAGAGCAAGGGAGTCAGTTCCTGGCCTGACCAAGAATGATTGGGCTTAGATCTGCTACAGAAGGGTTTTGCTAAGATGCAGTAATTGATAGTGCCATTTTATGGTTTTAAGAGTATTTCAGTTTTATGTTAGTGCTGCATTATCTGCCTCTGATTTCCAAGATGAATGTGTTTTAAACCCTCAAATGAACACCCATTTGCACAAACTCCAGATACTGGTTTATATAGCTCACTATTCAAAAATTACTCCAGTTGCTAGGCAACATGGGTGGTGATAATTCATGGTAATGCTGTTTTGGAAATAATCATTTTATGCATTTTAATGACTGTGAGAATGTAAGAAAACTGTTTAGAAAAGTGCAAGGCTGTATGAATTTCTCTTCCAGAAATTGTTGCTTGTTTTGCTTAATAGGCTTCTCTCTTAGTGTGCTATCCCAACGTGCGAGTGTTTCTAGAGGCATCCTATATTTTGAACTACATCCTTACACTTATCCAAGGAGGGAGTCTTGTCTGTAAAATAGATGGGTGTGAGTGACTTCTGCTTCTCCATCATATGTTGCATTTCCTCCCAGGTCTCACAATCAGCTTTATTCAATCCTATGCACAGAAAATAAAATTATATTAAGTGACTGGTGCAAGGTTGCACAAGAGGCTTCATGGCAGAGCCACTGTGTTTTAAGATCTAATCTGGTGCTTAAAGCATAAGTTAATCCATTCTTTCTTTCTGCATGACCTTTGGAAAATAATTTTATAGTTTAATTTATTCAATTTATTATTTAATTTATTTTATGTTTATTTCTTAATTCACATTTATAAAACTGAATTACAAAAAATTCAAATAGGATTTGTAAAGTGCATTCAGAGTTGGCAAAAAGCACTATATAATTTTTCACTATTGCTAGGACTGTTACCCTATTTTTCCCCTTTCTTTGGAGTTAATGACTCACATAATAGTCCTAATGGCATGCAGAACATGAAGGTTTTTTTGGTCAAATGTTATTATTCCTTTTAGGTAATGAGAAAAGGGAAAGTGTTGGATTATAGTGTTGTGGTATACTACTTTAAAGAATGAGCTGTATATCAGATATTTACTTCAAATTGTTAGTTAATCATTGGAAAAGAATGAAAATGGGGTTGGGATGGATCCAGTACCTCAGTTGCTTTTCTTAGTTAGATGGGTTTATCTATCTGCAGTTGTTTCATCTTTGTAAAAATTTGTGTGTGAGAGGAACTGAAATGCCAGGTATCTTTTGTTTGTATGCCTTGCCTTTGCATTTTTAACATGAGTTATATTATTTTTCTCAGGAAAGACATTAGGATTTTTAGGAGGATGTTAGGATTTTCTGGGACAATAATTAGCATTAGAACTGGAGATTTTACCCTTATTTATGAGCTTGTACTAAGTCCTAGCTTTGTTGGATTCAGACAACCATGTCTGCTTAATAGGTCTAAGAATTTAATGTCCCATTTGGACTATATGTCAAATGAGCAGTCTATTTAATGGTTACTTCATCAGCAGCTGAAATTAGAATTTTCTTGGGTTTTGTTTATCATTAAGAAACTTGAATCACTTTTACTTTCCATTGCCTCATCTGTGTCTTCTATTCCTCAACTTTTGTATCTCCTCAGTGAAAATATGGAACAGAGATCACAGTCTCAGAAGAAATATCTGGTGTGCCCTTCAGAATCTCTGATCTTTCTGTGTTAACTTAATATTGAATATAATATTAATATATTATAATATATAGAAGTGGATGAATAACTGTTTTGCTGCTTTACTTGAGGAAATGTGAGAACAGAAGAAGGGGGGAAATGAGGACATGGGAGACAGCTGAAATAGAATCACAGGACTGGGAAATGACCTGAAATGAATGGGAAAACTCCAAGACTCCTCTACCCTGAAATTTTGTGTAGAGGAGACAACAATCCACAGAGATGAACTGGGAAGCAAACAAGGAAGAAGAAATGAGCCTATTGAAAACAAGAAATAAGCCTAAGAAATACCTCTGAATGATCCAGTTGTAGGAGAGTGTAGGAGAGTAGTCAATGGACATCTTGTTGAATATGAAATAGTTCCCAATTAGCTATCAAAAACATGGTCTGCTCAGGAACAAAAGAATTTTTCCTTGATATTGTCAGCCAGGTCATGTGGACTAGAACCTTGGCTAACAGACACTGAAGCCACTGGAGCAATGCCACCTTATACCAGTGGAGGACCTGGCCTTAGGCCATGCCCTTTGTCACTGGGCAAGTGCAATGCAGTTGCCTGCAAGAGCAATGAAACTCTGTCAGCATGCATTTGATGAGGACTTGGAGCATCTGGCAATTGTGTTCACCTTTGGGGTTTTCCTGTATCTGACAGTTTACTAGGTTGAATTTCTGGCAACTTTTTTCTTTATTCCGGGAACTACATAATGTAGGTGGAATCAGGGATGCACAGTTTGTGAAGGCAGGAAACCTTCTGGCATTTTATTAGAATATTTTAATCAGCAGCTCAGGAGCATGCAGATGATGAGTTTGCATGCTCCAGCAATTGCTGCTGTCTTTAGTACAACGATGTGCTTTATTGTAGGATAGTTTTTACAGCTGATAGTGCAGATTTGAGCTTTATCTGCACATGTCCTACAGGATTGTGTTTCATCATCAAGTTAATGAGAGACAGTAGACAAACCTTCAAAAGAAAAGCTGCAGTGGAGCTGCCATGCCATTCCCCACCTTTGGGTTTTCAACTGAGTCCTGCCAGTCCAGCAATGTGACAGGATTTGGAGCAGTGGTGTCTGTGAACATGTGTAATGGGTGTAAGTGGCTATGTTGCGTTCACTGAGCCTGAACTCCTGTTGCACCAGTTTTATAACAGACCTCAGCTGACAAGCTCCATTCTGCACAAGCACTCCAGTGAGAAGATCAGGCCTCATGCAGTATCCCTCTGAATGCTCTTTGAACCACTCAGCAAATTAGTACTTTATGGATACTGTAACCAGCAAATAATGATGGACTGCAAAATGAAATGAGAAGGGAAGTGCTGTGGTTTATAGTCAGACTTAACAGCAATTACTAATTGCATTTAAATTGCCATTCCTATGAGCAGCAGATAGCTGCATCATGGAAGGACACTACTTTGGTACTGGGCCAGCACAGATGTGGTTGGTAATGAACAAGCAATCCAGTAGTGTGCAGTTATTCCTGAAATATAGCTTGAGTGGAACCCAAATAGGCCATTGTGGTAATTTCATACAAAAATTAATCTGTACTTAATTCATTAAAATGCCATTTTGAACGTTCAGTGAGGGTATCTGTCAGTTTATTCTCACCTGTTTCACCACTGGTTCAGGCTCAATTGAACATTAATACATTTTCTCTCATAGAAATGTGATAATTCATTTCATGTATAATTGAACAATTTTTAAATAGACATATCCTTGGAATAACTACCTCTTGTACAATGCAGCAAATTATCAAAAAGCATGTAGTAATTTTTATTAGACTTACTTCACATTTTTTTGTTATCTCCAGTTTCATGAATAGTTGCATATGGATATATGATGTGTTAAATTAAATTTCATTTCTGTATTGATCCTTCTTTGCTTGTTCAAAACCAGTGTGACTCAGAGTAAAAAGATTCCACTGCAGCAGACCAAAGAAAGTAGCTTTTCTATTTATCTGCCAGTATATAGCTGCTTGTTTGGAGTTGTGCATCTCATTGCTAAGAAAAGGTTACAGACTACAGAGAATTTAAAAGAGAAGCGAGAGGAATTATGAATGGTCTGAAATGAAATGGTTACTCACCTGGAAGAACACTGTGACAGAAATAAAGCTTCATAGCTTGTGGGGGAAAGGAGGCCTCTGAGAGAAGAGATGACAACTACTCTGTAGTTCTTCAAGGATGTGAATACACACAGGAGGAGAGAACTGTTTCTGGCACGACAAAGTGGCAGAATGATTTCTTATTTTTAAGTAATGATGTGGAGGAATATAAACTTCAAAGCATGCTAACAGTTCCTATTAGTGGAATAACTACTCAAGAGCTGAAGTGAACACTTAGTTGGTAGAAACATTTACAAGCAAAATAAACTTGTAACTAACAAATACCCATTAACAATTACTATTAATAATAGACTGTTTAAGATGGGCTAAGGGCTAGGCTTATGTAATTTCAATGCAGAGTTCTGGGTCCAAATCTTTGACAGTTTTCAATAGCTGTACTTCCTTTTGATAATTTATCTTCATCCTTGATTGTCCAGTGTCTGCAGATGGCTGGCAGTTACATAAATAAACAACAAAATGTGTTCTAGTGAGTCTACTAGAGTCAAATCTGCTTTTAGGAGCCTGAAAACCAGTGGTTGGATGGATTGTTACACTTTCATGATGTCAAAGAAATCCAGAAAGTCTCAGTGGTGTGTTTCTCGAGACTCTACCCTAGCAAGGATATGGGCTGCCCAGTCCATTCCTGTGCCAGATGATCTAACTCAGTTAACAACTTTTTTCCCTTCATCATTTAGTAACACTTTTTTTTTTTTTTTTAAGGTCTCTTTCTCTTCAAATTGCAAAATCAAGTTCTCCCAGTGCTTGATCCAAAACTCTATGTAAATCAATGGAAATCTTTTTATTGGGATTTGGCTTAAACCCACAGATTAGAAAACATACTTATATCTAATTAGATGAGATAATCCTCAAATCCTTGCTAAGGGATATTTCATGTTCTGTATTTGATGATTAACAGCTTATTTGTTCAAAGAGGCAGTATGTGGTTAAGTGTTACCTAATTCTGAGTTTGTTTGGATTTGCAAGGGACATAACTGCTGGAATTGGTGAATGTGAAAACTGCAAAAGTACAGCCATCTATTGATTGGTTGCAAATTGGTCTGTGACCATGAATTTGAAGCTCAAGAAGTTTATACAGAATCTTGCCACACAAATGGAGATTTGAGACTACTGAAGTGGCACAAGCAGGACTATTTTATTTCCCTCTTGAGTGTATATAAACAGTATTTGTGACTTTAGCTTAAGAATAAACATAACCTTTGCTTACATTTTCTGGGCAAATAGTTGAACATTTTTTCTTCAAACTCCTTCTTTTCTTGGACTGTATTTAGACATCACCCTCTCAATGGAGTGACAGGCCGTAGAAGCTTTTAAGAGAATTGTGTGGTTGTAAGTGGAGGATACTTCAGCCAGTTTGCTTTACTGCTTCAAGAGTATTTGAATGGCATTGCAACTGCAAGATGCTTTTATATTGAAGTTCTTATTTTCATAGCACATTTGAGAGTAAAGCAATGGAGATAATCCTCTTGTGTTCTTCAGATACCAGATTCTGCTGGATGATCAGTTTTTGGTTGGTGGTTGCCTCCAGGTCTATACACAATGAACAGATGTGAAGTGGATTTTTTAAAATATGCACTGACTTTTTAGATTTAAGCAGGCTGGTTAGAACTATCTTCTGAAACATGAAAATTACCTCTCTCATGCTGCAGGATGAACTTGTTAGATTATTTTAGTTTTTAAAATAGTTTTTTATAAGTGCCATCCAGGTGATATGCTTTCTAGCAATATCTGACAAGACTCAGTAAAATTAATTATCAGACAGAAGACTTAACTATTTTAGCTGTATTGTATTTAGCTTTGTTTTGCCTTATCATCTCATCAGAAAAACTGTCCTACTTGCTGTATTTAAAATTACTACAATTTAATATAATTTTCCAATGGGTTATTTTTGAGAGATGGTGGAATTTACTAAATTGTTTTGTCCCTATTCCTTATTTCATACTCTTGGCCAGAAACAAAACCTCACTGTATTTAAAAATCAATGACAAAATTTATGTCCACACTGTCAGAAATATCAGCCCTTGTGGCTCCCTTGGGTGCAGGTGGTTCCAGAGAGCAGTGCTGTTTTGGGTGCTATTACAGTGATTATTGTCATGAATACAAAGAGACTTATCTAACAAAGAGTTAAATATTCCGTGATGACACTGTAAGTTATATGCTGCTCATATTATCTTCCACTGCATTTTGCAATGCCTGAATGTGTGAGTAAATTCTCCTTGGTTAACCTCATAGTATGCAATAGAGTCTGTCTGGACAGTGCTTTTTCCCTCTGGCTCCTTTATTATAGTGAAGGAACATCTCCCAGTGCTGTGGTCTGATTATACTCATATTGAAACATTTCTGGCACTTAAATTTGAAAACCTTTGCACATTTATGTACAGAATATTCTTTTGGGAGATGTAAAAATCTGGGCAGAGTGGCAGATCTTCACTCCTCTTGCTGTGCAGGTTCCAAGAAGGGCAGTCATAAGGGATTCTTGCTCCTTCCTCAACAGGAAGACAAAAATCTCTAATGCCATATTTAGGAAAAAAAAAAAGTCCAGTTTTTGGCATATTAAAGGCTTATTGTCTTGAGGTCAGGAGCTAGATGAGTGTTAAGAACACGCTCAGCATAATGTGCTGTGCCATTATCCAAGTTTTGAATTGCAAAAGTACAGACCAGCAGCGGATGTGTTTGAGTGGTTGTTTTAGAGAGATAATTCAGGGGGTTTTAGGCATTAATGTGTGATCATGTCTATTTTTGGTTGATTCAGCACTGAAACCAGTGAACACAGGAAACAGCATTGGTATTGTTGGGTGAATATCACCGTCTTCAGAAAAGAAACTCTATCCCAGTGAGACTGCAGGAGATGAGATAGCCCCTAAATGTGATCATGTTCTGCTTTTCAAATATTTCTGTCATTGGTCTCAATTTTTAATGTCAATTATTAAATATAGGACTTTTATATCCCATGATACCCTTAATTTACACAAGTTTCACAGGGTATGGATCAGACACCTTTTCATACTGGATCCTACCTGCATCTTTCCATCTATAATATTTTCTACTCATTAACAAGTGGTAACATTGTGAAACATAGTGCTCTTTTCCTTCTGCATCTCCAATGTATCTCAGAAATAAATGTGATTTATCGTAGAGTTCAGGCAAATAGCTGTGAAGCAGTCATTGTCACTGCTGCAGTATCTTTAGTTTCTCAAATACTTTCATAATCTCAAGCAGGTGGGGGAGAAGGAGGCCAGCATAATTGTAAGCTGCATTTCTGATTCTGGGACATTCCAGGGGCCCAGCCCCCCATGTTAAACCTTTTGGAGGCTTAACTGGCAGCAGGCCTGCCTGACATCTCCACAAGACACACTGCACAATGCTGTGACCCTGTCTCTGACAGATCCCCTCTCCTAGCACCAGTCACATCCTTGGCAAGCCCCTGTTGCAGGAGACCCACAGGAAAGAGTGTCCTGACTGCTGTCTCAGTGACTGTGCCCCTAAACGTTCTCTCATACTATACATGATGCTCTTTCATGTTGTGGAGGAGGTCAAGATGTGTGAAGCTTTCACCCTTTCCCATCTTCCCTTATATTTGCCAGGTCTGGAATGGAATTATATGTTCTGCTATCATAATTGATTAAATGGCATCTATCATACCATAAAGAGATCAAACAGAATTATTTTTTCTCCCATGTTACCATTTAGAGCTCTCAATTCTTCGCGGATCATTAGCATATAATTTTCAGATGAGCTGGCCAGTAGGTCCCTAAATAAAAATTAGTCGAAAAGATTAGCTAGGAAAGCTAGGCTGGTAATGAGCTGTTGCACTGGAGTAATGTGATAGGTTTATAGTTCATATCTAGCCCTAATCAGTGCTAAGTGCAAGTTGTCAGCGTTTGATAGCTAATTGGTGTTTCTTGAAATTACAGTGCAACAAAATCACTGAAATGAAAATAAAGCTTTTCTCTATATATGACCAGTTAAGGGTTAATTATAAATGCTTGAGTCAAATACACCTCTTAGCTACACTGTATGCAAATCAGCTGTGCTGAGGGAAGGTTCATGGGTTGTCAAAACTTCTCTGGTCCCTTTTGGATAATTATTATTTTTTTAAAAATTGGTACAGTAGTGGCTTTGAAAACAGAACAGGGCCTTTGAGCCCTTTGCAATATATTTAGTATGTCATACAACAAACAAACCCCCCCTTAAACCTGAACTACTGAAGAATATTAATGCAATGACAACTTGAACTCTCGTAGCAGTCCTTTCCTTAATGATTTTGTTTACTCTATGTTCATTTTAGAACTGCTGTCCTCCCACAGAATTAATTGGATATAAAGTCATAACATGGATCTGAAAAATTATAAGGCAGGAATAATCTAAGCCACTGGATAGGAAAGACTTAAAAGCCTGGCTAACTTGACATCTGTGAGCTGAGATTTTTTTCATTGCACAGCTATAAATAGATGGCTCTAATCACTCTCATAGTGCTAATACGGGAAGTGTCCTGTCTGCCCTCAGTAGCTGGTGGTGGCAGTGACTGCTGAGCACAATCTTGTGTTTCCAAATTGTGAACCCAGACAAACTCTGAGCAAAACTTTCTCTGACATGGGTGTTTTGAGACAATTTTAGCTATCTCTTGAGAGGCTAAAGCATACATGGTCACACAATCTCATTGCTAGTCATCTAAATACTTTTTTTAATTGGCTGTTAGATTGGCCATTTCCAATCAGATTTAATGCAGGCACAGGCCTTTAGATGTGAGGTCTGTGCAAGACTCGAGACTGAGAGAGGGGTGGGGCAGAGCAGGCTGGGCCATGAAGGTGTGATGTCCCTGCTCTGCTGCAGGCTGGCTTGCCAGCCAGCTGAGCCAAATGCCAGCTAGCATTCACGAACCAACAAGCAGAGGGGAGAGAGCTGCTACTGAAGGAGGTGAGTTAGGTGGGATGTGGCAAAGTGGGGTTGAGGGGACAGCCAAAGTATGGAAAATGGAGTAACACAGGACACAAACTCAGGGAAACTAGCCTTCATTACTTCCTCTGTTCATAGAACACCTTGTTCATTTATCCAGATCCTCACCATTTGAAATGCAATTACATGAATGTATTTTCCTACTGAGTAAAATTCATACAGTCAGCAGATAAACTTCTCACTAAATGATTTGCTCATCAGTGTGTGGAGGAGGAGGGGGAAGAGTACAGAAAAGAGAGGATTTCAAATGAGTTCACTGCTAAATCATCTGAATTAAATTATCAATTTTTGTTAGTGCAATAGCTGTAAAAGTCAATACTGACGTGTTAAGAAACTCTTCCTGCAACAATAAGTTGGTATTATCACTCATATATGAGAGGAAGAAATCCTAAAACTCTGAGTTGAAACTCACTTTATAGGAAATCCAGACAACAAATACTGCCTTCTCAGATGGTGAATCTTGAAATACCTTGACTGTTCCTAAGACCAGGAAATCTGGAACAGATGTCTGCATTTAAATTCAACCCTCCTTTCAAGATGGGAATACATTTGGATACAACCTTCTGGATACAGCTCTCGCCCTCTGTTCTATGCAGATGTGGTACCTAATGTCCAGATGAAAGTAGTTTAATCTGTCTAGATCTGAGTAAATGCCTGAATTGGTGTCCTCTGAGAATCTACCAGTCAAGCTGAAGAGGATAAGGAGCAGTAAGATGCATCAAGTTGTGAAGATTGCAGAGACAACAGTAGCTAGCATCGAAATGAGAGCTATCAAACTAGAGGGAAGGCTACTAGGGAAGGTCTTCAAGGGCCAGTTTTAGGAGAGGTTTTATTTGGTGTTATTATCAGCAGCCTTGGCACACAAAGCAGGAGCATGCTAATCATAGTGACTGCCTACACAAAGCTGAGAGCCATCATCCGAAAAAAAGCATATCAGAACATCAGATAGGAGCAGCTGTGGGACCTCGAGGGCTACAGGAATACAAGTGGCACTGATGCAAGGGCTTGCCATGATGGACTGCTAATAATTTCTGATGCAATCTGGGAGCCTATTAGCTAGAAAGGGGATGGGGGTGTGTGCTGATTTAGGCATGTTGGGTGATGATCACAGGTGTCCACAACTAAATTAACAGTGACAAGGTAATGAAATCTGAGGAGATATTAGGAATGACAGCAGAAAACATAATAATAGTTATACAAGGGGCTAGCAATTCCTCTCCTGGGTGCAGTGCTGGTCTCCCATCTAGATGAAGGATGAAGAGAGTACAAGAAGGTCTGGCAAGGGGAGTTCTTCACATGAGAGAAAATGAAATTAATTTGACTTGCATACTCAAACAGAGTTAAGGGATAGAGAGCACGTGTTTGTACATGTGGCCAGGAGCATTCCCATCCCTGGGGAGGGAGAGCAATGGAAACCAAAGAGCATGAGCAAAGAGAAAAGTAGTTAGCATGCCACTACTAAATGGAAATGTGTGAGTGAAGTGTTAGAAAGCCATAATGTTTTTAAGGATGGGTTTTCTAAATGCTTAAGGAGTATTAAGTTGTTCTCTGTAGTGGGTAGGGGCAGGAGCTAATAATTCAGTTTCTTCTCACCTGTGCTTTGATGCTGTCCTGTGGGGCTTAGGCTCACAGGACCAAGCAATGCATTTCTTCCCTTCTTCTCCCTCTGTGGTGGTTGTCTATGTGCTGTCTTTACAAGAATGATGGTCTTTACTCTTGGCCTCTCTGTGTCTCCAGATATATTGGCCAGGGTTGGGTTGATTGAATGCTGAGGAACTCTTTTCTGTGTCCTTAGGAGATCACAGCAGGCATGCAGAGGGGATGCAGGGAGAAGGCTGCAGAGCTGGGCTGTAAACCTTTAAAAGCCAATTCTAAGAACGTAAGAATGGCTGTACTGATTCAGGCCAAATGTCCTTATAGCATCCTGTCTGGCTAAATTCAACAGCAGATGCCAAGGACAGAGTGTAAGGCTAAAATAAGTACTTTGCCAAAAAGTACTCAAGCCTCAACTATTTTCAGCTGTGGGAATTCCTGAATATCAGCAGCGGCTTTGTAAATAGAAGTAGGACCTTCCAGGCACATTGTAAATGATTCCAGTCTGAGGCTTTTTAAAGACAGTTAAAGTTTGAAAGGATCTTTTTATGAAAGACTGGTTCAGCTTACCTTTGAAATTTTTAGTGCTTCTTGGATTTTGAACAGCTAACTTTAAGAGAGATCTTTTTGTGATTTGAAAGTAAATACATACAAACTTTAGTATCATATATTGCTTTCTGCCACTCACAACTCTGTTCTGACTATCAGCATTGTGGAGAGGCAGCTGTTAACATGGAAATACTCAAATTTATAGTTGTTTTTCTAAGCAGAATAAATACAATACTGGGCTCTAAAGCATGTTCTGGTTACCTCAGGTAGAACTGCAAGCAATAGTAGCAGCATTTGTTACTACAAATGTACCAATTGCTAACCAGCAAGTTTAAAATACCTCCTTTCTTTTGCTGTGGCAGACTATGAGAAGATCTCTGAGGTGTCAGATACACAAGAGCCTATTGAGAATCTTGTCTAATCAATGTTACTATAGTGGGCAAAATAAATAGAAGAATCCATTTAAAGGGGGAGTGAAACTTCAGATAACATGAAAAATGCATGTGCATAATTTTAAACTGCTGCATGGATAAAGATAAATGTATTGATACAGCCTATCTCCAGTTGATTTAAATAGCAAATACATATATTAAGAATATTTATATACCAATTTTGCTACTTACAGCACATAGCACTTGCACAGCCTGGAGTCCCTCAGGTTTTATTTAGGCTCCTCTGTGATTGATGTATGATGGAGTGTGAGAGATATAAAAGAATCAAACATTTAGTTTCCTTATGCTTGTGTTTATAGATGACAGAATTCCCACTGCCCTGCACCAGCTGCTAGATTTGGTCCTGTGCTGCCAAAACTGTCATCATAAACCTGCCTGTGGTTCCACAGTTTCATTTCAATGCCATGTATTTGACGTCAGAAGGGACCGATTTAGTCTTTGTCTCATGTATCCTGTCACTAAATCTGTAAAAACCCACTTCAGATGCTGATGAAGCTTATGGGAGCTTTTCTGGAGATGTCAGTGACAGCTGGATTTGGACCACAGTGCCAGTGGATTTCAGTTAATAAAATCCTAATTTGGGGGGCTGGTTTGTGGACTTAACCAAAACACAGGCACAGGCAGGAAATTTTCA
The DNA here is from genome assembly GCA_013400435.1 of Pycnonotus jocosus. Taxonomy (NCBI): domain Eukaryota; kingdom Metazoa; phylum Chordata; class Aves; order Passeriformes; family Pycnonotidae; genus Pycnonotus; species Pycnonotus jocosus. The sequence goes on from VWYP01016889.1 coordinate 204,714, forward strand.
TCTGTGATCTTTATTTGCCATCAAGTAAGTCACTATCATCATTGCTATTGCTCAGCCTGTCTCATCACATCTCTAAATCAGCCAGTTGTGTGAGTGGCTCAGCCCATCTGTGGATGAAAGTTTTGGCTCTCTGATAGCCATTCATTTTTATGTGAAAGGAGCTCTCGGTGTCTCTCCACTTCCTAACAAGGTCACCCCACCCGTATTGACTGTTGGCAGTACAAATATAGAGGCCAAGGATTTGCAGTGCTCTGTTCATTAGATTCTGCAAACATCGTTGCAGGTGTCTAAGAAACTTATTTTGACCCTTGAATAGTAAAGTGAGACCTTGAAGTGCACTTGGCTTCCAGTCCTAGGTTTTTAAAGAAATAGGTGTGATGGAGAAAGTCAGCTTTCTTACTCTTCTCTAAAGAAAAAGAACATTTAGAGTTAGATAGCTAAGTCCATACTTACCTCTATTACTTATCCTGATTTTTAGAAAGAGAGTTATACATGTTGTCTAGGATCTTTATGTATTCCCTGTACGTGCCAATACATTATTCCTAAGTGGAAGTCAGGGGTTTTTGATTTGGAGCTGACCAACTGAAGCCAGTGTGTGTCTGCTGGAAATGGGAGATGACATAAAAAATTCCTCCTTTTTGGAACTTGCTCCACCTGCTTAATTCCCATTGTAGTTAGCAGATTGCTTGGCTGCTGCAAAGTTCATCTTCCTTGAAAATGGACAGGGATTGCTTCTTTTATCAGGTTTTAGCAGTTTCATGCATCTCCGTGAAGCAATTTGGACCTGTATGTGAAAAGGAAATTTTAAAATATTACATTGATTCCCAGAAAAGAAAGCATGACTTGTATATATTCTGACTGTATATATTGCTTTAATGGTGATGGTTTCATATTTTCACTGCTTTACTTTGGATTTTGGCAGTTTTTAGTGAGGATCCAGTATCACTTAAATGGATATATTTTTGGTTTTGATCTAAATGAACAGTTTTTTGAGCACCAGCATCAAGAACATAATGTTTCTTACAACTTGTCTCTCAGTCTGCCATCCAAAAGAGTGTAAATACTGGCCCAAAATATTCCTCTGTTTGGGAATTTCTCTCATCTATGTGCTTTCTCTAGTGTGTTCAAGAATAGAATTGAAGGTGTTTGTCTCATTTCTCTGGGAGTACAAATAAGATTTCTCTCCATTTACCCAGCCGCTAATCCTTCCAGCATTTACAGAGACTTACTATCCTTGAACTTTGCATATTATTTTATCAAACTTCAAATTTGCCAAAAGCCTAGAAGTTTATTGCTGAAAATGATAAGGCAACCTTGTGTGCAGGTGCAGAGGCAGTATGAACTCTTGAGCCTAACTTTCTTTGGGGAATATATCTAATGACTGGCATAAATGAATTGTATAATTTCCATATCATTAATGAGAACTAAAGTCTGCCTTCCTTTTTCTTTTTTTTTTTTTTTTTTTCCCCCTTTCCACATGGGAATATGTGCACTTTCACTGCCCTCTGCTATAATGCTGTGGGCTGAAGGCTCTAGGAGGTTGACATACAAAATCTTACATATCAAAATGCAAAATATTCTGCTGAGTGACCTTCCCAGTTTCCTGGAGATATCTGTTTACACAAGGAGCAGTGCCAAGTGGAGTGCTTTCTAAAACTGAACAGCAGTCAATTTATTTTCAGGTACCACTCCATTTGGGATTGCAATTAGAATAACTCGAGCGGCTCTCCAGCACAGGAAACTGGGAAGGTCATGCTGCCAAATTGTTGGCGTCCTGATGAAGGAGTGTAAGCTACTGCTGTCGCTACTGCTGATCAAATGAGCCTAAGCAGAATGAAGTAATTATGGAACCCTCCCCAAAGATCATGAATATTCATGCATCAATTACAAACATTAGAAGTGAATGTTCGTTTGAGGAAATAACCCTGGTATTGCGCCGCTGGGTGCATCTGAATCCTGACGCTCCTTGCAGCCTGGGGCCGGGTGCTGTTTCCCGGGGCCGGAGCGCCGCGGGGTGCGGCGGTGAGCACTCGGCCCGGGCAGGGCCGCACCGCTCCCCGTGGCAGACAGCTGCGCCCTTTCTGTCCCCGCTCCAAATTGCCACGGGGTCTTCACCGGGCGGCAGCCGAAATGGTCCCCGAGCTGCCTGGCGTGAGGGTGGCACAGGAGTCCGGCCATTCCGGCGGGCAGGTGCTTGTTTGCACCGAGAGGGGAGCTGGGGTGGCCGCTGCCCCGCGCTCTCCTGCAGCGGCCCCTCAGCGTGTGCGAGCCCAGCGATGAGACCGGCAGGGAGCTCAGGCGTCCTGGCAAACGAGCCCTTTGCTTGGCCCCTGGAGTACAGAGCGGAGATCCTTGCTTTAGTCTGCCACTGCCTGGCCTCGGAAGGCAGCGGGAGCTGGGGGCAGCAGCGCTGGAAGCAAAGATGTCGAACAAAAAGGAGTGCGTCCGCTCCTCACGCTGATGCAGGGATGGTGGGAGTGCCCTCGCCGAGTGTCTGCTCTGCTCCTGCTCGGATTAGCCACACAGAGAGGCTGGTGTGAAGGTGCTTTCCAGAATGTATCCTCAGCAGATAGTCAGGGAATGTTTCTGCACGCTTTTTCTTGCTGTGTGTTTCCCCTATGACTGCCCTAGAGGCACAGGCACTGCTCAGCTGCATTCCAACGCTTCCCTTCCCAGCACTCCTGCTGCACTGTCAGGACACAGGCAGCCCGGAGGAGAGGCAGGCAGGGTCCTGAGCTGCTCCAGTGGCTATTCCTTAGCAGCTCTGTTGTCTTCTCATATAAAGCAACTAAACTGTATGGATAAGCAAAGCCAAACTTGTGGTTGCCGTAATACTTCCAAGTAAGGGAGCCAAGGAAGGAGGAACATAGGGAGAGAGGACATTTTCCTTCCCTTTATCTTGGTATCTTGGTGGAAGTTAACCTAGCCAAGTGCAGAGTCCCTAAATTATTTAAAATCTGGATTATTATTGGTTTTAACTGCAGATTTTTTTCTCTCTTTTGTAAATGACTGTCTATTTATTGAGCATATTTTCTTAACAAGTGGCATTGCTGATTTTGGGGAATCTGGCTTTAACTCTAACATAGAGTTGCTGAGCCTAATTAGCTCCCTGGATTAATTGAGTTTCTGTTTTTCAGCTAGAATTTATTAGGAGCTGGCACTGTAATGAGACAGACCACTAGGATCCTTTCTTTTTGCTTATCTTTGAGCTTTGTTTGGATGTTTTTAATGGCTGCTTGTGAACAGTGTTTGGTTCTATGCTAAGATTCAAGGTGCAGAGGGGAAAGGGATTATTCTCCCATTTTCAGTGTAGTCTTCTCTCTAAAATAATCACTGACCCTCAGCAGAGCTGTACTCCTAACCACCTCCTCTCTCCCACCCCAAAACTTGCACTTGCTGTGACTTTGGGCTAAATCTGGATCTCTGAGCTCTCATTAGGGTAACACAGTGAGCTGTAAGTAAGGGTATATGTCTTCAGTTTGGTGTTGCCAAAGTGTAAAGTACACCTGAACCAAACTACCTAAAATTCACAGAGCTGGGGCAAAGACTGGGACAATCTTCTTTCTCTTGTTGGTTGAATTATTTGGATGAAGCATGTGTGACTTCTGCTCCACTGCTGCACAAGGCAGAAATGAGAGGATGGAGGAGACATCTTTCTCTATGTGTCTTCAGGGTTAGCGTGGTGGTGCCCAGCTTAGAGCTGGGCTGGCACTCTCAGAAACTATGCACTTTTTAATATGTAACAGTAAAAGTGGAGTTGTGTGATAGCAACAGCTTTATTGGGAGAGAGCTATCTATTGCAAGATCAGTCAGCAAGACCTGAAAAGAGTGGGGAACTTTTATGTCATTTATGAATAACAGGGCATTCTTTGTCAGTTTTGTGGACTGTTTAAGCTTCATCACCTTTGGTGCAACTTTTATACAAAAGTTACAGCTCTTGAATGATCCCCTTCTATGGTGAGAGAGGTAGTTCCCTGACTCTTGGGAGAAGAGGCCAAACCCCGTCTTTCTACAATCTCCTTTCAGGTGGTTGTAGAGAACCATGAGATCTCCCCTCAGCCTCCTTTTCTCCAGACTGACAAATCCCAGCTGCCTCAGCCACTCCTCCTGAGGTTTGTGCTCCAGACCCTTCCTCAGCTCCATTGCCCTTCTCTGGATATGCTCAAGCACCACAATATCTTTCTTGCAGTGAGGGGCCCAAAACTGAACGCATTTCAGGTGCAGCCTCACCAATGGATTTCTGTCCTTCTGTCATTGATTTCCTTTTCTACATTTGGTAAAAAGGAAAAAAAGATGCTCTTTTTGTGCACCTGCCCCATGCTCATGTGTTGTCACAGGCACAAGGATTGTTCAGCAATATGAAATTTTCTCTTAAAAGATAACAGTTTTAGGGGGAATCCCCCTATATTTTATATGCATTTTGTACTAGTAAAGATTTAAGGTAAGTCCCGTACTTGGCTGCAGCAACACCTTTCTCCTGCTCTTGACCTCTTGACTGCTGTAATGTTACACCCCTTCCAGATGAACTTTAGCACAGTGTCCCTTCAGCATAGTCCTTTCAGCTGGCCCCCCTTCCCCTCTGCCATGAGCACAGTGCTCTGGGTTGTGCTAGTGTACCTCATACGAAATAACTAACTGCAGTGGCAGTGGAAATTTCCATTATGTTTCATTTTTCCCTTTAAGGCTGGTCAGTTTCTACAATATATATTTTCATTGTCTCCTCAATGCCTCGTTTCACCAGGTGAAGAATTCCCCAGGTTAAAGGTGCAACACGTTACCCATCTTTCTTCAACTGCCTCATTTTGTTCTGCTAACAAAGCCAGGCTTACATGGCTGAACCACTGAGGGCTTTATCTCCCCACCTGGACTCATTTTGCCTGTGCCTACACACATTGCTCCCATTTCCTCTCTCTCTCTCAAAATTATTAACAGAAAGGAAAGACATAACTCAGCAAACTATACTGGTTCATGGTGAACTCAGCTGTTACACACCTGTAACATCTGCTGTTGGGCTTGTGCTTTCTGAGCTATAAACTGTCCTTTGTAGAGATTATTCCCATGCAGTAAGAGCCAAACCCAAATATAGTCTTTATGTGGTTCCTTCGTTATGTAAACATTTATTGCTGTGAATAAAGCAGAGTATCAGCTCAAAGGAGCAGAGTTAAGACTTCATGATCAAAAATGACTGTCATAGCTACTGAGATTTTTTCCTTTGACATACCTCTATAAATAATTAGATTACAGGACACCTGAGGGCATACATCATCTGATGCTGTAACAATAACACCTGGAGGGAGTTGACAACTTTCTCCTTTTGGCCAAGTGCCTAGGAAGACACTGAGGTATATGATTAATAGAGAGCACAAACATGCTGTCTTGCACTTCCTAAAGCTTAGCTGCACTATTGTATTGTCTCCCTTGTGGAATGTTATTATTCCTATTTCTGATGGTGCTGCTGTTGTCATTGAACACTCAAAATTCGCATTGTAGTGGGGTGAGAGGAAAGGGAAAACAAAGAAAATATCTGTTATTAATGGAAGGGGAGGAGGGATGCAGGAAACAACCAAAGTATATAATACAATTGGGTAAATAATTCCACAGAAAAATCATTATTCCAACACTTCAGCTGGATCTTCCTCTGCAGTATTGCCTCCTTTTTGTGAAACAATTCTGTGTTTGTGTCTCCCATACACAGAATGAAATGCTAGGCAACAAAAATTCCTGCGAATTTCCTGAGCACAATATTTATTCTTATTGCTTCATTTTCTATTCATGAATTCTATTTTGCAGCCCTAAACAAAAGCAATTACTGTTTGCCTCTTTTCTGTGTAGCTCATTTTGAACACACAGATCTTCTTAAAGCTGGAGGACCTGGCAGAGGAAGATCCAGGAAGGCACTGGCCATTCTCTGCCCCCTTGCCTGGCTTGCCCCTCACCTGGCAGCATGATACAGCAGCCATGCCAAATTTTGGCCACTTTTTGGGGTTCCTCTGCTGGGTGTCAGTGAAAAGCTTGGAGGGGACTTGAGTGGGGAGAGGAGCCTTGGAGGTCAGGCAGTGAGAGTGAAAGACGTTAATGGGAGGAAGAGGGGGCAAAAGAGGAGTTTAATACTGGAAGAATGTCTAGCAATGATGCTGGAGAATGGCAAAGTCTGGTGTAGCTGCTTAGACCACTGCAGGATGAAACTCAGCTCTGCCAGGCTCTTTCAGGGAGGAACTGGTGATAAGTGTTATGGTATGGGAATAAGAACAAGCAAAAAGGTTAGATGAGGAAAGCCCAGGATAGACATTGATAGAAGAGCATAGAATTCTCTGATCAGAGAAGGCATGTCAAAAAGGACATGAACACATGAGAGCACAGCTTTCACACACTACAGGAAAGGACTGTGTCACTCCTGAGTCTCAGTGTTCTTCTACAGGTAGCAAATGCTAGCAAAGCCCCCTGGTAAATTGTAAGTCATGTTCTTCTTCTCTACTGTTTGTCCAAACAAAATGTGGCAGCCAGCTGCTGCTACCAGCTGGTTTAGCAACTGAGGCTATTTGATACACTGGAATGTTCCAGGCTTGCTGATGTCTCATTGAAGTGTAACCACAAATCCACATGAAATTACATAAAATACATATAGTAAGAGCATTTGGATCATGAAATCAATTGCTATAGGATCAGGAAATGTCAGAATTAGTGGGCTAAATATTGTGTTGTCCTTTCAGGGTTCTCCCTCTATTCCCAAATATCATGTTTTTTCAAGGCAGATAAAGGACCTGCTTTAGACATGAACAGGACTGTACAGTGATGTGGTCATTGTCACTAAACATATGTAGGATGGGATGGAGGACTGTGGAAGAGAAGGGAGGTGTTCTGAAAGGACCAGATATAGCCTTCAGACTAGTTCTGACAATGTTTCCCTAAAATTTTTAGATGGGCTGCTAATTGTATGTTCTTGGTTTTCTGGGCATCCTGATTTGAGAATCAGCTGCCCCATTTGCTGTTCAAGATAAGTCAAAGTTAGCTGTACTTTGCATATGAAGACTATGTAATGATCAATACTCTGAAAGATCTCTGCTTCACACCAAACACCTACACTTAATGAAGTATCCAATGTTTCAGGTATTAGCAGAGGTATATGCCTCACCTCAGAGGCATTCATCAGATACTGCATTGATAAGCTCCACAGGGAAAAGAGAAAATGATAAAGAGCCTTTGAAGAAATCATTCAGGATTCAGAACAGAGTTTATGTAGTCCTAACAGTAAATAAGGCAAAAATCCATACATTGCAAGGCAAGGATTAAATGAAAGATTAAATAACTTATGATTCAGTGAGCACTGTTTATTCTGTGCAGGATTTGAGGCAGGGCTCTAGTGGAAAAATAGCATCCAGTCACAAAATTAAAGACTTTGACTAAATGTACCCAGGCAAGTGGGATTTATGTAATGTCCAAGCACACTTATCATGATATTACGTGCTTCATTCTTCAGTGTAAGGTTCTGTGTTGTTTGAAGTTGAGTATAATTAATCATTCATGAGGAAGGGAAATACAGATGTGTATAAGAGGACCATGAAGATGTACATCTTTCTTTCTTACTGAAAGGAAGGTATACATCTTCCTCCGTAGTGAAAGGACTAATTTACACTGATCCCAGTTTGCATGGTGGTCTTTGAAGAGAAGTAGAGAACACTGCTATATCTCTCTTTTGAGGAGGCTCAATACCTACTAGGGTTCCCATTAAGAGATACATAAAACCAGCAGAAAAACAGGTAGGTCCTTCAGCAACTATTGTAATGTGAGAGGGTGGAAGCAACAGAGGAGGAGAGGGAGCACAGTGAAGAGAGAGGTCCTCTCCATATGGAGGGCTGTTACTCCGTGGAATGACCTGAAGCTTGGCAGTCTGCATCTCTGTACTCTACCTGCTGGCAGACATTGTAGAGATACCTGAGTTTAGTCTCCTGCACACAGGGCTCTTGCCTCTGGACTTTTCCAGAGGTACAGCTTTGCATACTTTATTTTTGGTTTTTACCTGTGTGGGATATATATGAATAATATTATATATATATATATAATATATATTTAATAGATTTTTCTCTGTAGCTGTGATTGTCTAAGAAGCTAGGCAAGAAAAGATTTACAAGTAAAGGTAATATATTTTATTAGACCAAGTGATGTAGTTAGAAAAATGAGGTGACTTTTAAGTACTGAAAAGACTGCAGAATTGACTTATTGATATAGAGGGTTTGGAGTCTGAAGTGTGATATTCTGACCTTCAGTTCCTTGTGTGTTTTAGATCCCATAATTATGATGGTTTAGGGTAAGATTCCTAAACTATAAAAACACTACTGGATGGGATAGAAATACATTTAAAATGAAGATGAGTATATAAAATGGAGTGATTGTGCTGCTGTGACCTGTAATTTTTATTACATTTGGAGAAGAATAGAAATAGGCCATTAGCATTCCCGAAGTTCTTTTATTTGCCATGAAGACATTGATGCATTTCACTCTGTTGGTATAAGAAATCGGAACCTTCTGCTAGCCACCCTCTGTGAGCAACATACACCTAGGAGCAGCAGACTCTGTGACTTTCTTCAAAATTTCCTGTGTCTTAGTTTAGCTTGCAGAGCCAGAGGATAAACAAAGGTCTTGCCTCTCAAAGCCTTTCCAGTGCAGAAGTGCAGATCTCCTCTTTGTAAAACCTCTGCTTTCACAGGAAATTTTGCGTTTTCAAATAACAGGTCACGAATGACCGAATGAAATAATTCATAGTCTTTAATTTTTTTTCAGGCAGAAATACCATGCCAGCACTCAGAAGAGCAAAGCCTCTACTTTGTGTCTCACACTGACTGCCGAGCAAATTTCAGTGAGAAATCTAGAATGTTTCACCAATATTTTAATTGAAGAGAATAGAGTGAGTTAAAAAATCAGGCCACACATTTTTGTGTCTTATATTCTCTTTTATTTTATTTCTTTCTTTCCTGCAGAAGTTAGTAGGTGAGAGTTATTGAGAAAGATCACTGAACTCTGAACAACTGAACTTGTCCTATGACAATAGTGTCCAGATTTGACAGAAATCTGTGTTTAGTAACTTTCTTCCTCTTTATGTTATTTTTCAGTGTACAGTAGTGATGTGAGGCTAGTTATTTTTTCTGGGTACTGGGTGAAGTTGAGAGCCAAGATGTAGCCTGTGCTGAATGAGCAAACTCTGAAATTAGAAATCAGTGCTAGCTGGGCTTTTTACTGCAAGGTTCATGCTTTAATCCTTAACAAATCTGCCCTTCAGTTCCCATCCATGTCAGAGGATGAATTATAAGTAGGTATTTCTTCAGTATTGTTGTTCTTCTTGCAAGCGGGTATCTCAGTGCGAGGCAGGTGGCACAGATTATTTACATTCCTAATGCATATATCTGTAGGAGAGCCATGCCTCAGTGCTGATGCTGGCCGCATGGGTTATGCATTCTCAGGAGACCAACATGTTCAGAATGTGTTCTTTTGCACTTTCCCCTGTTGTCTCATGTTTTGCTATGATAGAAGCACTGGCAAAAGAAAGGCTTGTTATTGATTTCTGTGGAGATGTTAATAATTTCCGTGTAACTCTGCACTGGAGTGGCTGTAACTGGTGTACAAAATTTGACATCTTAATTATTCCTTGATGGAAAGGAGGGACACCAACCTGAGACACAGCAGCCTGGTAACTCTGGGTCTGTGAATTCAAAGCAGCCTTAGGTCACAAGTGAAATTAGGGAGGCTGTCTCAGTATAGTCTTTATGGATATTTGCTTCTCAGTGACACTACACTGTCTTCAGTGTGTCTGGAGCAGATGGAAGCAGAAATCCTGAAACAAAATAAATGTTTTATTTTCAGTATTTCTAGTTGAGCTGAGACTGCAAGAACTAGAAGCCTCAGGAGATGAGAACTCTCCAGAGCTATTGCATCAAAATACGCAGCCCAAATGCTGTTGTTTCTTGAATCAAAAAGAGAGGTCCAAGAGTTTTGGTGTTTGCCCATTGGTCTTATCCTGTAGGCATAGCTTCAGTTCCCAGCTGAAAATTGCAGCTTTATGCAGAGTTCCTGTGAGCTGGAAATCTCAAGTGAATGAACAAGGACACACATGCACCGTAGGTCATTTGCAGATATTTAACAGTGAGCCCAAAAATCTGATCCATAGCCACTGAAGGTATCACCATCATTACAACAGCGAATGCAGTTCCTTTAGTGATAGATAAATATCAGGCTGTTGCTGTCTTTGTTTCCAGCGTAATCATTGTTTCCAGTGTAATCATCATCCACAACCTTTAGCACAGGGCAGATGCTCTTCAAGAGAGTGCTATTTCCCAAATAACCATCCAGCTGACCTCCACACCACAGAGATAAAGGTCTCTTTAGAAATTATATATTGTGCATTTCTGACTACAGAATTAGATGACCACCTCAAAAGTATTATATATGCATCATCATTCTGTTAAAATTCATATTCTCAGTCCAGTCCCAGACAGCCCCACAATAAGGCACCAGCATTTCAAAAGCTATCTGATGATGAACAATAGAGTAAATGGCAAGAACAGAAAATTTGATTTCTGCCTCAGTGAAAGAAAAGATCTAATATGAAAGAACAATTGTGTGAAATTTGAAGGCTTGATTGGTTTGTATTTTACCAGCTTCATCCAAAATTGACTTCAGTGACTTAACTGTTATTAATATCGAGTTACCCAAGGCCCTAGAAGGCAACAAAAAAACTGTGTTCTCTAATCTAATCCAGTGTCCTCTTTTCCTCCAGAACTGGGCCAGGGTTTGTCTGTGCACTGTGCATTTCAAAGGAGCAGCAGTTTGATGTTTGCTGCTGTGCCCCTTAACAGTCTCCAGTGCTGGTCTGCATCTCCCTGTTGGCAATGGTAACAGTGGAGAAGGACTGAGAGTAAAAGGAGACAGAAAAGGGGAAGTGGGAAGAGAAAAGAAATTTGAATTGTAGTCCACAGTCTTTCAGCATGCTCAGCTGCACAACATAGTGCAAACCTGAAGAAGGAAACTAATTAGGATTCCATTAAAAAGAGGAGAAAACATCTCGCCAAGACCCAAGTTACATCATGATAGCCAAAGCAAAACCTTGCTGGCTAAAGTAGCCTTAATTCATTTTATTTTGCAGAGATAGCAAGCTGACCATGTTGCTCCGAGAGTCCTTGGGGAACATGAACTGCCGCACCACAATGATAGCTCACATTTCAGCTGCGGCAGGGAACTACGCTGAGACACTCTCCACCATCCAGATTGCCTCAAGGGTCCTCAGGATGAAGAAAAAGAAAACCAAGGTAAGACAATGTGTAACTCCCTTCTTATAATGATGGAGGAAGAGGAAGAAGGATCGTGAAGGATCCTTAACTGGGTAGAGCAGCATGTAACAAAATCAATAATCAGCTCCAAAGTGTATCCAGTCCTAGGCAAGTGTCAGAGAGCAGTATCAGAGGGGTAAGTGCTTCACCTTCAGAGACACAGGAGTAAGTTCAGACACATCCATTATAGCAGGTTTGTAAACTGACCTTGTTTAATAATATAGCTGTCAGGGAGCATTTATTTTTGTTTATGCTCTTAATGCTAATGAAATAATAAGGAGTGAAACTGCTGTAGAGTTAAAGAAAATTGGCATTAATTAAGAATTATATTCTCTATGCTTCTCAGAGAGAGTGGAAGCAAAATAAATGCAGAACAATTGTCTCCAATGCCAGCATTGATGACTTTTTTATTACTACTGCTTCTAAATATGGGTGATAGATTTTCCAAGAAGTAGAGTGAAGATGGACTATATCCATTTTCATGCTAGAGTTCTGGTTGCTTCTGTGCAACTTATGGTGTGAATTGGGGAGAATGAGTAAATTTTATGCATTTAATTTAAACTGGCATTGACAAAAGCTGTTTTTGTCAATTGACTGTAGAGAGACAAATGAAGGGTTCAGCCCACACACCATCAGAGCACTGTGTCTCCAGAGACCTTTGAGTGCACATTACACAATTCCACACACTGGTAGTATGGGGTCATATGTAATGAGTTTTATTGTTCTTCTTCAAATGTACAAACACACACACACACACACACACACAAAAATCAAAAGGCTTTGCCAAATATCTGATTTCTTTGACCATGCATCTTTTAACATACCTCCCTCAGTTAAGGGAGGTATGTTAATCAATATTTTTAGTACTTTTTTTGAAGTCTTATGATTTTGGGTGGGACTCAGAGCTGGGGCTTTGGGTTCTCCATTGAACATAGCTATGTGTTTGGTCTAGGGCTGTGGATAAGCAGCTTCAGAGCTCTGTGCCTTAGTTTAGCAATCTCCCAGTTCATATGTGACCATGAATTTTTTGTGTATGCAGTTTGTGCAGGGAGCAGCTTGCAATGCTGAAATGTCATAGACTCTCTCTCTTTCTCTCTCTCTCTCCCTCTCTCATGTTGCAGTACACATCAAGTTCTTCTGGAGGAGAGAGCTCTTGTGAGGAGGGCCGGATGCGGAGGCCAACCCAGCTGAGGCCTTTCCATTCCAGAAACACTGTGGACCCAGACTTTCCTATTTTACATTTATCAAGTGATCCTGATTATTCATCCAGCAGTGAGCAGTCATGTGACACGGTAATTTATGTTGGCCCCAATGGCACTGCCCTTTCTGACAAGGAACTCACGGATAACGAGGGTCCTCCTGACTTTGTTCCCATAGTTCCTGCTCTGCAAAAGACCAGAAATGAGGGCAGGTTGGAGGAAGTTAGTGAATCAGGGCCCAGCACATCTGAAAGAGACTGCCTGAAGTGCAACACCTTTGCAGAGCTCCAGGAGAGACTGGATTGCATAGATGGCAGTGAAGAGACCGACAAATTTCCCTTTGAAGAGATGCCTGCTCAATTTAGCTCAGACCAGACATCTAAGTGTGCTGTCTCAAGCCAGCTGGCAGAGCTTAGCCACTTACCAGAGTCAGATAAGGAAGATACGATGCCAGAATGTCAGAATTCTGATAGAGAAGCCAAGGAAAATACAAATACAACGCCCAGCAAAACTAGGAGAAATCACTCCCCTGTTCCTTCTGGAGCTCTTACCAATCTTTCAACTCCTTCTTCTCCCAGGAGTGTAACAGGCAGCTCTAGTAAAGAGCTGAACTCTTGTCAGTTAGCACACAGCATCAGCTTGCAGAGCAGCAGAGAAGGGCTCAACACCTGTGGATTTGTGGAAGGCAAACCTCGGCCAATGGGGTCACCCCGGCTTGGCATTGCAAGCCTCTCAAAGACATCTGAGTATAAGCCACCAACTTCTCCTTCCCAGAGGTGCAAGGTCTATACACAGAAAGGAGTCCTGCCCAGCTCCACTCCCCCACCAGCTCCCCTGTGTAAGGATGCTGCCATGACATCTACTGAATCTTTATTACAGCCAGAAGTCAGGACCCCACCTGTAGGCATGAGCCCTCAGATTATGAAAAAGTCAGTGTTGTCCAACAGTGAGGACTTTGAAGAGACCACTCTCAATGAAGATCAGCAACAAAGCATTTCTCCAGAGTCCAAGAAGGAGATTCTGAGCACAACCATGGTGACTGTGCAGCAGCCTTTGGAGCTGAATGGAGAGGATGAGCTTGTGTTCACCCTTGTGGAAGAGCTGACCATTAGTGGTGTCCTTGACAATGGCCGCCCAACCAGTATCATCAGTTTTAACAGTGACTGCTCTGTGCAGGCTTTGGCCTCTGGCTCTAGGCCAGTCAGTATTATCAGCAGTATCTCCGAAGATCTTGAGTGTTACTCCAGTGCAGCTCCTGTGTCTGAAGTCAGCATCACACAGTTCCTTCCTCTTCCAAAGTTGAGTCTGGATGACAAACCTCAGGATGATGGCAGCAGGCGCTCATCCATCAGCTCATGGTTGAGCGAAATGAGCACGGGGAGTGACGGTGAACAGTCGTGCCACAGCTTCATAGCCCAGGCGTGCTATGGGCATGGGGAAGCTATGGCAGAACCCCCCGTCTCTGAGTTTGCAAGCACCATACAAAGTGCCAGCATGATTTGTGTAAGTGACAAACAGAAGTCAGTGACTGACAACATGCTTATACTGTCTGAAATGGGGGAGGAAGCTCTCAGCAAAGTGCCACCTCTCAGAGGCTGTAAAATATCAGCTCTAGGCAAAACTACTGTCACAATCAAAAACACAGCAAGTCTCAGCAGCTGTGAAGGCTACATCCCAATGAAGACGAACATTACTGTGTATCCATGTATTGCTGTTAATTCCTTCAAAGCTCAAGACACTGATGGTGCTGTACCAGCTGTAACTGCAGACCCAAAGGCTGTTCATCCCCATGATGGGAAAGAATTCACTGCTAAGAAGGTTATCAAATTTGAAGACCCCTGGTTGAAGAGAGAAGAAGATGTTAAAAAGGACAGCTCTGGGAGCAGTGATGGGCCCAGGTCTGATACAGTCACGGTTTCAGCCAAGCCTGAGCAGAGCACAAAACCGTCCTCTGCAGACAGGTTTAGCACCAGCAGTGGGGACACCTCTATTTCCCCAGGATCTGAAAGTCTAAAGAGGATTGTGGATGGGTGTGAGGTGGTAGCATCCAGCTCTGCAACCCAAAGCCCTGTTCATTCCAGTGATGCCTTGAAGAATTGTAGCCTCCCTCGAGGGCTCCCAAAGGCAAGCAAGGTGGAGGAATCTGACAGTCATCTTCATCCTACTGACAGCAGTGGAGTCAGTTCTCCTGCCCTCCCGCAGTTTTCTAAGGCTAGTCTTGACAAGAAAATGGCCTCTCCCAAACACTGCATACTCACTCGTCCCAAAGGGACTCCTCCTCTGCCACCTGTGAGAAAGTCAAGCCTGGATCAGAAGAACAGAGCCAGTCCCCAGCACAGCGCAGCCAACAGCACCACGAGCAGTCCCTCCAGCCAGCCTGTATCCTTCCTGGCCAGCTTCCCCGAGGAGCAGAATGCCAAACAAAAAGGCCCTGGCTTGGATAGCAGCGTCAACAACAGCAGCAGCAAGCTCTTCAGTGCCAAGCTGGAGCAGCTCGCCAGCAGGACCAACTCCCTGGGGAGGTCCACAGGAAGCCACTATGAGTGTTTGTCACTGGAAAGAGCAGAAAGTCTGTCCTCTGTGAGCTCCAAAATGAGCTCTGGCAGAGACACCACCATGCCTAGGGCTGGAAGGAGCCTCAGCCGCAGTGCCATGTCCTCACCCACCAACTCGGGCCTCTCCCAGTCGGCAGGTGCCTCCCCAAAAGCCAGCCAGTCAAAGATCTCTGCTGTCAGCAAGCTCCTGTTGGCAAGTCCCAAGGCCCGCAGCCTCTCTGCCTCTGCCACCAAAACGCTCAGCTTCTCCACCAAGTCTCTGCCTCAGTCCGTAGGGCAGAGCTCCAGTTTGCCCCCGAGTGGGAAGAACATGTCCTGGTCAATGCAGTCCCTCAGCAGAAGCCGGGGCTCCAGCCTGGCTTCCAAATTGCCCCTTCGAGCTGTCAATGGGCGGATTTCGGAGCTGCTCCAAGGGAGCACCAGTGCCAGAGGCGTGCAGCTGCCGGGAAGCTTGGAGACAGAGGAGCGCGGGGCCCTTCCTGGGGATGAGAAGCCAGCTGTTCACATGCTGCCTTCCCCTTACAGCAAGATCACCCCTCCTCGGAAACCTCACCGCTGCAGCAGCGGCCATGGCAGCGACAACAGCAGCGTCCTGAGCGGGGAGCTGCCCCCTGCCATGGGGAAAACTGCCCTCTTCTACCACAGCGGGGGCAGCAGCGGCTATGAGAGCATGATGAGGGACAGCGAGGCCACGGGCAGTGCTTCCTCAGCACAGGACTCCATGAGCGAGAACAGCAGCTCTGCCAGTGGCCGCTGCCGCAGCCTCAAAACCCCAAAGAAACGATTAAATGCAGGTAAGATGGTGGTGGTGAGAGAGAGAGACACACAGACCAAAGCAGATTAGTACACAGGGGGTAGACTGGCTCTAAGGGTGAGCTTGTTAAATGCCAGTTCCAGCTCTTAGCTGAGAAGCAAGGACATGGTAAGTGTCCTAGGCTCTCCTTTTCATTTTGGAGCATTCATTAATCCTGTGTGGTTGTATTGCCTTTGCAGTGGAGTCTCCTCCTGACCTGTTCCACTTAGGTTTACTTAAGATGAACAAAAACTTGTTAGTGTTGCCCGTGACAGCCACGTTCAAGTATTTATTTATACAAATATTCTTCTGATTTGGGTCCAGAAAGGTGCCTTAAAATGTACGTTTCACCAGCCCAAGACAGGAGTCTTGCTGAATAACTATATCTTTTGTGAGCCCACTTCTGCTCCTTGTGTGCTCTGGATGCCCAAAGGTACAAGATGCCCTACATCTGAAACCACTGTCGAGTTCCTTCTCCCCACATAGAAGATGAAACAAAAATGTTTCCATGCCCCTTGAAAGATGTTATCATGTACCTGAGACTCTTGCCTTTTGAGCTGTGGCCTCTTTTCCCAGAAATTTATTGATAAAAAATAATATATAATATTAAGAACAATATATGGGAACTACTGTACTTCCAAATCTGAAACTTTTTTAGTGATCATGGAATGGATTGGGAAGACTTGATCTTTGTTCAGGCATAATCCCCAGTAGCTTCACACTACATCAGGACTTTTAATTAGATAGGTAGAGCCTCATGGGTCATATCAAGAGTCTGTGCAGGTACCTCTTTCCACTAGAGCAAGTTTCATAAAGTTGCAGAACAAGGGTGGAGGACCATTCATGAGCTGGCCAGCTCACATTTTTCCTGGGTGTTGTTTTCCCAACCTGTAGTGCAAGTCCTGCCCAATCTACTTCTGAAAAAAATTCAGGTTGACATTGGACCTGGTGGTACAGGTATGTGAAATACCAGTAGCTACTTATTCTACAGTAGCTGTGTCTGTCCAAAATGTGTTTTTCTCATAGCGTCCCTAATTCACCAGACATTCCACTTGCTGTGATACTCCCCTCTGGAATTCATTTCCAGTGAACAGAGTAATGCATAACTCTCCCTTTCTTTATGCTCTTGACTGTGGTAGCAGAAAGAACACGTGCAGCACAGATGTAAATGCAATAGATACTGCTATTAAAACAACATCCATAAATGCATAGCTGATTGTACCTGTTCAGAGGATGCAACTGAAAGTGATCATTCCACATAATGCAAACCCAGACCAATAAAATACATATAATAATATTTATAATAATATTATATATATAATATAATATA
>VWYP01016889.1:222006-290668 GCA_013400435.1 Pycnonotus jocosus
ATAATATTTTTGAAGTTAACTGCATCCTCTGAGAAAATCTCTTTTCCAAGCCCTTCAGTTAAATGGTACTAAATTGATTATCCTCTTTCTGAGGAGCTCTGCCTCTAAAAACCCCTTGTAAATATAAAAAATTTAATAATAACTTGCAAGGAAGAGAAGGATGATTTCTCTCTTGTGGAAGAGGAAAACAAAGCTGTCCACAGAGATGGCATTTATGGGTAAACTGACAATTTGATTGTGTCTTGTGGAGAAGCTGCCAATCTAATATGGACTTTTTCCACAGGTCATTTAGATGGAAAAGTTTATCAAGTTCTGTGAAAACAGGCAACTGTGCAGATGAGGGAATGGATTTGATCCTAGAGAATGTCCCCCTTACTCCTCCAAGGGAAATATTTTACAAAAATATTCCGAGAAAACTCCAGGCAGAGCCTCCGGATTCTTTAAACTCCAGAGTTCATCCCCAAACTGAATGACTAGAGGACCATGTTTGATTACTCTGATGCTCACAAAACTGCTTGTTTCATTTCACTTCTCTCTGCTTTTAAGGCACATTGGAGGCTGGACAAGGCTGGAAATGGGAGTGACAAAAGCATTGTCTTTGTGGTGTTCTAATTACAGACAAGCTTCATTATGTGTGTGTTGTATTTTATACCAGGGCTGTACTTTGGCTCACAGCTTTGGCTTTTGATAACCTCTGTGCAGGACTAAACATTGTGTCAATGGTCATGGAAAGGGAGTTTTGAAGGAGAGATCTGTTTGAGACTCAGATTTAAGATTGTTCTTGTAGCAGCCTGGAGGCCACACTGGGAAGGAAGAGGCCTTGAGCCTACCTGGTAGAACGGTGACATTGGTTTGTCATACAGTGCAATTAGCAAGTGATGCTGTAAGTACAAACCTTTCATTAGCAGGGAACATGAGGAGTCCTAGATTTTCTGAATTTTACTGTTGTGTAACATTTCACCTGCCTTTTTCCCCAAATACACCCTTTTTTGGCTGGCCAAGAGATTAATCTCTCTATTCCAATTGCTGGTGTGAGTTGGTTCCTCTCCCCTTCGTCAGCAACATTGCAATGATCTGCCTGATGCTGGACATGGATCTCTGGGGTGGAAAGTTTTCAGTGAAGGGCCTGTCTGTGCCCTTGGAAATTGCCTGCCCCAGTGGACTCAGCATAGCCTGGCACATTGACCTCCCTTTAAAGTAATTTACAAAGCTTCTCTCTTAATTCAGCATATCACCCGGTGTAGAGAGATTCTCAGTGAGTCATCTCTGATACTTTACTTTTGTGAGTGATTCTCTATATCAGCAAGTAATTCCTGTATTGTTTGGAATGACTTGTGTATAAGTGTAACCAGAGGTTTTATGGAAATTAAAAAAACTCAATCTTTACCACCATCCCTATTTCTAGCAGAAAACCACTGCCCAGAAATCAATCAGGCTTCACTTTCATATAATCCAGCTCCTGTTAGCATTTGGTCCTGCAGCAGTGAAATCATAATTCTGTTTTGATGTGTTTGATAATAGTATAATTTTTCACATGTCAGCAGATTTATGATGACATAAACCCAGGATTATTACTTCAACACAGAACATGAAAGAGTTAAGATATAAGGGAGAATAGAGCTGTTCACATATGTATTTTTATTGTATAATGAAAAAATGCAAAGTTTTGCAATCTTTCATCATCTGTAGCATCTCCTTTCTTATAGTGTGAGTGATATCTCTTAAGGAACGCTTTTTAATGAAAAAGGTAGCACACAAATGTTCTGACATCTTAAAAGACAGATATTATTTTAATACAAAGTGTCAAGAGCATTGGACCTTTCCTGATTTGCAGTCCCAGATCCACTGTGCTGTAATGGATATGGCACTATAGATATGCTCATTTCAGGTCAGGCAACCTTGTCCACTTTATTTATGATTATTATTAACAGAAATGCTAGCTGTCAGACACGATCAACATGAATCAGCCCAAGGCCCCTGTAAAAGGAGCTATAAAGACTCTTTAAGAGAATCACCAGAAGATCTCACAATTACTTTTGAAGTTCTGACACATTGGAGAGACATCATTTTTTCTTTAGATTAAGATCTTGTCTTTCAGTGCTCTTAAGTGCATTATTTGTATGTGTAGGTGCTTCTGCCCTGAATTTCATACATGAAGCATCAGACCTACACTGACAGCTTTTGAAGGATAAAGCTAGTTCATATCCTTCACTGTTAGCCTTAGGTTAATTTTTGGGCTCTGCCTGGGTACCTGTACGGTTCACAGACAGTGCAGTATAAAACTGTGTATGTAAAAAATTAGAAGGAAAAAAAAAAATAGATCCTTGTGTATTCTGGTACCTATTGAATGTGTTTGCCTCATGAAGCCTTTCCCCTGAAGCTAACCTGCGCATTTAATAAACATTCTCATTTTTCAAACATCTAACATTGGTTCTGTAACATCATATCAGCATATACTGGCCCAAAATGACAGTTTGTAGCAGAAACAAAGTGATTTAGCCCTGATCTATGGTTGTAAATTTCAAAGCTTTGTATAGCTTCTCTTTAATCCACACTGTGGTGTAAGTATTATTCCAGACCCCATTTTACAGATGGAGAAATGAAGGTAGAGAGTGTTACTGACTTGCCTAACGCCCTCAGCCAAGTGAGAGCCAGAGCCAGGGTTAAATTACAGGCACTCTCGGCTCCTAACCTCAGCCACAACTGACTTTGCCATACATCCTCCTCTGCCCTTGCTGAGCAATGGAAAAGAGAGTTCCATTTGTTATTTTCTTTTTGTGGCAGGCCCTTCTTCCTTCTCTGCCTGCAATCATCTGTACAACTACGTTGTACTTTGATTTCTTTGCTCACTCCATTAGTCATTCCCTGTAAGAAACAATTGGCATCTCAGCCATATTTCTGTCTCTGGCCCCAGCCTCCTCTCTCTTGGATAGGCAGGGCTGTCTTGAGCAGGACACTGAAGTGTTTGGGCATAGTTTGTACAGTTACAAGTTGCAGCAGTTATTTATTGTTTTTTAACTCCTCAGAGACTCTAAGTGCAGTGGCCCAGTGGTGCTCCATGTAAAGGCAGTGATAAGGGTGCTTTTATAATGCATGCTCCTGATGTGATCAGGAAGTGCATTCTGGTTGAACTTCAGTTTTACCAAAGGTGTATTTGTATCCCAGGAGTGCAACAGATATGAGAGGGAGGCAGGCAGGGCAGCAAATTAGGGCTTACAAGATCTGTGTTGTATTCTCTGGTGTGCTGCTGGTTCACTGTATCACCTTGGGCAACTCGTGTAATTTCTGTGTTCTATTGTTACCAGCTCATAAAAGTAGATCATGCTGGTACAAAAAAACTGTAACAGCAAGGTCCTTGGATCAGAAGTATTATCTACCTGTCTTTAGCTCTTCTGGTTTGATTTTTAACATCTTTTCTTGAGTTCGGTTTGGATGTATGTGGGCATTGCTTTAAAATAATTCTCAGTGCAAAACATGACTGGATGATTTCAAAGATGGAGCCTTGGTATTAACTCTTGGTCTCGCTCACTGTGAGGTAATAGCAAGAGAGGAGTTCAGGATCTAATGAGGTTTATCCAGTAAAGTCAAGTCCTGTTTGCATTTTCATGTTACATGCATAAAAGTGTTGTTTCCATTTTTTTCTGCCCTCTCCTACATATATTTACAGGTTCCTGTCCCTCACAGTGTTTCAGTACTCTCTGAAAGGAAACCTCCTTCCCTGGCAACAACAGAACAGGAGGGATTCTGAGATTATCCATCATAAATAAGGCATTTTATGGAGATTACACTGATCTCTCTGAAGCTGTTTTCTTTCCTGTTCCCTACGAGATCAGGTTGGGTACCTAAGAAAGTTCCCATCCCATGTAACATTGAGTTAGACATACAGGCTTCAGTCTGTCACTGCTTGCAGCCCTCTGCTCAGATGGGACAGACTTCTGCTAAGGAGTGTATCTCCTTTGATTCCTCTAGATAAGGCTTTTTGGAGCTGAGTCTGAGCTTGGAGCTTTGCTGCTGCTGGGGCTTCTACCAGCAGGGTGAAACACTGAGGGCAGTGATCTGTGGCCCAAGCAGGGCAAGGGGAGCAGCAGCCAAAAGGCGCTGATGTGCATAGACCCTCTCATGGGAGCAGACCCGGGACTGGGGCATGAGGAAAAGATATAAGACAGAAAGGAGGCAGCTCAAAGACATCAGAACTTTGGGCATAACGTCCTCAATAAAGCAATTTCCAGTTGGGTCAGTCAGGGCCACTGATACTTAACATTTTCCTGAATGTTAAGTATCAGTGAACATCAGAAAACAAAAACCTAAGAGATATTATTGAAAGTCAGGCCAAGTAGAAACAAGACTGGGGGGAAATTAGGGTTTCCAAAGCTTAAAGCTGGATTCCTGAAGCTTAAAGTTATGCCCTGAGTTGGAGTTGCATATCTCAGAATCTGGAGAACTCTGCTTTTATCAGTCCAGGATAGGATTTGGATGTGTATGTGTGTTTGTGCACATGCTTTCATGTTCTTTGCATGGGGAACTATCTGACTACAGATAATTAAAGATTCCTGCTGCAGAATTTGATGACATTTGTAGTAAAGTTTCATGACTCCTTGTAGCTTTTTCTCAGTACTAATTTTCAGCACCAAAGAAGAACAAATTGCTACATGATTTTATACACTTCAATAAAAAGACAGGCTGTTAAGACATGACTAATTATCTATGATTGACCTCCTTTATTCTCATGCTAGTATACTCTGGGTTTCACTGGTGGGATGGTTTTAAAGATGGATATTTAGAAGTTCCTGTAAAGCCCTGAAAACTTTATATTTGAACATATTTACTCTATGGAAGTACTTAGCCCCTTCTATGAAAGCAGCAGAAAAAGCCAGAGGCTGAATCTATGGACTGTAAATTATGAAAGTCTGTCTCCAACCAATATTGCAAAGCATCACATTTTGAAACATGGCCAAAATGATAATGATGAAACAAAACACCAACAAAGAGAGTCTGAGCTTTTGTTGAATCCAAGTGAAAAGGAATTTGGTTCGTGTTTAGACTGCCTAAGGCACAGTGTGGGGAGCTCAAAATTGCCCTTTGTATCAGAAAGCTGGAGGGCACCTCCAGCATTTCTACTTTAACTTGCTTACAAGTGATGGTAGCTAATTGGTATCCTGTACTATGCCTTTACCATGACAAAGAATGTTTAGAATTATATGAGAAAGTGCTGTTTGCATGCAGGTGAGCACTTTATGCATGTGACTTGCTGACTGGACGGCCCTGGGGTGAGTAGAGGGAGGGGAAGTGAAGGCTTCAGCTCCAATTTTTTTTTTTTTTCATTAAAACAACAGCATTGATTTTCCCAGGTCAAAGCCAGGCCATTTCATGCAGCAAATCTGTGTTGAAAGGGATCAGAGTAATCATTTTTTACACGCTTGACTACTGCATGCCAGCACTGAGCTTTCAGCCACATGAACATAGGAATGATTTAATAGAGGAAGTGGCAGCGGGCTATTGTGCGCCGGGAAGGCTCCATGTAACATGCATGACTGAGTCGCTCACCATTAGGCTGGGTGTAAATAAAACCTGCTCCCAACACTGCCATAGAATTGGCTCACTGGAACGCCTCCACCACTGTCCTATTGGGAGCCAATGCTCTGGCTTTAGAGCCCTTCCCCCTCCAGCCTCTGCTTTTGCTGCCCAAGTGACTGGCGCAGCTCTTCAATGCAGTATTGTTGTAATAATAACCAGCTTCCTAAATAATGCCACAGCACTGACAAATACCTGTTAAACCAAAATCCAGCCTGAAGAGATAGAAATGTTTAGAAGAGACTCTGGTTGTTTTGTTGGGGTTTTTTTTGCTAGGAATTGTGGGTGATGTGCATCTTCCCTGGAGCATCTCCCAGATTACTTGTCAACCTGCCACGCTGCAGGAGGGCTGCTTTCTGATCTGGTTTCAGCAGTGCTCCTTCACGAGCTCTAAACTGTCCTGAAAAGCTTCTTTTTAAAATAAGACAGTAATTCAGAAAGCAGGGTTAAGAAATAAACTGGGTAGTTAGAAATGAACTGTGCAGATAGAAAACAAATTAGAAGTTGACTGTACATCAGTGTGTTCCTTATAACAGTACAGAAACAACATATCTAGTATAGGTTTGGATGGAATATTATAAACAGCATAAAAAAGCATTGCTTTATTCCCATAAACAGCAAACAAGTGATTTCTGGCCTCAAGTGTCCTTATACTTCTTAACAATTCACAACAGTGGGCTTGCATAACAGTCAATACAGAATAGAGCCTGAATTATTTTACAGTGAGATGGACATAGAAGATTTTCTTCTGAATGATTGGTCCTCTCAGTGTATCCTGTTCCAGGTGTTTGTGTGCAACAGGTTCCTTTCTATGCAATTCTGTTTGATCTGAGTTGTCAGGATGAGTGATTGCTGTTTAGATTTTCTGGCAATATAGGCCTTGGTTCTTTGGTGTTTGGAGTACTGGCCTCAAAATTGGCACCCTAAATACTTTTGGTGAAGTCCCCACATCATCAGAAGGGTCTTCCACTTGAAAACACTGGCAATCGCTTCCCCTTCAGGGGGAGAAGTGTGCAAACTGTATGAAACTCCATGCATAGCTGTGTGCTCTGCACTGGGCAAAGTGCACTATAAAATAAACTAGGAGAAAGGAGGTCAAAGGAAAGAGGAGGAGTTGGTTCAGTCATGGACAATTGACCATGGGGGCAGATCCCATTAGGAAATAATAATGAGAAGCAAAGTCAGCAGCACGTTTTCGACTCAAGCAAAGCAGATGTCCTGTGGTCAGACAGTGAAGAGCAACACAGGAAATAGGATAGATAATCTTTGCTTGTAAGAAAAGTTTGATGCTACAACTGACATCGGTGCTATTGCTGTTGGAGCAACAGAAAGAATAGAATGAGCTTAACAGTACTGCTCTAGTTAGCCAGGTCTGTTTTGGTTTTTTGTTTTGTTTTGTTTTGTTTTTTTTTTTCTTTTTAATTTCCTTGGACTGTCTGGTGAGAAAAAACAAAATACTGAAGAATAGGTTCTGTACAGAAAGGCAATTTTACATCCCCTAACATTAAATGCTGTGGGGAATAGCTTTGGCTCCACATGCTGCCTTTGAGCACACAATATAAACTTCTGAAATGATGTTATATCAAGTTACAGTTTCATTTTCTGTTTGAAACACCTTGAAATTTCCAGGACAGCAGTTGTTTTGCATCCCATTTGGATGTATCCTGCTTTGAAGAGATATGCATCACACTGTTTTTCATTAAGATTTTGTACTTGCAGTTTTTGCCTTTACCTTTTTCACAGAAAAGATGCTCAATCTGGAATGTATGCTTGGAAAACAGCCTAAGGGGAACACTCCAAAATATACAGTACTTAAACAAAACCAGACTTTTTAGAGCTTTTGCCCTGGTCAACACATACTTTTATGAGCACACATCCTTTTGCAGTTTGGCAGTTTTGCTGAGGTCAGTGTGCCTTCTTATCCTTAAAGTTACCCTCACATACCTTGGTCTGTGTTTCTCATACCTTAAGGCTCCTCTGGGCTTACCTTTGCTGAAATATATTGTAGCTTCAGTGCCACTCTTCAGTCAGACCTACTTTCACACTGCATGCCTTCACTGCTGTGCTGCTCTCTTTATCTTAAACTTAACCTGGCCAAACCTTAACCTGTAGCTTAAGATAGAGCAATAGATCTGTTGCAGAAGCAAATCTTGTATCATGTGTATTTTCATGGCTATTTCACAGCCTGGTTATTCATACTCAAGCTAGGTTCAAGAGGGGTTATTCTGAGAGTGGCTAAATTGAAACCAAGTGAAAACCATATCCTTCAGGGCATTTAGCAAATGGCATTTTGCTTTACGTATTTTATGGTCATAAATGAAGTTATTTTATCCTAGGTTCATCTTACTGGGTTTCTTTCAGGTCGATTTTTGGTACAAATTCCTTTTTTGATTGGGGGAATGAATTCTGTTTACATGGTGGGAGGGTCAGCCAGTTTGCCAAGGTGCAGAGGTAGGGCAGAGTTGGGAGGGTGCTGAGATTGTTCCTGTTGAGCTCCCTGGCTGCCTGCTTTCTTCATAACTCATACACAGGGAATAGAGTAGTGTGCTATAATTCCCACAAAGCTTGTTTATACAGTTAAAATTGATGAGATCCTAACTCCATCAAGTGCACCCAATAAATTTGGGACTTCAGATGGCTATTTTCTATATGAATGGAAAACTGCATTAATTTTAACAAATTAATTGTTGTGTATTGTTATGGATGAGCAAGCTGTCAGCTGCTTTGTGATATTCACACAAAAGCTCTGCTTAGGTGGTATCCTCTTACTGATCCCAATTAAGGTGAAATAAGATAAAAACCAGAGACTAAATGGAGAAGTCAGTGTCAGGAGTCTCCTGTCAAATGGCACTATTATTTTCTGTACCTGGGCTAATAAACAGCCTATTAATCAGTGCATGTTTAGAACAAAGTAGATCCAGTTTTACCTTGTTGGAAAGAGGAAGATCTTTCATTTTAATTTCTCCTCAAAGCACTCTATGCCTCAGATAAATCATTATCTACACTTGAATGAGTCAGCATTCAAGGTACAGATAAACACATATCTCTCTTTTTCTTTCTCCTTGGTGTCTCACACAGCTGCACCCCCTGGAAGCCCCATGCAGGTCGCCTGTGTCCCAGAGGAGCTCCTTTGCAGAGGATGGCAAGGCAGCTGTGTGAGGTGGCTCTGCCCTGCTGCACTGCCCCAGTGCACCATGAGCTGCAGCCTGTCCTGTTGTCATAACCCACAGGCAATCCAGACATGAGCTCTGGCTAGAAAAACATTATTAGTTAATGTCTCTGGCCACTGCTGCACTCTCAGCTGCCCCTCTCCCAAGGGATAAGCACTATTAAAGGAAGCCTCAGGTTGGAGCCCTCCTTCTAGACTGCAGGCTTCTGCTTCCCATTGAGCCAAATGGATATGAATGATAACAAAATGCAAAAAAATTTTCCATCATTCCTCTACTTCATACCCCAGCAATCTGTTTTGCTTTGCTCCAAGTAGGAGCCTGATGCTGTTCTGGTGGCAGGGTGCATTGGAGCCATCCACCTGCATTTTCAGAGAGTCTTGGACCTGGACTTTGACTCTGGCTGGAGACAGAGTTTTTCCAGCAGGGTAATTTAAAAGTGCTTCATTACACAAAGTGATTTTAACAGCCACAGTGGGGAAGAGGAAGAAAATCAAACATCACGTAAAAAGCCGCTACCTTAGTCATAATCCAGCCATGCATGGAGAGCTGGGCAGAAGGAATTTCCAGTCTGCTCAGCTGCTTCCTTGAAATGCTAGAGTTAGTCTGAAGGCATGTCAGGAAAGGAGATGTGACCATTATTGTGGGGCAGAAAGAAAAAATAATTAACAGCATTGGGTGCATTAAACAAAAGGTCAAATATAATGCTTGTAGATATTGCTGGCTCTAAAAGTTTTTGAATAGTAAAGAGATTGTATTTACACTCAGACAAAATTTGAGAGAGTGCCTCTGTGAGAAACCATGGCCAAAAGCCTCAAAAGTATTTGAAAACACATTTAATCCTTTTGATCTTGAGTGACACTAGGGTGATACTCAGGGGCCTTCCCATCTAAGGAAGCGGAGGACTTTTTTCCTATGAGGGGGCTGAGCCTATTTCAGGATCTCTCCCTGCATGTAATAAAATTGAATAGTCCACCTTGCTCTCTCACCTCCCTTCAAGTATGCAGCTGCTCCCAGCATTTGGTTACTTTTCTGTAGCACTACTGACAAGAGTCACCCTTAGAATCACAGTTTGTTGGGGTCTTCCCAAACTGTCTCTCTTGTTGTCAGTTTTTGTCTATGGTAATGGCTCAGGTCTTGCTTTTCCTTTTATCAAGATCTGACTCTTCTCTTGATCAGGCAGTTTAATCTAGAGATTAACTGAAATGCATTTGAGGTAAGGGAATGCTGACGTTCTCTTGCAGTGACTGGTACCACATAACTAAAATAACTCCTGCTTGCTGGTATTTGTAAGGCTTCATTTGTTCTGGCATGAGTTTTTTTGCTGGGCTGCAATTTGAGCAATAGACACAACTGTAAGTGTCATA
Organism: Pycnonotus jocosus; assembly: GCA_013400435.1. Taxonomy (NCBI): domain Eukaryota; kingdom Metazoa; phylum Chordata; class Aves; order Passeriformes; family Pycnonotidae; genus Pycnonotus; species Pycnonotus jocosus. The sequence goes on from VWYP01016889.1 coordinate 232,112, forward strand.
GGATGACAGTCTCAGGTTGTTTGGTATAAAGGGGCCTTGCAGAGCTCCCTGTCTACCCAGAGCTCTGTCAATCAGCTCTGGCTGTGCTTTCTTTTTCCTCCATTGGGTTATCTCAGATGTATCCAAATAAAAGTTCTGTAGACTAGGCTTTCCTATAGACCATTCTCATCCATTTTAAAGCTAGAATTTACAGGGTAATTACATGTCTCTAACACAGACCTACTGGTTTCTAGCACTGTTTTACTCAGAAGTCATGGGATAAGATGTGAATAGTTCTCCATGTCAGCTCAGAAACAGACTCCCATGAATCAAACGAGGCAATATTTTCTTACTTGAAAATCCAAAAATTTATATCAATAGATATTTTGGGGTTTTTTTAGCTTTTATTGAAGCACCAAATTGACAGACACGTTGAAACTATTTACATTCAAGTCTCAATAAATGTAATGCAGGAAATGCCTCTAAATGATTTTATCTTGTTTTTAAAATAAAGTCTGCATGATCATTTGGCATCTCTTCCCTGCTGGCTGGCATCACTTATACTTGCAGCCAAGAAAGCCAGTTAATAGTTTCATTCAAACTTGCTGCCTCCGGCTTCTGTTTTCAGCTTCTCCCATCCTTTTTACTCCTGCTGTGTCCTAGGGAAGACCCTGTATCAGCTACAAAACGTTTTGTTTTGTGTTTTTTTAAACCCAAGCCATTGCTCTGATTGTACTAAACCAAGCAAGGAAATGCAACCAGTTGGTTCTAATTTTTGTGTGTGTGTTTTTGTCCTTTCTCCCAACAAACCACTGCCATTATCCAGGGCCATACATTTTCCTCCTTGCTCTACCATAGGCCCTGACTTGGCAGATGCTTTGCAGAGGCTGGCTGATGCTTGTCCTTGGAGTGTAAGGGTCAATACCTGTAAAGAAATAGGAAAGCCAGGCTAGACCAGTTCCATCCTGCTGGCTTGGCTCCTTCGTGGGCTTACCTGTATGTGCTGAGACCTAATCAACAGGGAGCAGACACAGGCTCTGTGGACTTCACAGTGCATGTGCCCTCTGAGTGTCAAATCCTGGATACTGGGGGTGTCACTCATGGTGAGTGGGGTCTGCACATTGCAGCTACAGCTCCCAAGGCCTCCCTGGGTTTTCTCTCCATTTTCTTCTGTGTCTGAGAAGGCCAAACATATATCCTTTGTAGACTTCTCTGCAATGGAAGCAATAACATGTTGTGGTACTTTCTCCATTTGCAGGTTCACAGAGGAGGAGGCTTATTCCAGCTTTATCCCTTGACACTGCCTCCCCAGCAAGGAAGCCTGCCAACAGCCCTGGAGTCCGCTGGGTGGATGGGCCACTGAGGAGCGGGCAGAGGGGGCTGGGGGAGCCCTTTGAGATCAAAGTCTATGAGATAGATGATGTGGAGAGGCTCCAGCGGCGGCGAGGTGGGGACAGCAAGGTGAGTGCAATCCATGTCAGCTCCTGGTGGGCACAAATGGCAAAGGTCAGCACTTAAAACATAGGATTGAGAGGAGCATCTGAGGCTGAGTATTTTAGAGTAAGGATGGTTTATAGACTTCATTATTATTTTAAGGCATTTTTTCGTCCTTGCCTCTGACGCTTTTTGAAGCTATTTGTGATGTTTGGAGAAACTTGTTAGAGTGGGGTTTCCACTGCACTTCACCCACAGCAGATTTGTTTGCAGAGGAGAATGTGAGATAGTGTTGAGACCTTCACACAGGCTTGGATGAGGATAGTTCTGGTATTGGAATTGCTTCCACACTAGCAAGGGTAGCACAGTCCTCAGATGGTTTCATTTGCTGCACGTCTTGGTGGCTGTCACCCCTCAGAAGTCATGTGAGGCCAGGCTGGCTGTCTCCAGCACTGCACCTCATGCTGTTACTGTGCTCCAGAGCTTTACAGAAAATATATCTTCTTTATTAATGACTGTGAATTGCTAGAGCTTTTCATAACATACTCCCTTTGTTTAAGGATGTTTCAAATTTGATATTGCTACTAGTTCTCTTATTTTAAAATATGACTAATGCATGACTTACGCACTAAACACAGGGGTGTATTTAGGCTTTCAATACTGCAAGCAATGGATTTCCTACTCCCAAGAGCTTAGATTTTCTTAGCCAAACTGTGGTGAAAAAACAGAAATGTTTTCCTACAGTTAATCTAATTTCAAGATGTTGCCTGTTATTAATTATTATGGTTTATTATTAACTACCATTGCAAAGTCTCCAAAGCTCACTGATGGAAAACATGAAATCCAACAAAAGCAATAAAAATAAAGCAGATGATGGATGATTTCATTCAGTGATTCATAAGCTTCCAGAATAAATGGCTCATTGTCAGTATTATTGATTGGAAGATCATTTCACTGAATGGACCTGGGTATTTCTTCTCCTCTTCACCTATTCTTTCCCTGCTTCTTTTTCCTGGCTGGCAGGAGGTGATATGTTTCAATGCCAAGATGAAAATCCTGGAGCATCGCCAGCAGAGGATTGCTGAGGTCAAGGCTAAGTATGAGTGGTTAATGAGAGAACTGGAGGTGACCAAACAGTACCTGATGCTGGATCCTAATAAGTGGCTCAGTGAATGTAAGGGCATCATTTTATTGCCTGAACTCATAGGTTTCCTTTGGTTTATTTAATAGGGGGATGGAAGGAAGCAGAAATGTCTGGTAAGAGTGAGATGTAAGCTACTGTTTGTAAACTAAAATGAACCAACATATGACCTAAGGGCAAGCTTTAGATTGACTGTCTTTATAGAACTAGTTCCTATAATTCTTATTAAATGTTAACAGTAGAACTGAACAATCCTTTTTGCCTGAGAGCTGAATGTTGAAATGGTACAGCATTCTAGTGGTGGATGTTGCCATTGGTAGATTAACGTTCATGCGTTTCAGTCCACAGCTCCTGAAAATGAGATTTTTTTTTTTGGCCTCAGATCACTCAAACATATGAGCAATATTATAAATCTGTTCTTCTACTACAAAATAACACTGTGGAGCAAACTTATCCCTTGGCAGCACTGAGCTTACATGAAATGAAATGAAATTTGGCCCATTTTTTATAACTGTAGATGTATAAAGTTCAGAGAGCTTAATGGGCATTCACATTCAAATGAAGAGGGACCTCAGTACCTCTAAGGAAAAAAAAACATAAAGAGTACTGCAGTAGTCATGCAACAGTTTTTAGTATTAGCAAGTAGATAAGTTCATATCAAAGAGTTCTAGAAAAAAACCCCACAATGTGCAAAAGTTTATTTAGGATAATTGCAAGTGGCAAAAGAAGGCCAGCTGGCATGTTCCCTAACAACATCCTGACTGATGTTGTTGCTGGCATGTTCCTGACAACATCCTTTGACAGCTGCCTTAAGCTGACATCAGATTGGTAACATCCTGCAAAACAGCCACAGTATAGGTTTCAGCACACTATAAGGGAAGAGAGTTAAAAAGGACAGTTTTAAAGAGAGAGAGAATTTGCTGTGCATTGCTGTCCACTTACTGTGTGATGCCTTTGCTTCTGACTCCAATGTGGTAAGTACAGAAAGCCTGAAGAGTTGCAGAGACCTCAGGAACCAGATAAGATGGGCAGAGCTGGCTCAGACAATGTATCTCACACTTGGCTTCTGTGGCAGCTGCTGGGCACCCGTGTTGGAGGGATTGATGTGTTTGTCTTCCCTTGCTGGAGTGGTCTTATGGGAATCACATGGAATAGGGAGAGGTGTGAGGAACAGGGAGCTTAGAGGTTTGTTTTGAATTCCAAGTTCTGAATTCAACAAACAGATTGCCCTCCCAGGATAGAGCAGATATTTGAAGCTCTTTCTGGTCAGCAGAACATGTGAGAAAGTCAGTACATGGTTAGTGTTCAACATTTGCTGGAGGATGATAGAGCACAGCAAAGGCATCTGCAGTTCTGGTGAGGATGACAGGGCAGATCACTCCAGAAAGCATCCAGGGCAACTTAAAAGTGTTTTTAACTGTGGACAAGCTGCTGTGTCATTTTGATAAACGTTAAACAGAAAAGGCAACTTTTAAAGACAACGGCAAGCCAGAAGAAATGTTGTATATAGCACTGAGGAGTTTGAAGATTTGAATTAGCACTGACTCTCCCACCAGCCATCACTAAGTTTTGTCTGCTTTTCCTATCTGTATTTTCTTTCTCACAGTTGATCTGGAGCAGGTATTTGAGCTGGATTCTCTGGAATACTTGGAGGCCCTGGAATGTGTGACTGAGCGTTTGGAAAACCGTGTCAACTTCTGCAAGGCCCATCTGATGATGATCACCTGTTTTGATATCACCTCCAGACGCCGATAAAGTGTGAACCTCAAGAGAATTTCAATGCGCATCTCTGCCATGCTCCTTTTCCCTTCCAAACAGCATCCCAAAGACAAAAGAATGAGGATGAAGGTTGGAGTCAAGTCTCAGCTGTGTGTATGAGAGATTTGCTATGCTATACAGAGGAGTAGTATTACAAAAACAAACAGAACAAGCATGGAAAATGGAGATAGAAGGTTGTTGATACTCTTGGCCTAAAAGAGCACTTTGCGGAACCTTTTAAGGACATGTCTGTAAATAAGAACTGCTGGCAGAAGACACTTCTTTCCCTGCATTAGCTGAGGAAGGAGGAAAGGTGGTTGTGGGACTTCCATTGAGAGGTTCATTAAAAGAAAACCTATCCAGAAAAACTGTTCAAGTGCCTTGCAAATCTTTGTTATCCAAACATTTATGTTCATACTTTATTGTGTACAGATGGTGCTAGTCAAGAAAAGAAAAAGAAAAAAAAAACAAATACACTTTTGAAATGTATTTACAGCTTGTTTTTCTCTTGGTGTTTTCTCCTATTTCAGACTTGCTGTTTCTAAGTAACTTGTGTTTGTAGAGATATTTCCTAATCAGTACAACATATGAATAAATGTTAACTGTCTTTTCTTGTTACCAGAGTAAGGCCACTCAAAGAGAAATTCAGCTTTCCCAGATGACACAAACGTATTTCTAGCAGAGAGTAAGGTTTGTTTAAATGCTCTTCTGTATTCTCTGACATGCTGGACAACACCATCATTTTCCTATCCTGTAGATTTTGCAGTGTATGAGAGAGAAGTGACATTACTGTGAAGTAAGTGTCTTTTCAATTTGATCCAAGCCCCATAACTTGTTTCCTTGTTCGTATATGTTTTGCTTTGTACTGGCTGGAGTTATGAAGGAGGAGGTTTTATCCTAAACCCTTTTTCTGGTACTAGTAACTTGCTGAAAAATGGTTCTCTAGGCTAAGGGCTCCCATGTTTATCAGGCCAAAAATGAGTGATTTATTCTTTCTTCAGACTATGACTGATAAAATTTAGCTTCGTCTCTTTAGGACATATGCCACTGCGAGATGTTGTGTCAGCTTCTGATCCCTGGCCCAGTGTGTCCATACTCAAAGATGTACCTGAGAAATGCAGGCTCTGCTCAGCTCAGCACATCTGGAAATAAAGCAAATGAGTAGATACAGCACTTCAGGCATGTTGGCTATGGCATCTTTACTAATCCTCAGCACCTGAAGCCATGGCGAAATTCACATTGACATCAAAAGGACAAGGGTTTGCACCTCCATGCACATCCAATTATTCTATTAGTTGGCCTCTTAATCTCCAAAACAGTATGTGGGAAGGAACATCCTTTGTATTTCATAAACAAATGTGCAAAATCTCCATTTTAATTACATATAAGCATGAAGAATGATTTTGTTGAATTAGGTTTCTTATTCCTGTATATTGAAATAAGCACATTCACAAAAATTCCTCTCTCACATACATTTGTGCAACGCTCCTGTTGCTTATGAGGAAATAAGACTCTCATTTAATATGCTCAAAATGCATCAATTAACTGCTGTACTTAAGTGCAACTCTTTTACATGCACCATTGTATCAGTGCTGTCTTACAATACCCCAAGGAGCAAGACCCAATGGAAAAATTGGGTAGATTTTCTAGTGGTTAGGTGAGCAGAAAAGCTTTTTTTAAAAGTAGAAGTAACATTTGTATAATTTTATTTTCTTTTGGTGCTCTACAACTTGTAATAGCAAATCTTACTCACTCTATTATCCTTGTCACTGGATTTTGTAGAAAATTCTACTTAAAATCCTTATATAGGATTATATGGAAAGGAAAAAAGTTCCTATGTGAAAGTCACTTTCTAGTCTGTTCCACAGCAATTTCCTATCATGAAACTTATATTCTGAGTAAGTATGAAAGACATATCCCTTTCTCTCTCAAAGGAAGAAAACCCAACCAACTCTGAAAATCCTCCCAAATAATGCAATTTAAGGGGCTTTCTTCTCTTTATAGCAATTTCAGTAGCAGTTATTGTGTATTGGTTCTGTGGAGGCCATCTCTTCTCTGCAGAGCCTCATGGATGGGGTGCAGCTGCAGAGAGCCAAGGAAATCGTCCCTGCACACAGTCCATGACTTACACAGTAGTGGTGATGTTTCCATAAATCAAGTGGGCACATTTTGGAGCTATTGTAAAATACCTACTGCTTGTAATATGCCTCACCCACATGAACTCAATTATTCATTGACTCTCAGTTTGGTACTTCTGTAGCTTAGGAGGCATTGCAAAAAGCAGGTGTACCTAGCCATTATTTTAAAGAGTGAGAGCACATGTTTACCCTGTTTATCACAATGGACAAAAATTATTCCCTGAAACCAAATTGATTATGCCAAGGATGAATTTTTCATAATAAAAAATATGTACTAATTGAGCAGAATCACAGTACTTACAAATATTTTGTTTCTGAGGACCTAATTAGAGTAGCCATTAACTCCCATAATATACTAGTATTCATATTCTAAAATCCATATGCATTCTTGACTTTCTGTCATTTCATTTCAGAATTTGCCACTATGTTTTTAAGAACTGTGATGGCTTAATAGAAGAAAAAGGAATGAAAAATTTGTGGAGATTTGACATGACAAAATGTTTTCTTCTTGAAAACAGCTTTTTTACTTCAGAATTTATATTATTATAATTCAAGTATTTGCAAAACACATAAAGCATTCAGGACCTTGTTATGAAATTGATAGTTTGAAGTAGCCAGCATTACACTTCTGCAAGTCATCCATGCCCATTCTTTAAGGCATTGCCAGCATAATGCTCTTTTTATGCTGATTTTTTAAAAGGCATCGTTGCCCAAAATACACAAGAGCAACACGGACGTAATGCTTAATCATTTTCACATTCAGAAATCAATCTTATTTCCCAGGGACAGCTATAGCAGGCAGCAGCAGTGCTAATGTGATTAGGTTTGAAGGTTAATTCTTTGTTCGCTCGTGTCACAGGAGATCACGGCTTCTCTGTGGGGCTGTGAGATGACTCTGGAACACCAGCACTGCTCCACATCCCCACTGGCACCTGGGGGCACTTCCTGAGAGCTGCTCCTCTTGGCAGACATGAGCCTTGTCCACACAAGGGACAGGAGTTGCTCTATAGCCGTAAATTCAAGTGTAATCATGGGCTGGAGACTTCAGCTGTGCTGTGGATTTAGATGTCCCTCCGGTCTGTGTGAGCTCTCGCAGCAGGCAGAAGCTGCTCTAGCCCTGGGTGCTGGGTCAATTTGTGCTCTGAAGGGTGTGGGAGAACCCTGATTCCTGGTACATTTGTCACACATCTTTTCTTTTGCCATGTGTGCTTTGCATTTGCCTCAAAACAATTCTTTGTCAATTCATTCAGATCTAAGTAATCTAAAGTATTCCTTTACAGAAGGACAAGGGAGGAAACTAATATTCTCCTTTCTTAGGTTTTCTTCTCATCTCACCTGCTCTGATAAAACTGAGGCACACTTGCATTAAGAATCAGAAGAGTTATAACAGAGGAAACCCAGCTGTGAGGAAAATTCATCCATCTGCCGTTTTTTGGGAGTATTTACTGTTAGTTATACAGTAGAAGATCATGCTACTCTTATGTATTTAACACCCCCTTATTTTGTGTAAGGGCCACACACAGGGCTATTGCTGAACATGTCTTAGAAGACCCACTGCCATAAATCCTAGGTTCTGAAACTTGCGGGTCCATAAAACAGTAACTGGTACTAAGCAATGGCCTGATTCTCTCTCATGATTCTTAGTGAAAGCTGCAAAAAATGTACAAAAAGTGATCAAAGATACACCTTGGCATTTTTTCTTTTATCTCTAAACATGGCAATTATAGAGGCTGAAAGCTGGGAGTGATGCTGGAAATAATACACACCAAATCCCATGTTTGCTTACAGGATACAGTCAGTCTATCTTAAAATGTGGGGTTTATTTTTTCACTTTTTTCATTTATATCAATACTATGGCTTGTCTTAAAATGGGGACCTTGTGGCATGGAATTCAAATATGACACCTGAAAATTACAGACTCTATTACAAAATCACCTTTTACAAATGTTTGTGATTTTGCTGCATCATTTTTAATGACCTAAAACTCATTGTAAAAACAAAAGTTGTAAAATAAATAGATAAATACAGATAAATACACACTCACACAGCCTGAGATGGCCCCCTCACACATTGCTGTGAGGAAGGGGCACAGCTGCTCACAAATGGCAGCACCACCACTTCCCTCCTCCAAGCAGTGCCTGCCTACAAAACCATTTCCTTTGCACTCACCTGGATGAAGTTAATTTATGCCCCACGACGGGGAAAACCTATGCTTGAAACTCTTTCAAGGGCTTCTTTCAAAATTCTTTCTTACCCAGGTTCTTCAGCCTATGTAGCCAAATTGCTGCAGTTCTCACATAGAGGCTGTTAAGGCCTGTAAAACTATTCCAGATGAACTACTCTATATTTCATAATATCATGAATTAAAGGCAAGATATTTTATAATCTCAGCTGTTTACCACAACAATTTCTGCGTATGCTTGAGGCATACAGCATAGTTACATCAACTGAGAGCCTGGACTTTTGGTGGTCTGTGAAGCTTTCTGTCTAGTCCTAACAGATTTAAAATTGTAAATTGAAGCTTCAGTTCTCCTAAGCCAGAGGCTGAGCGGTTCTGATGCCAGTTCATGTGATGGGAAGGATGGTTGCACAGCATCAGGGATGCACCAGCTCGCTGCAGAGATCAAACATTGGTACCATTAAATACCAATAGGGGTGGATGATGGCCACAGAGAGAGGAATTTCTTCTCAAATCCATGGATGGTGGCATACCTTGCTTAATCCTGATGTCCTCATGGTCTGTGTTGTAACTCCATAGGCTTTTGCATTGACAACACATAGCAGTTTTTGAAGACACAAGGCTGGCTGTTGCTAGCTGTCCTAGGATTTGTAAGAGGTTTCCAAATAACCATAGCAAACAAAACTGTGAATGATTTGTCAATGCAAAGTTAATTATCTCTCTCTCTCGTCTGCATTTATTGTACCCTCATCCCAGTGTTATCTGAGCTTCCATACCTGTTCATGGAAATAATAAACCATTTTATTATTGTCTTTATCTTTTCTTCTTTCTCCTTCTCAAGCAACCTTTCAAAAAAAAAAATTCCCTTGGAAATGTAGCACCCTTTTGCCACCAAATTCACAAACAGCAGTCTCGTGCTCACTTATGCAAACTTTTGAAGCTCACAAAGGGCGTGATGATTCTGCAAAGAATGGAGATGCTGAAAGTGAAATAGTAACATTCAGTAGCATTCAGCTATAGGATTTCAAACCACCTTCAAACCCTCCTGGACAGGAAATAAAACACAACCCAAGCCATCTTACTTTGAGTGGTCCTACTTAAGTATTGAGCAAACTTTATAATAATGGTAATAAATTGGTGCTTGAGGCAGTTTCAGCTATATTACATATTCTCTATATACTATAGATATGGATATATTCACCCTCTTTGTTGTATATGTATGTGTGTGAGTATTTACATGTAGCACACATACATATATGTTTTATGTATGCATAGATGCTAACTTTTCTACGTTTTACTTCTTTCCCTCCCATAGCTGAAACTGCTGGTTACTAACATCCACATCCACATCTTCTATGTATGAAGGATATAATTTATTTGTAAACTCAGGATGTTCTTGTTTTATAGAGTTGCTTGTATTTTATAATTTATTTACACATCATGGTTGGAAATGCTTATCTAAGTGCTATGCATTGACGTGTATGTTTGCTAAATCCATTTCACTCTGTCTGTGGCTATGTTCTTTCTCATTATAACAGTGGTATAAAATAGGGCTAAGGAGGAGAGAAACTGATAGATATAGAATTTAATGCCATCACTGGGCAATTCCAGAAGAGGATGTATCAGTAGTATATATATACATATATATATATTTTATCAACTAAATTTTATGGGGAAAAAAGAAGAAAGAACAGCATGAGGACAAGTTCAAAATGTGGAAAGTCACAGCCACTTCCAAGTTTGTCAACAAATGCATTGAACCTTTTGCCATTAAAATTGTAAAGTTTATTGTTTGCTGGCTAAAAAATATCCCTTTTGTGGTATCTGAGGTGTGAAACATTGTCAAAAATATGATGTCTGGAAAAAAATCAAACTATAGTGGCATTAAATGTTTACTTTTATCTTACCAATATATCTGCCTCCTACTCCTGACTCTTTCACTCTAGGTAAGAGCATTTCATGGCATTTCATACCAGGGAATGCTTTTGACCCACAAGAGGATGTGGTGTTGTAACAGTGAAAGTGAGCAAGAGGGCAAGATCAAACCTGAAAATAAAATGACCAAATGGGTTCTACTAAGCAAGTGTTACTGAAAAGCAGATTCACCAGAGAACAGTGAGGAATTGCAGGGTTTGGTACCAATGACAGAAATACTACAAGCAAGAATTAACTTCTCCCCTGCTCTTGTCCAGAAACACAAAGATTTCACAGTCACAGACCTGAAATGGTCAGGCTTTTACATAAGCTGGTTATGCATATACACAGGGATTGCTCTTTTGCATCTGTGAGCAGGGGGAAAATCTGAGACCAAACAAATATAAAAGATGCATTCATAGGTATAATTTTTTTATCATCTTTAGCAATTGTATTGCATTTCCCTTGTCAGCTATGCAGGTAAGTAACACGTGGGAGTGATAAAAAGAGTTTGTGTCCATTACTCAAGACATTTTTCTCTCTCAGAGAGGCAGTGGTGGCAGGTTCAGCTGAGTTCAGCTGACCCCTGAGCTGCTGCTGGGGTGTGCACAATATCTGCTTGCCTTCAGCTCATGTTTGTGGCGTTCCCTGTTGATGAATAAGAGAGCACCTTGCTTGCAGGACAAGATGTGAATGAGTTCTCAGGGCAAATCTCACATGCCCACCAACACCTGGATAAGCCCTGATAAGGACACTGGGCTCTTCCCATTGGAAGAAAACCACAGATCTTATTTCCTGTGGGAAAGGTTTAAAAGAAACCCAGATCGTTCAAAGCATCCTTTAAGACATATCATCTGTTGGCAGATGATTTTTTCATATTCCTTGCTTTACAAGGGACATATTAGGGTGTTAGGCATTAAATATTTGGTTAACAGTTTGATGAGAATTTAATAAGGTCCTTTTTTTATCTTATTATTTTCTAGCAGAGTGGCAGATCTAGCAGTCACAGCAGCAGGGAATGCAGTTGTTTATGGTGAACTCTTTTAAAGGAAAAATATTGAGGTGGATACAGCAGCAAAGGCTGGCAAAGGTAGTGTGGAGGAGACAGTCTCCTTTCCCCTCTTAGAGCAGCAAGCCCTGTACTACCTTAGCTGTTGCCCCAGGCCAGTGAATTTGCATGCTGTGCCTCTCCAGAGTAGCTGTAAATGAAGATAAACAGCCATTTCTTTCGTCTGTGGGCTGTTCAGAATAGCTCTGATTTGCTCTAAAGAGCTAAAAGGCTTATTGCCTACTTTTGAGGTAATTTATCTTCATTGCTGTTATCATGCAGCCACATCAGTATTAAGGAGCCCGAAGTGCCTTACAGAGACAAAAAGAGAAAAATGGGTTAGTGCAAGTCCTAGACTTTGTCTAAGACAAAACTGATTGTGAGGGAGCTTGAGATGAGCTGAAAAGAGAATCAATTCCCTCTTGGTCAAACCAGGAGCCTTACAGACCTCAACGCCACACATTTCTGATTTGGGGAAAGGAAAGGTTTCATTCACAGAGTGGGAGCAGGGGCTCATGCCTGGCAAAAATCTGGTGTTCTTATGAAACTGTTGATACCTCTTGTAAAGCAATGCCTTAGCAATGACCAAGTTTGGTCTTTAAAACAACTAACTTGCCAGTCTAAAAATCAGGTTTATCATGGAAACCTGCCCAACCCCATCTCCTTATGGGGCCCCAAATAAGCTCTCTAGCTATTGGAAAACCAGGAGGTCAGGTTGTTGCTAAAGAATGTTCCTCTCCCACATCCATCTGCAAACCAGGCTCCCAGGAGCTCACCCTCATTTTGGCTGACAGTATCTGCCTGGAAGTCACTGAAGAGGGATGAAGGCTAGAAAATTCAGTTCCCAGTCTTAGAGATGAACACAAAGTTAATATTTAGTTGCTCTGAAAAAGGCCATCTGTGGATTTTACGGTTTATGGTAGTTAGTAGTCTTGACAGTTGCCGATCTGGCAGTTTCAGAGGCTGACATCTGCTATTTAACCACTGAGCAAAGCTTTGCTGGCTGTGACCACACAAATGCTTTGCATTGCTCAAAGACCACTTTCATAACCTCCAGGAACAAGAAGGTAGCTTGGAGGTCCTGTCCACTCTCAGGAACTATCCTGGCAAGTGCTGACTTGGGAAAAGCCGCTAGACTGCCAAAACTCAGTCCATCTCAATGGATGCTTGTCTGGGGAAAAGACCTGCATTCATTTTCATATATGTTTATATGTGTCTCTTCTGTGGACTCTTACAGCACAGGTTTGGCACCCATGCTTTGTGTCAGATTGTGAGTTTCATGCCAACCAAGTGACAGCCAAACGTATTCAGCTGTGTGTGTCTGGAACATATCCATATTTCCATTTCTATTTCCTAGGAACCCAAGTGCCGCCAGAAGTGTCAGGATTATGTGCAAGACTTGAGGCTTGCTGAGCAGAGGAAGCCACACCTCCAGCAATGAGGGACCTTTGTCGCTCACTTTAAAAGGAGGAGAGGCTGTCCTTGTCCCTTTCTCATCCTTGCTCATCTTCCCTGAACGACAGAAAACCAGGGAGGTGGAAGAAAGCCCTGACATTTTCCTACATCTAGTTTGTCAAAAGGTGAATTGCTCATTGTAGTTACAATACAGAAGGAAGGGGAGCACAAGCCATCCTGCTCACTGGGCTGTGCTCTGCAGACTCTTCCACCCTTGGATGCTCTGTGCCACCCAGCCCAGCTCCTTGCAAACTGCCCTTGGAGCTTGATTGAAACGAGCTCCTGGTGGCACTGAAGGAGCAGCAGTGCTCCCACTCACCCTGCCTTTCAGCACCCATCCCTGCAGAGGGGCTCAGCTCGCTCCAGGTCCATGAATGCCGAGGGACACGACTGTGGAGAGTCATGGCAGCTGCCTGGTTTTCTTTAAGAGCAAGCTGCCTGCTGCTAAACCATATCTGATGGAAACCTCACAGTACCCAGCAAGGGGCACTGAGGGAGCCAAGCAAGACAATGGAAGGCATGGCAATTACTGGAGTAATGAGCAAGATAACAGCTGGCTCCTGGCCCTTTGGCTGGTAACACGTGTAGCCCTGGGGGCTGGTGTACCTCAGGATCATGCCTGCCCTAAGTTTCCAGAGGCTCAAAAAACATTTCTGAAGGTTATATGTGAAGCTGTGAAAGCCGCAGAAAACCTTCTGGGCAGCCCCTAAGCTGGAGCATTGCAGACTTTACACCCACTGAGCCCTTCTTTCTGCTGTCAAGGACAAAACAATGGGAGTGCCCATTCCAGTTTACTTGACAATCAACATTGTGGTGGCATGAAGTGTCTGCAGAGCAGGTCGGTCACAATCACTGTGTGCATACTAAATAAAGCTGTAGCCTAGCAAGAGGGTTTGGTACCTGAAATCTGTGATGGTGCAGTTCGTGTGAGAGTACCAGGGCACTGAAATACTTCCATGGACAAAAAATTGTTCTGGGACTGACATCCCCACCCAGTAAAATCACCTAGGCACCTGTGACTCATTTTATGAAATATTTATTTATTGTATTGTATGTATGTATTTATTTATTTCTTTATTTTCCTCTGAATGATTCCTTCCTTGCTTTTATGTCATTGCTAATACCTTGCTTCCCAAATTTTCCACATATTTGCAACATACAATGGCTCAAGATAAAGGTTTCCCAGTTCTTTGTGGTAGGTTAGTGTAGTCATCAGTCAAGTGTGCAAACCTTCTAGGAGGTTGCTGCAAAGCCATCTGTAGTTTCTTATTAAGGTGCTTTTAGGGCTGTTCTGAACTGGCCATTTTCACCCCTATACATCACACAGATACCAGGACAGTGATGTTGCCTGTGCACAGCCCCTTGACATGTCCCAGAGGAATGATAGCTCCTCACTTTTCCCTACAAAAGCACAAGACACACAATAGCACCAGCTGGCCAGAGGCCTGCTCAGAGGCACTGTTTCATTTTGGGATTCATTTTGTTGTCTCACTGGAAGTAGAAAACCCACTCAGGCTTGGAGAGAAAACCAAACAATCCAAACCCCTATAATGTAATAATTATGTTGAAGACAGCTATGAAGATTTAGGATGTTATTTCCCCTCCTCAAACAGGGACTTTGAGTAAAACTGACCCTCATGCTAAGCCATTTTGACCTCTTCATAAGCTTACACCATAAAGTGTGGAGGCTGTTACACTGCCTTATCTTGCTGGGATTGTAAACCTTTGAGCTCTAAATTCTATGACCCTAGAAATTTTTTCCCTAGGCAAGATGGAAGAGGACTTTCTATTTTTTTTTTAAGTGTGCAGCAAGGTAACTTGTGATTAAACCCTTGTTTCAGGTGGGAAATCTGTAAACCCATTTCACTAAGGAATCCTACACCTGGCCACATTCTGGAAGTTGTTGGCTGCAGGACCATGCTGGCTGGCCAGGAGCTGGGCCATTCACTGTGAGAAAATTCACACAGTGCCTGAGGTATACGGCAGGGCTGAGTGAAGACTGATACAGGAACACTGGTGCCAAACCTGGCTTTGTCTGCCTGGGACCGTCTGCTGGCCTGAGGCACCTCAGGGTTTCACCATTTTAATCTGGTAAACTGCTCAAGCGTTATCATGGGAGTTGCAGGTGGCAGCTGCAGAAGGCATTCAAGCCTCATCACAAGGGGATAGTTGTTCCTTGGCTGTCTTTTGCAAGCCCCCAACATGGGTATCCCGAGGTGGCAAAACCGGGCTCCACAAACTGGTGGTGGCAGCTGAGCCCAAATCTGAGCTGTGAACTCCCCTGGCAGAGCAGCACCAGAACAGGCACAGCTCAGCTGGTACCAGAGAGCAGCAGGTACGAAACAGCTGCCAACATCCAAAGCCAATGTAGGAGTTGAAGACTTGTCCTGCTTTACTGTTGTTCTCTGATATTTGCCAAAAGTGAAGCAGAAAGCTAACATTTCCATGCTCTTTCAGAAATTGTTATGTTGTGGTTGGTATTTTCTAGAGAGTTTTTGCTCTCTGTTCCCTCCCTCCTCCCCCTGCAACAGGAGTTGGACACTTGATACCTTTTTACGAGGGTAAAACCTCCACAGCTTCAAGAGCAATGGCCCCTGAAGAGAGGCTGCATCAGTGACAGAACAGGACACCAAGTGGTCGGTGAGGAAGGTGCTGGTTTCTCTGCAGTGAGGAGCAGGGAAAAGGGAAGCTCCCTGAGGCTCACAAAGTGTTCACATTGCAGTGCGAGGTGGATGGCCCCAAATAACACCCCAAGGGCCCTTTTTCCTATACAGAGGAAAATGCAATAAGCTCTGAAGTTAGCTTTGGCACATTGCTGCATTCCCCCACCTGTAGAGGAATGGTGTTGCTTAAGGCATCACATCAGGCAGGAACAAAATCCTTGCCTTTGCCTCCCTCAGCTCTTCATTTTGCTCTGGTCTGAACTGGGATACCTGCCCAGCTCAGTGCCTGCCTGACAGGCCCCAGTCAAGAGGAAAGACACCGAGGTTAAAGCTTCTCTGGGCTGTGGGCTCAATTTGAGCAAGTCTGCAGGGCTGCAGAGTCACAAACTTGTGTCAACAGCAAACCAGTCTTTCCCCAATTCACAAGCAGGAAAAGCCCTTCACTCCTACCATCCAATGACCATCATTTTATGCCACTTAGCAGCAGATTTCAAAGGGCTCTTTCACAGCAGAAGAAATGTTGGTCTGTTGAGGAGCTTCTCCACTGTCTTGGAAAGACATGCTTTGCCAAGGCCTTGGATTTTAATGGTACAATAGTTTTGTGGCCTGGGTGTATCATTCGCTTTACACAGATTGCATAAACTGCTTTGGGCCCCCAATGAAAGGAATTTGGACAATGCCCATCTGAAGGATTTTTACTGATTTTCCCATTTGCCAGCTGTAAATAATGCAGCATCCTTGTCTGGTTGCTGGCAGGCTGCCCCTTCCCAGACTTGGGATCAGCATTCCTCTGGTCTTTGCAGAAAACACAAAATCAGATTTTTGTTTATTTTTCACAAATTATGTAACAGTCCCCACAGAAAACATTTGCTAATGATAAGTAGTCTTTGTATATCCTCATTACTCTGACCTTTAAAAATACTGTTATTTACTAGTGCATTCAGTCACAGATGTTCAGAAATTACCATTCCCAAGTCATGATAAGGATTTTCCTCAATCATCATTTCTATTAGCATGATGGGGAACATCACTCCCCAGTAATTGTATTCTGATCACAATCTTATACATGGTACAAGCTGGGTACACAATGTTAATGACATTAGAGAGAACAGAAATCCAGACATTACCGGTCCCTCACTGAAGACTCTCCGCAGAGCTTGGCGTGACTTTGACAAGGAGACTCACTACAACAAGGGGGAATGGCAAAAGCAGAGGCAAACCCCCAGCAGGGATCCTCTCAGGCACGTGATGTGACTCTTGGGGACGGTGCTGAGCAGGGCTGGGAGCTGTACTCAATGAGCCTTGAGGGTCTCTTCCAGCTCAGCTTATTCTGTGCTTCTCTGATCTTTGCTACTCCTGTTCCCAGACTACCAGCTGTCCCTCAGCTGTATGGCTGCCACTGTAGATATGAGGAGCAATTCCTCCCCACAGCAGTGTGATGCCTGAAATTCCATCCAAAGACTCCAACAGCCCTTCCATCACTCCCTGTGGGCTCCTGCAGGGTGCTGCTGCTGCTGGGAGGGATGGCAGCCCCACAGCTTCGTAACACATCACCTGGGTGTCCCCAAGGGACAGAACAGGGAGGATCAGGCCAGACCTCTTCTCTACCTGTTTAATCATGGGATTCTCAGCACCACAAGGAGAGACAGGAACAGGAAAACAGCACAAGAAACACTTCATTAAAAGGAGCTTCATTAGAAGTAAATAGGCAAGAACTGCTCAGAGCACAGGGCCTGGGGGAGGGGAAGAGTGGTGCTCTGCTAATTTTCTCATCAGACACCCTTCTCTATTACTGTCTCCTGGCTCCTGCTCTGAAAGTCAAGTGGAATTGTCAAGAGGGATCACCTGTGATTTAAAGTGCAGTTTTCCTTCAAGACGTATGTAAATTTGCAACCTTCCTGTTCAGAGCCTCTGGGACTGGGAATGAGAGCTGCTGAATTGCAGGGGCGGAGGAAGACATCACTGCTCCTTCTTCGTCTTGCCAGCCCTACTAGACCAGCCCTTAACTGAAACAGTTAAAAGATGGGAGAGCAGGGTCCTTGGCTGGTGCCTTAGGGAGCAGGTAACAGGACCAGCAAGTGGTGCCTGCTCCACCCCAAGAGATGGAAGGGAACATAAGGCATAGAAGATGCTACGTGATTATTCTCTTCCTCCTGTCCTGGGGGCAAGGAAATTAGAAGAGACTGTGGTCTGTCCTGATTTAGTCATCTTTAGAGTGAAAATGAACTCGGGTAGGATGCTTCAACCTTGCCCTCCTGCCATGAGCCCCGTCAGAATTTGGTTAACAAGGAGCTGGAGCATGTGAGACTGCTGAAAAGCTTGCTGTGTGTATGCATTTCTGTGTGTGCCTGTCTCGGTGGCTATATAGAGATACGTTTAAAAGAAGGTTAATTGGTCTCCTGGGAACTATAAAGAACCTGTTAGGTTCCTCGGTGTGAGCAGTGACTGTATGAAGCCTAATTACTAAGCCTGAGTTATTCTTTTATATGAGGGGGAGGGAATCTCTAAGGTTCTTATTAAAATCTACAAAAAGTCTAAAAAATGATGGAGTTAGAACTGATTTGTCCATGTTGATCAGAAGTGCAGAGGAAATAAAAACATTGAGCTTTCCCCAGGAAATATTAATGGGGATCACACAGGCCTGGCTTACACATCACTGTTGTGGGGATAAACAGAAACCATTGTGCTAAATAGCAAGAATTGCAGACCACAGACTTTCAGGTAAGGTGTTCTCCTTTTGCTTAGGGCAGGGAAAATTCACACTTGGATGTTCTTGTAGGGCGCATTTTATAACAGTCATACCAAATGTATTTTCAGGCTAATTAAATTTGTAAAGAAGGAAAGGAGATTTGTTTGGAAAAATGTGCATTGAAAGGAAAGAGAAAATAGTCTGAGTAAAATATCTGAGTAAAAGAGAAAAGGAAAAGAGGAAATCTAACATGGCTTTGGTCTGCAATGAACAAAACCACTTGCTTTGGATTTTCTGACGGTTCTTTAGATGTTGTTAAAGCTCCATGGGTGGAAACAAAACTTTGTCTATTTGGAGGAGGTACAGCACAGACAGCTTACAGCTCTCTGCCCATGTTTGGCACTCAGCTGTGGAAGAACTCTCACAGAGTAATACCTGCAGTTATGACAACCACTCATATGCCATTCCCACTTGTGCCACCCACAGCCAGCAATGGCAGGGCTGTTATTCAGACTCTGCCATGTTGCTACAGCTCTGACACCAGTCTGGACATGTTCATGTGAGGCAGTGTTATTCAAAGCATCATAGCCAGCCCCTTCCCTTCCCTTCCCTTCCCTTCCCTTCTCCTTTCCGTTCCATTCCATTCCTTTGGAAACTCAAGTATGTATGTCTAACCCTGTCTGATTTGTGTCAAGGTCAGACACAATTTCTGGTGCAGCAGAGAAGCCACGCCAGAACTCCTTGTCCATAACTGTAAGACCTTCCTCCTTCTTGTCTTATGGGAGGTTTAATTCTGATTCAGGAAAAAAATCCTCATAATTGGCACAACCTCTGTGAAAAATGGAACTCTGTTCATTAAGAGCTTTGCAGTGGCCAGGGACTACTTGAAATATACTGTGTGGGGAAATAGCCTCTGTATTTCATAAACATGCTCTGTATAAAAATAACAAGTCTAAGAAAAGCTCACTTAAAAACCTAGCTATCAGAGAGGAGGGTTACAATGAGAAGCAGAAAAAAAGCTGAGTAGTGGGCGAGTTTTCTTGGCACAAACCCATGCATGACAGACTTCACACACAGGTTGATAGACTCAAAGAGGTCAAAGCTCTAAAAAACAGGTTTGTTGCATTTTGCCTCACTGCTTTTCTTCCAAACACATAGTGCAATTCTGCTCCCTCTGAGTGCAATCTAATATTGTTTTTCCTGCACTCGTTTAAGGGAGAGTGACAAAACATAAGTAACTCAAAATGCGTTCCTAAAACTTGAGGGGAACTCAAGTAACCATTTCTTTGCAAAAGGCACCAGAAAAACCTCCAAACTGTGGGAAGCAAGCAGCAAACCTGCCAGCATTACAGATAATGTTGCAGTCTGCCTCTTTCTGACTTTAGCATCTTTATCTTACCACTAATACCAGCACCTGAAAAATTTGACAGATATTATTCATGAAAACTGAAACATGATGTCTGTGCAAAGATAACATTACTTGGTTTGAAATGAGTGCTTATCTAATGTTGCCTCCTCCCTGGCACCCTTGCTTGCTGCTGCACTTTCAAAGGATGAATTCAGGTAAATCCCTCCACAATCACAGACCAGCATTCTCTGCAGAAAATAGACTGGAACAGGACCACCAGGAGAAAAAATCTGCCCACAACAACCTCCCCTGCAGCACTTCAGCCCTGCTGGTGGTGTTAGTGCATGGGACTCTCCAAGGGAAATTGCTCAGTGAATGACTGAAAAGAACTAGAAAACATGACTCTTGACCAAGCTGAAAGAAGTTTTGCATCAACAGTAATGAATATAAAGCATGGGTTATGCCCCCACACCAAGGATCCTCCTCAGACCAGCCCAGAGAAGGCCAGGCAGAGCGGGCAGGGCAGTGGTGCCCCCACGACCCTGAGCCACAGACCATCCTGGTTCCAATTCCATTTCTTGCATTGAGCATTGGCTGCAGATGGATTTCCAAGAGCTCTGCACTGATGGCAGCACAGCTGCTGCTGTGACACTCCACAGCCAACAGCAGGCTCCTTCTCTGTTTCCCATCAGGCTGTCATTGAACTGCTTCCTTTGTACCTTTTCTCTAAGTGTCTTCTTAGAGACCACAGCTGGAGACAAGGCCCCAGCACAGGTGGGTGCCTCAGCGTGCTGTAAAGTGGCTGTTCTCATTTGACAGCAGGAGACTCAGCCTTTCCCCCAGCTCCCACCTTGGACTGTTGAGGTGTCCTTGTAGCAGAAGCCCCAGCAAACAGTGCTGCAGTTCACACCTTCAGATGTGTCTACATGCATGAGAGCTTCTGGGCTGTCTCCCAGGATATGCTGCACAAACTAATGCATCACCTGGCCTTACATTCTGAAGCCCCCTCCCTTTGCAACTCTTATTATCAGTTATGTAAACATAAAATGACATAAGCATCATTTTTACACAAAAATCATGTAAATTCTATCATACATGTGCCCATTTAAAACCAGAAAACAGGTTTTGAATACTGGTTGTCCATCAGAACTTTGTCAGAACTCCCAGTAAATGCAAAAGTCTGACCTTTTCCCCCAGACAATTTCCTTTTTATAATAGCAGGAAGACCCAACCAAGCAGTGAATTTCTGAGAGGATTACTGCACTTCTTGGGTGGCTGATACGACCTGGCCTCTGGCAGCAAGCCATGCTGGGTACTCCAGAAATGCACTGCATTTCAGAGGTTATTGCCTGCACATTACTGCCGGGCAAGTGAACGCTCCAAACACTGGAACAAATTCAAACATCTTCAAAGGAGATATCTTCCTCAGCACTGGCATCCGTGCCCAGAGTGTTCATTTTCTTTTTAAATGTGTTCTCATCTTGTAATAATTAATGGTGTCAGGTTACTGGTGTGAAAAATGCCTGACTTTACAACAACGATGGATTAATGAAGTAACAGTCATGGCTGGAGTAGCAGCAATAAATTGCTAGAGGAGTGACACACCTGAAGCAATACTTTCAAAGGCCTTAAATTATTTAAGTTTCAGTGTCCCTCATAAATACTGGTTTTTGTTAATATTTGTTTCTGTGTTAAAAATGGAAGTCAACAGCTCTGGCAAGAACAAGTCTTTTGGTGATGAGCACGGGGAAAGAGCCTGTGCTTTCCAAGACATCCTTGTCTTCCCCAGAGATGACAATGCTCACCTTTGGATCTCTGAGCTTCTCTATTTGGGGATATGGCATTCAAACCCCACAGAGCCAGAAAGGTCTAGAAGCCATAGCACTGACCTCACAGGTCCAAATATCTGTTTTTAAAACTGTTATGAAGTGAGAAAGTCTTGAAGCTGGCAAAATGAGGAAAAAGCAGTTTTAGCAATTTCCACTTTTGGTAATTTTTTTTATTTAATCCATTTTAGTATTCAATATTATAAGGTATGAAATGGAAGAAGAGGGAAAAAGCCCTGCAGATCTATTGGGAGGGAAGAAAATCTCATTTAAAACATTGAGAAGCTTATTTGATGTCAAAGAGCATTGGGATCAGGCTTTTGGAAACCATACCAAAAAGAAAGGCAAAGAGAAAAAAATATTTTCTTAATTTATTAATGTGTCTGACAAGAGATTTCTAATTGCTAGCATAAACTGAAATAAAAATTGACTGCTGATATCAATAGAATTAGATCACTTTGTAACTGATGAAGACTCCGTATGCATTTCCCAATACCCACAATCAAATAATTAGGTGTTGCTAGTTATTGTCAATAAGACTGATGATTGATGACAAAAAAAATCCTCTGAAAATTACAGGAATTCTGCCAACCACCAACTCAATTCAGACTATACAGCAAAATGAATATGAAACCTTTTTGTAAAGCAAATAGGACCTAAAGAAAAGATACTAAAACCTTTCAGAAGTTCCACAATGAAATAAAAAAAACATTTTCTTTGTCCTTGAATAGTTTGTTTTCCAGACTAGAGATTATCTTCACTGTATTCTCATCATGGCCTCACATTCTTCCTTTATCTCCATCAAGACTTTCATCAGGCTGTGATCTGTCCCATGGGTCACCTTCATAATATTATAGGCCTTTAGGAAAGAACAGAACACGTTAGTCATTATGCAGACCATGCAAAAGGGCTGGACCCTGCAGCAGGGTGGGATGTAAGTACTGGTCCTCAAGTGGCTGGCACCTGGGGGCTTGAATGCATGGCATGGCTGAAATAGGAATGAAGCATCCCAAAGTGCATGGTGGTTTGTCCCTGACAAAGTAGGAGGCATTGACACACTATTCTTAGGTGGTAAAACTCACAAATATGTTGCACAACTGAATGTTTGGAATAGCAGAGAGAGAGATACTTTTGCAGTGAACGCCATTTCAAGATTGGTCAACCACAACACCCAAGGTTTTGATACATTATTTAAAAGATGACTGTGATGTTCATGATCTCAGGAGCCTGAAAGTTCTGTAAAAATAGAAATGGATTAATGCTTAACCCATGGAATGAAGTATCTTAACTCTATCAGGAGCAACTATACATAGCATCAAACAAATGGGTACATTAATAGTCTCACTCTCAAAAGCCATGCAGGGGAATGGGTCTTTGCTGCTTTTCCCAGGGATTATTTTCTCTGTCATCTTCTACTGCTGGGCTATTTTATGCTTGCTGATATTGCCTGTAGGGTTGCTGATTTCCTGCCACAGATATGTCTGCAATACTCTTAGTCCAGCCCATGTTTAGATCATCGCTTTTCATATGGCATTTCTGCTTCTTCCTTCTATTAAATTCCTCTTGCAAGGAGGGAAGTCCTAGATGGAAGCTAACTCAGCATTTGTGAAGACAGAACAAGGGACATAGTAGTGTACTGGCAGGAGAAAAGATCACAAATTTTTCAACGTCCTAAACCGAAGAATTGCAGAAAACTAAATGCAGCCTGTGTTTCAAAGGGTTCCTTGTCCAGTCAGCTGACAAAATTCAGCTAAATTGACTTTGAATTGCAGAAAAAGTATGTTTTGGGGAAGAAAGGAAGGGGCCTCATTTAAACTGAATAGATAAAAGTAAATATATATTTTTGGAATGAATGAATGAAAGCCTACTTCCAAATTATAGAGACTGGCGAGCATATGGAAATTCCAGCACAGTTTATTTTTGCTTCAAATTCGCTAATTCTTAAGAGAGGGAGGCAGCACAAGATTGAAAGAACAAGTTGAAATATCAGTCAAAATGAATCATAGTGAGCAAGGAGCTGTAAAAAGAGTCAAATATGTTTTAGGCTACCACGGTAGGCTACTACTAAATGAGAAAATATACTCAGTTAAAAAGAATGATGGAAATACTTTCATTGCTTTTAGAAATGTCAAAGAATTGTGAAACAAAATCAGAAATACTAAATTTTTGTAACATGAGCTGCACCCAGGCTAGCTAGGAGGGGACAGGATCACCCTAAAGCAATGTGGCCAAGTGAATTGGGCCTGGATGCTGACACATTGGTGCACAGTGCTGGCATGCCCTGTTTCAGAAAGCTGATGACTTATTGTGAATGATGTATGCTAAGAGCTGTGCACCTGGATACATCTGAGTGACAGTCCTATGGCAGCTGACCTGGATCTTCAGCCCCACTACAAGATAGAGGTCAGGTCATGGTGATGGACTTGGACCCTGACACCCTGGGGTGCACAGCCAGAGATGTCTGTATAAATATACCACCATTAAAACTCAATAATCCTTAATATAAAACCTAATCTTGAGTTAATGATTCTGCCTTTCTGCCATTGCTGCCTTTCTTCCAACTCCCACGTTTTCTTTCCTCTTCTTTTCTTTCCTAAGTATGGCAGACAAAAGCACTTGGTCCTTATTCTTTTGTTTCTTTGGAGGAAATAGTTCTTATGCAATGTACCATCTCACACACTGCTGTACCAGCCAGAACCAGCTGCAGCAAAGTTAGAACAGCAATGACTCATATAATCCCTAAATTCAACAGGTATTAGGTTATGTAGCTGTTTTGGCAAAGGTCAGTGCAAAACTGGAGATAATTTCAGCTCCAGTGCAAGGAATTGTTTTAGTGGACAGAAGCAGCACACGTGGGCTCTCTGCCTGCTCCCCTCAATCCCACAGCTCCCCAGCAGAGCTGAGGCTGAGCAGATTCATGTGGTCTGGGTGCTCTCCCTCTCAGCTGAAAAATCAGTCTAATTAGGAAAAGCTACAATGGCAACATAGATACACCGGTGTCACCAGCCACGCCCTGTCTCCCTGGAGAACACAGACCCGGTTAGAGCAGAGGCAGGGCTGCTGCTCCGGGGATGTGAATGAGGAGCAGCGCGGGAGTTTGTGCCTGATGCGCAGGGTGATGGGGCAGGGTGCCCATGGCCGTGGCTGTGGATGGCACAGCTCTGTCACAGGGAAAGCAGGAAGTAAAGGGCCGCGTGCCAGAGTGGCAGGAAGTGTAGGCTGGTGTTCCACAGGGAGCATCTGTGGTTTTCCATCTCTCTTGATTGAAGGGGGCAAGCTGCTAAAGCAGGCACAGGAATACTATCAATGATAGCTGGTAAACAATCCAGTGTTTGAAGCAAACACCTAGAGAAGGGATTTCTTCAGTGTTGCTGTGAGACCTGGGAAGGATTTTGCCCCAATTCCTGTGCTCTTTGCCTCCACAAGAGAGATTTCTATAGGAAGGGAAGTTGTACAGTACCTGTTGTAGATGTTCATGAGACAAGACAGCTGAACCCATCAGCTCATGGGGGACAAAAGTATTCCTATGACCATGTCATGTCAGGCTCTTCAAATTGTTTTTCAGAATGGTCTCCAGTTTCTGTCTTTTGCTGACAAAAGCTTTCCAGATCTATAATTCAATTTGTCCTCTATTATGTCTTTCATATATCCATATGTAAATTTAAAAAGATGTTGGTTGCAAAATAAACCAAGGCCTACATTCAGTTTTTATTCCAGAGGAGTATTGCCTCTCTGTCAAACTGCAATGTCAAAATCTAGCAAATAAGATTCTGCAGGGCCCAACAGAAGTTTAGGGGGTGATTTCTTTCTAATGAGCAACATAAAGCCCTCCACGTTATTGAAGCCTTCTTCAGGGGTGCAGAGCAGGTAGCTAAACCCATAGGGCCCTAAGAGCAAGGTGGTTATGACAGTGATTCATTCTGTTGTGGCACAGAGAGCAGCAGCGAGGGCTGGGCTGCAGAGCCAAGTGTGGAGATCTGCTGGTGCTAACAGAGCATGTATCTGCTGCAGAGAGGCTGTCAGTGCCCAGCAGCTCCGAGGCTGAGCCTGATTAAACAGGATTTATATGTGAGGTGAATTCCACTCAGATCCCAATTCCTCTGCACCTTCCACATCCTTCTTAATGCCACAGCGAAATTAGTCTGACGAGGGTTCCAACAGGGTGCTGCTATTCAGTGTCAGAGTGTATTAAGAAGAGTAATGAAGCAGAGAAGGTAATCGAGTTTCTGCTCTGAGCATGTGGCATGCTCTGTTGACACATCTAATCACAAAGGGGCAAATTGTGTTCTCATATAACTCTAGGACATTATCTGAGTAATATTAGGAATCACATCCGCTAGTCACAAGAAACTGGGAATTTTGTCTTCCTTTAATTTGTTCTGGTGTAGACAGCAAGGAAGTGAATCAGTGACAGAGCTCATCTGAAGAAGTTACATGGAGAAGCAAGATGACAAGGAACTTTTCCTCCTCTCAACTGTGCTCCCAGGGAGTGGGAGTTCAGTTTCTCCTTGTCCCACACTTGGGTGAAAAGGGGAGGCTGACCAGGGAATAGACAGAGCCATGACAGGATTCTACACCTCAGCTGTAAAGCAATTACTGTGTCCTTGTGGAGCACCATTGGCTTGGAGCCTCCTTTATGGGGTGACCGGAGTATGACACAGAAGGGCAAGCAGCACCTTAACATCCCTTTGCAGAGAAAGAGGGGTCACAGCCTAGAAGAGGTTTCTGTGTTAGGCATTGCACAGTTTCCAAAGGATCATAGAGGAGCCATCTGGCTTGCAATGGGCAGCTTCTTCACCAAAAACATATAAATCCCCACTGCAATGTCCACCTTCTCATCCAAGCAGCATTCATTTGTCTGTAGGGGAATTTGCTCCAGTTTAATCTAATGCAGTATCACATTAGAAATGCAATTAGAACAATGCCTGTTGACATAATTGTAGCAGTGTCAATGAAAACAGAAGCTCCTCTGACTGCAGTCTCATTCCACTGCTAAAAGGGAAAGTCTGAAGTTTGGAAATTATAAATATTTGTGGGGAAGAGCACAGGGACTACCTGGCACATGGAAGATATAAGACATACTTCTGAATTATACATAAAAATAGAATTGATTACTCTTCTGCCTGCTTTACAATGATCAGAATTGGTTATAATTTAAGTAAAATATATCAAGTGAAGATTTAAATTATGCTAAGACTTAGTATGAGTGGCATCATATTAAATACTAATTTATTACTTCATATGAAAATTATCAGTTACTCAGCTTGCATCATTAATCACGTTAAAACCAAAGAGATATGGGGGTTGAAGAAAAGGTAAGTACAAAATAGTAATACCTAGAGAGTCATGACTGATATTATTATCTTTATAGGAGACCTTGGCAGGAGCAAACAAGCACCTCTCCCCAGTGGAGACACCCATCCCCTCTATCCCAAGCAGTTGCCCCAACTTTTTGCCACAAAGCACTTCATACAGCATGGACATTAATCAAAGGGAATGTAGAGCCAAATTCTTCACTTCTTTCCAACACTAGTGCCAGAGCTGGGCCTGCTCCTGCCCAGCAGATACAAGCAAGGGCAGGGTGGCTTTTGGGAGCAAAGGCAATAAGGAGCTGTGTCAGGAGCTGGAAGTGAGCAGAGAGCCAGGACAGGGAACCATGTGAGCCTGTAGTGTCTTCAGGGCAAGTTGATCACAGGACAATCAATAACACAAGAGAATAAAACCTTTTTGAGGGAAACTAGAGTCAGCACATCTTCCAGGGGGAGCAAAGCACCACAGCAGTGATTGAGGGCTTGAGATGGGAGGCAAGATTCTACGTCCTGAGGACATGTTGTACATGGAAAGGGATTATTTAATATATTTAAGATGATACTAGCAGCAATGTAACAGCCTGAGGTACAAAATAAGAGCCTGAGGTACAAGGAAATGAATATAAAAGTCAGCTCAGGTACAAGAGGGATGGCTTAAAGCTGAAACGTAACTAACAAAGCACAGCTGCAAAACCAGATCAAAGATGATGAACAATAAGAAATAGGAGGTATCAAGAAACATGCCTGTTGATTTCAGTGTGGCTCACAAAAAAATACACACATTAAAGATGAAGTTTTCCAGCCTGAAATCACAGAACCTGATAGGGAATAAGGAGGATAGAAACTGCAGCTCTCCTCCTGTTCCTGTACTGTCAGTGCTCTCAGAATCACTTTGCTGTGGGAATAAGGAACATAGGAAGCACTGAGATAATTTTATCTCTTCAGATCTAATAGTAATTTTTCACACAGACACCTCTGAGCTATCAAACTCTGATTAGCAGTGACTGATGCTGGAGAATGTCAGTCCCTGAAATGCTGTGCTGAGAAACAGTGACCCATCACCACACCCTGCTGCAGCCTGGGGAAACACCACTGATGGAAGAAGCGGTGAGGAGCATCCAAAGGCATGAGGGGAGAGTCACACAGCAGTTTTGGGGGGAGAAAGGGAGGAGGACAGAGAAAAATTGCTTCACCATACTGACCTGTTTCAAGGTTTCCAGTGCCTGAGGAAACATGCCTTGACTGTACTGCAGTTTGCCCACTCGCATCAGCTGGACAGCCCTCAGTGGATGGAAACCAGGATAATACAATCTGTAAAAGGAGGGAAAAGGAGGAAAATGTGTCACTGTCAGCTCTCACCTTCACAGTCACTGCCTCTGCGGAGAGCTATTAGGGTGGGACCGCAAAGTCATTGTGAATGTTAATAAGGTACTCAGAGAAAATTAGCTGCAATACTGAGAAGCATGAAATACTGAGGGGAATTAGCAAATTATTACTCTCCATCCCAGAGGAATGCCTTTAACATTATCCTGTTAGAAAGTGACGAGAGAAGGATTATTTAATTTGCTACTGTTGGATAATACAATAGCATTTACTGTACTTAGTGTTGCAAACAGAGGTCCATGACAATCTCAGGTCTCTGGAGAGGCATAATTTTAAGAGGAAGCTTCATCAGGGAACCCAGTCCTGAATTGTCCAAGATGAAGGAGTGGGAGTGCAGTGAAAGCAGGTATATAACATCATGATGCATTCTTCTGAGGGTTTGTATGCTGCTCCCTGTTGCATAAAAAGAACTGGTTCTGCACATTCAAGGAAACATCTCAGACTTGTCTTGTTCATCTACACAAGATATCTGCTAGTGTGAGGATACATTCCTGTTCTTAATTATTCTCACAGCAGCAGAGCTTCTGTTAAAAAAAAACAGAACAATGCTCTCTTTTTTTCTAGGAAGTAGATGGAGAGTGGTATCATCATTAATTGCTCTCAAGATGCTCTTGAAATGTTCATGGCGGCTGCTCCACATTTTAAAATTCCACTGGTCCTTGGCTCATCACATGTGGATTGCACCCCAGCCCCATGTTCTGGATGTGCAGATCATGATATCTTGAAAAAGCAACTTGGAGGCTGCAGAAAGCCATGGGTGTAACTTGCTTGGAACAGGCCATCAGGAAACATGAGGTGAAGGGACACACTTGGAAGTTAAGTTACTTACAAAAGAACTTATATATTTTTTTACTAACTATCCCAGAATCACAGAATCCTTAGGGTTGAAAGAGACCTCTGGAGATCATCCAGTCCAGCACTCTCATCAAGGCAGGGTCACCTAGAGCAGGCAACAAAGGAACTCCTCCAGGTGGGTTTTGAATGTCTCCAGATGTAGAATCCATGACTTCCCCGGGTGGCCTGTTCCAGCGCTCTGCCAACTTCAGTGGAAAGGAGTTCTTCCTCGTGTTTTGGTTTATGGCCAGTGCTCCTTGTCCTGTCACTGGGCACCACTGAAAAGAGTCTGGCACAACCCCTTGGCACCTTCCTTTGAGAGGTTTAAATGCATTAATGAAATCCCCTCTGAGTCTCCCCTAGACTGAACAGGCCCAGCCCCTGCAGTCTCTCCTCCTAAGAGATGCTCCAGACCCCACATTGTGTTTATGGCATCCATTGGACCCTCTCCAATATCTCCTTGTCTTTCTTGTGCTGAGGAGCCCAGAAGCAGACACAATATTCCAGAGGTGGCCTCACCAGGGCTGAATAGAGGGGCAGGATCATCTCCCTCGACCTGCTGGCCACGCTCTTCCCGATGCACCCCAGGACACCATTGGCCCTCCTGGCCATCAGGGCACTGCTGGCTCATGGACAACTTGTCACCCCCTAGGACCCCCAGTCCTTCTCCACAGAGCTGCTCTCCAGTGGGTCAGTCCCCAGTCTGTGCTGGCTTGGTCCAGGTGCAGGGCCCTGCCCATGCCCTTGTTGTATCCATTGTGTTTCTCTCTGCCCAACTCTCCAGCCTGTCAAGGTCCCACTGAGGGGCAGCAGAGCCTTCAGGGGTATTGGCCACTGCCCCAGTTCAGTGTCATCAGCAAACTGGCTGAGGGGGCCTCCTATGCCACTGATGAACAAGCTGAATAGGAATGGACCCACTATTGATCCTTGGGGAATGCCACTGACTACAGACTATGCAAATGAAAGAATAAAAGCCTTAAGCACAATTCACCAAAGACAAACATCCTACTTGATCAAAGAGCATTTTATTTCCTCAAGTACATCAGCAGTGTGCTTGAGCAGTGTCTAAAAATACAAAATGAGTCACAACTGCAGGAAGAATCACCAATAAGCTTTCCAAAAACTATTTCTCAAAGAAAATATTTTTTGTGTTTATCCCAAACCTATGATAATCAGAGTTCAGGGTAACTGTTAATGAATGATACCACTGCAGTCAGGAAGACACTTAAATGTCCATGAGTAGGATTAAATGCATGCTAAGACATTAAATGATATAAATTTGTACAATGTACAGAAATCTTCTGATAAGTCTGCATGAAAATTAATAAGTTATCTTTCTCTATTATATTTCACTAATGAAAATGCAAACAAAATTAAATACAAGTAATTGTTTAAATGGCAACATATCTGGCTGTCCTTATAAATCTCTAATTAGATTGTGTAAACCTAATGAAAAATGTTTTCATACTCAAATTCCCCTATTCTACTGATTCCACGCAGTTTCAGTGAAGACATACAGAAATACATGGAAAGCATGCCTGGCAGGATCTCAGCAGCAACAGCTTTTGATCTGCCAAAGCCTCTCACGAAACAGCAGAAGCCAATTCCTCAATGAGAATAATCCATCCTGAATTGCCACAAGCACCTCCTGCTCAGCCCCCTTGTGGGTTGCAGTTCAAAAAGGCTGAAAAGCCAGTAGACAAAGAGAGAAGAAAAATGATAGCACTTATCTCAGTCCAAACTGACCACTCAGGAACTTCAAGGGTCTGGTCAAACAAACACTGGGAAATTATCTGTTGGTTTATTTTTAGAATTTGTTTCTGGTTATTATATCAGCATGGTGCTATCTGATACTAGTGAAATAGGGAGAAAATACTGAGATTTTGGTGTGCATTAATGAAGAGTAATAGAAATTCCAGCACAAACACAGGCACAAATGAAAATAATGAGCACATGCACACCTTCATAGAAACTGAAAATAAAATGTCTACGATTGCATCCCTCTGCTCTCCTCTGTGACTGCTGCAAAGGAAGGAGTAAAAATGTCATTTCCTCTCCTCCGTGCTACCAAAAGGCCAGGATACCTGGGGAAGGATCATGGCCTCTGGAGAAGGTGCCAGGGAGACAAAGATTTTTTCATGAGATGATAACCCATCTCTGTAGGCCCCATTAGACTGTTTCTGCTGTATCCTAACAGCTCTGATTCTTTTGCCACTGTTCTTTCACAGCTGCTTCCCATCTCTGTCATTCCACACCTTTATATTTCATCCTATCAACCATAGGATCTTTTTAATCTTCCTTTCCTCACCCTTCTGAATAAGCAGCCCCATTCTGTTACCAACACAAAGAGGAAATGTGGGTCCTGCCTCTTCTGCAGCCAAATGAGGGGTGGCAGCTCGAGCAGGAAACCCCAGGCTGTGCTTTAGTTAACCAATGTGGTGCCTGCTGAACTTCACACAACACAATGTGGGCCCATCAGAATTCAGAATATGCCCCTGCATGAAAATATCTTTCTTTCTATAGAGCATCCACCAGCAGTCACTAAAGGTCTAGGATTGTGGTATATGCAATACCAGGGAAAACAGGCAGCAATTTTAGCAATGTCAGGTACTCAGCCCCAACTACCAGCCATAAACTAAAGCAAGTGAAAACTTTAGATGAGGACAGAGAAGGAGTAAAATATGTGAAGTGAGGAGCCCTGTGCTCATAAATATTTACAAAGCTGTTTTACTGAGTTGATTTATGCTCTCATCTTATGCATGTACATAATTCCATTTTGCAAGTCTTAAAACTGGCATTTGAAACAACTGTTTATTTTCATATTCTGGAATAAATCTATTAAACTATTGGAACACTGTTTATGGAAGGACATCCATTGAGTGAGTTTACTCACTCAAGAAATCCAGGCAGCTAGCAGTTCTTCTGGGAGATGTGCAAGTGGGGAAAATGCTGCTGGCTTCTTCAAGACATTCCCAGGATTCAGTATTATGAAACACTGGCATGACAGAAAGAACTAAGCAGTGTCAGGCACTTGTGGGCCAATTTATTATCCCCATGCATTGCTCTGAACAAAACCAAGTGGATAGATGTAAGAATAAGGAAGATATTTACCAGCCAAGGAACTGATACCTAAAGACTGTCAACAAGAGACCAAGATAACTATGGAGAAATACATGCTGTAAAACACGTTACAGCTTGGGAAGAGTAGGATTTCAATCTGAAAAGGATTTTATGAGATTTATGAGGGCCTGAGGGACAAGAAGGGAAACGGTAACATATTGAAAGCTGAAGTAAGCATCGTTCTGTGGAGTGATGCTTCCTTGCCCTTGGCACTGGTCAATGCCCAGTAGATCACTTGCAAAGAGAGATTAAACAAAATACAGCTTACAAAGCTGCACTGTAAACAAAGCAGCTGGAGGAGGCTGAGAAAGAGCTGTACATTTTGTATCACATCCTCTGCTTTTATGAGGCAGCACAGCTTTGTTTCCATCTATGCCCAGCAGCATCCATGCTGGCCTGTTCCTCCAGCCTGCCCTCCTGCCTGTCAGCTGGTCCCCCCAGCACGGTGCTATCTGCAAACCCCGCAGAAATGCCTCCTGTTGCCTCCTCCAGGTCAATGAAAATGGTGTTAAACAGGATGGGTCCCAGAATAGACCCCGAGGTACCCTGCTGTTACTGGCACTAAACAGGGGACAACCCAACAACCACATCCTCTCCCTGCACCACCCAGCCAGGATTTTACCTGCCCAGCTCTCTGCTCACCTGGGCCACAACCCCCTAACCTGCATGCTGGCTCCCTGGTTGTCTCAACCTTGCAAAGACAACAATGAGCAGGCTGGCCAACTCTCCCAGTGCCTGTTCTGGAGGAGCCATCCAGTCTGATGGAATTGTAGGGGTCACACACTCTCAGATAATCCCTGGCTCAACTTTTATCCTGGGATGTGCCTGGGAGACTTCATAAGTGACCAGTGAGGCAAAGGAGGCACCACCTGGCTAACCATTCAAAACCACACATGAAAGCTATTATAGTCTTGAGGTAGCCTGCACCAGTGCTTCACTGTTCCAAGCAGCAGCAGTTCCTGCACTTCTTTCATAAAATACAAGGATACCAATTTTTACTCAGCAAAAAAATGGCCCATATAATGTAAAATAGTCAATGTTTCTAAGGAAATCCACTGCTCTCTCAGTAGTTCAGCCTCAAGGTTTGCCTTGATTAATCCCCAAAGCAGTCACTAACCATATACTTTATAAAGAAAAGGGGTTTTTTTTCCTTCAATCTGTATATTAGCTCTAAATCTCTTGAAGTAATCTCTTGCATTTCATGTAAGGACAGTGTGAAAACCACAACCCTTGATAAAATTTAGCCAATTCCTTCTATTTCTTAATAATGCAGTTCCATTAATTCCACTGCACCTTTTTCCAATTACAAGGTAAAGAGCCAGAGCTTTTGTGTTCTCTTGTGAATGAAAGCCTAGTATTAAAAAAAGGAGACTGTGCAAAATCACTGCCTTTTCTGATGACTCATATTTTAAAATAGATGTCTACCATTCCTTGCAGATCAGTCTGTGGGGTGAACATTTATACTGCTGTCTTCAGCCTGATGTAATTAGAAACAGGAAGATTTATAAAACCTGAAATAAAGGTTTGAAGTGGAAATGTTACAAGTGTCTTTATTAAGATGACATGTAAAAGGTGATGCTATACATAACTGTAAACTGATCTGCAGTGCCCTTCAGTGCAAGTAAATAGGACAGCATAAAAGACATAAAGCAGTTTCAGGAGCCCCAACAGCACAGAAGGGGTAAAGAGGCTCCAGGGCTTCAGCAGTGGTGGTGAGAAGAATGCAGAGAGGACAATATCAGCCTCACAACAGAAATGTGCACCAAAATAAGGCACCCACTAACTTCAACCTTCTCTTCTTTCTCTGACTTGTTCTTGATTTCTGAACTCCTCAGTATTTGAGTACATTCATTAAAGCTGTTCACTGAACTGAAGCCTAGGAATTGGTTTTATGTTGTCCAGTTACCTATTTTTTTCTTTAGTCAGTGATGTGAAACTGGTCAACTAATTCACATATTACTTCTGCTCCTTGGCTGGGATGCTGAATGGGTTCTACACATGAGAACTACAATAAATATTTTAGGAAAAATTTAAGGACAAATTTTTATCTGTGCTGAAAAGTATGAAACAGTCAAAGAAATCACATGCATCAGGAACATAAGACAGGTAAACTAACTATACTCATTTAGGAGTTTACAGATCTTAAAGTCAAAGGTCCTGTTCAGTCAGATCTCCTGCACAGAATTTCACCTAGCAATTCCTGCTCCAAACCCAGCATTTTGAGGCTAAAGTAATGCTTAAGAAGAAAGGCTCTATTTATAGAAAATAATCTTAAGCAGCTTTATACATAATTTAGTCAACGTTCTATTTTTTAACAAGCATGAACTCTGTGCAAGCGTTTTGCCCGGAATGAACAAGGCTGTGGGGTTATTTTTTGAGAAAGTGGGAATATGTCATTGATCCTGGACTATGTGGCTCTTTTGAATGCTAAGTATTAGAAGTCTGGTTGGAACTTCGGAATTTTTAAGGGCAATATATCTGTATTAACCTGTTTAAAATATTCAGGAGTTCCTGTGAAAGCCTTCAAAAATAGTCTTGGCTTTCATGTTAATATTATATTTTTATAGGAATAATTATAATAATAATAATAATGTTAATCTGTTATTATTTCTGGTTTTTCCTTCCCTTTCCCCCTCTCTTTTTTAAAATTTTCTTAACAATTTCCTATTTATCATGGATGACTAGATCAGTTTAAATCAGTTCAGTACTTCTCAACTCCCATTATACCCTCTGCAGCCATGCCATTTTTTGAGCTGCCCTGGAATATTTATTGTCCATTTTATCTCCCCATCACAGTGTCTCATGGAGATGATCAAAGCATCAGTCAACAGTTTAATTCTGGCATCAGTCTTTTCTATTTTTTCCTGGGTTTGACCTCTCTCACTTGGATTTTGGGATCAGCTCCTCAGCACTAGCAGGGAGGTTTTCATGGTGGAAACCACTGGTGCACATCCTTAAAGCATTATAAAAATGCTTTGCCAGCAATGGGAAAACATTTTTAGAAGAAATTTTATGCTGGGAAGTCTCTTACAAACTAAACCAGGAGAAATTACTTTCTGTGATTACTATGCAAAACTACTAATTATCCCTAAGAGACTTCTTCTGGTCTAACCAAATAACAGCAGAAAATTGGCATCATTTTCTGAGCCAGCTGGGGCGACATCAGTACAGATGTGCAGACCTAACACCTCTGATCAGAGTTCATTTGGGAGACTCCATACTCTTACAGGTATGTCCTGGCTGAACATTTTTGCGTCCTAATTTAAATGTGCTCCCTCTCTGTGAGAGACTCTGGACTCTTTGGACTGTTTTGTATTTGCAAAACCCTTGGTTACCCCCCAAGTACTGAGATTTTCACCAATGCCCACGGCTCATGTATAAGCCTCATCCTACTAAGCAGCAAAGTGCATGGCATGACAGTCTTTGTTCTGCACAGATAAGATATGAAGGCCCAGGCAAATTAAATAGTTTATCCAATGTTACAAGATAAAATCTCTGGGAAAGTTAAACCTAGATTTATTTGGTTGTAGCTCTAGGATGGCTTTTGGTTCATGCAGACTCTGGGTCTTGTGTCTGTGCTGTCTTGCCTACCTGTCTGGCTCTAACAATCCAAATGAAAGTAAACATAGCTTTGGAGGCTTAACAGGCTTGCTGTATTTTGTAAACAAAATGTAGAGACAGTAACCATAGTTAAGAAACTTTTGTGCCAGACTGACAACTTGTTTTTCTGTTTCCGTTTTTCTGTTCTGTTGTCACTCAATGTCCTGTTATTTCTGTGGAACAAATGCCTCTGGAAACAGTTCAGGATTTAGATCTGTGAAATAATGCCTCAAAATATTTTTCAGCACATCTGCATCTCATATTGTTCCATTACTATTTGTTTCAGTAATTTAGCTGATGTGATCAAATAGGCAATCATACTTCTTAATTGACTGAATTTTCAAGAAATGTTAGCTATCTATCTCAGAAATTATTTCTCTCTGGCTGCTGATCATTCTGCCATATTCCTTATGATGAAAATTTATGTCACATTAAAATGAATATTGTTCCAGATGTTGTCTCTGCCAAGATTTGAGTGATAACTTTAATAAAATGAAAAAATGGGATAAACTGCAATTTTCGTCTTGGCTCTTGATCTGTCTAACTCGTCCACTTAAAATGCTGAATCTCTCAGTTTGAACTGTCCACTTCAATGTTCTCTCCTCTTCTGTTATTAGGAGATGTTAAGGAAATAAAGGGTGCCCAATCTGGAATGGAAGTAGGAAAAGATTTTGTATATATTGTCTCTGTGTCCTGGCTGAGCTTCAAAAGGTCTTGTAGCTCTTAGGTTTTTTTGTCCTAAGTTCACCACCTCTACAGATAAAGATGGCAGTGTGGACTGTCACTGCAGATAGGAGCACGCTGTCTCCACCCTTGCATAACCAGGAGAGCTGGAAATTAGGATCAACAGTTTAGTTCAAAGGATTTATAAAAAGATTTTAAAAGCCATACAGACTACATTGGGAGAATGCCACAAAACACAAGAAGGGTAAGAAATGCAGCAAAGGAACAAAAGAAAAGCTAATTAAAGAGAACATGCATGGGAAGAGAAGCAAGAAACTCAATGGAAATGTACATTAGAGACACTGTAATTTGTGACAAAGATCTTGGCATCACCTTCTCCTCCAGCAATGAACCCCTGCTGATGGTATGAAAAATGACTCACTTTCCCTATCTCATGCAGCTGAGAATACAAGACAGTAGGTACAAGAAGTGCAAGTTTAGACTTTGGTCTTGATCAGAGACCTACAGGTTTGCATGATCTCTATTCTTCATCCACAGAGTGACAGGAAAACATAAAGCACTGATGGATCTCTATGCAAGTCACATATGACTCTCCTCTGATCAATTCCCTCTGCTATGACATGAGTCTCCCAGTATCTGAGCCACACACATCTAAATATTACTGGTGTCAGCAAAGCTTGGAGAAATCAGATAAATGTGTGGGTGTTCACAAGCTACAGAAGGAAGGAGCCAGTAGCACTGACATGTTCAGTGCAAAATGTCTTCTCTGTACTCACCAGTATCTCAGATCACCTCAAAAGTCTGTTTTAATACAAAAGTAATAATATGCTCATTTTTGACCACACAGGTGCCTTACAGGCTTACCTCTCTTGTGCTATTGTTTTTCTTTCTCTCACCATGTTGTGACCTTTCAAAATTTGTCCGACCTGTGCTATATCAGCTGCCATTTCAGTTTCTCTACAGTGTTGGATACAACTCTTGTTGTCACAAATAATAGCAACGATAACAACTGAATTAGCATTTGCAAAATTTAGTGACATTCTCATGCATGACTTGTTACCAGCATGTCTGAACAAGAGCTCTATTACCTGATGTCAGATATCTCATTTAGACAACCAGCCTTACTCCTCCTCATGTCTCAGCTTTTCCATCTGTAAAATGAGAATATGGATCCCTTTATTCAGTAGACTAATATGAGGGCTAAATATTATCATGTTTGTGAAGAGCTTCGAGAGTCCCATAGGAAGATTCTGTAGGAGTTCAAAATATTCACAATAGTTCTGAAAAGAATGACAAATCCTTGGTAGGCTGCAGAGTTAAAACGTGACAGCTAAACAAGACCATCTGTCTGAGCTGGAGAACATTTAACTTCCATCCAGTTGCTCAGCTGGCTACAAAATTTCTTGCATGACCCAAAAGGCATGTAAATCGCTCCAGAGCTTCCTAGGAAATAAAACAATCTCGAAGAAATGGGAGATGGAAAACAGCATTTTTTATAGAAAAAAGGAGACGAGCTATCAACTTTATGAACAGCAATCATGAGCAATAATTTCTCCTAGGCTCCAAAGTGCTGCCTGAAATGCTAGCTGAATATAAAGGAGAGATTGTTTTTCAGGTAACACACCACTGTGCCTCTTCACAGCATGGAAAACAGTGTGCAACACTTCAAACGACCAAGACATGCTTGAACTCTGTTTGTAATTGAAAGTAGCATGTTCACTGAGCAAGCATTTTTCAAGGAAAGACAGGTTTGTGGTACACCTTGATTATTGGGTATGTTTGTACCCTGGCAGTACAGGCACGAGGTAAAAAAACTTTAAAAGGAAGATCTCAAGCCACCATTTCATAATTATATGTTATTGTCCCAAAAGATTGTGAGGATTTTCAAAGTTAAACCTGGCTATAGTTATGTGGCCCATCCACTTGGGCTTGTTTAGAGACATATGAGAGTATAAAAGATACTTTCCAATAGGCACTTAGCATAAAATTTCCTCAGTATGAGGTTTTGGACTGACTTTCTAGATTAGGTCATTAGAGGTCCATGTCTTAACATGATGAGGATATATTTCTATAGGCAAGATAAAGGATGAACAATTCATTTAAGCTGAAGTACAACACATTCAGGGACCTACAGAATAAATACCTTGTATAAATATAGAAACACAGCATTCCCAGGTGGAAAATAAGGGCACAATACACAGGAATCCATTTCCCAAAGAATTAGCTGTTTTTTCTTCTACTTAGTGCCAACGACATAAAAATACCTAATGTATCTGTTGGAAGGATGTTTTCTCCAATTGTGAGGACTCTGGCCCTTTGTAAGGAGAGCCATGGAAGGGTGGCCACCTCTCTGGGCCAGATCACACATGCAGTGACTGAACATGTCACTGAAGCATATGGCCTTGAGCCACCAGAAGGACAAAACCAAACCAAACCCAGCCCCAAGCAAATGAACAAATCAAACAAAAAGCCCCAACCAATCAAAAAACCCACTCTGGAAGCTGCACAGGAAATCCTTTGGAGTTCCTCGACAAAGACTTGATTAGTCCAGCCCTTACAATGAGGCTTGCTCAGGCACCAGTGGAGGCACAGACATTTTGTGTCCAACCTCCCTTCCCTAAAGGCCATGGGTAGGTATCCCATGGTGGAGCACACTTCAGACAAGAACCCTCTGAAACAATCTGGTAAAATGTTTAGCCTGCACCCCACTCTCTGAGGGCAGTATAGGCACAGAAGAGGAGCTACAACTGCACTGCCATGCCTAAAGCACATGAGTAAATGGCTTGTAACTGTCTAACATAACAAAACTGTGAGCAACCACATTCTGTCTCAGCTGATTGTATGGAGGCAATTACCACATTGATTTATGGAAGAGTGGAGATGGAGGAGGGGAAATGAGCAAAAAAACCCCATATGTGGACTCTGTCCAGTATTATTTTTTTCTATCAAATGTTGTTGGGGTCCTGCTGAGCTAAATAAAGACTCTGTAACACTTGGCCCACAGTTCCCAGTAGTGGACCTCTGTGCAATGAGAGCAGGTTCACAGTTCTAGCTCAAATTCTAGCCATGGGGGAGAGCTCCAGCAAGCTGCTGTGCAAGTGCAGCAGAGCTGTCAGGGTAATCAATCTGTGGCTCTTGGACTACTATTTCATCCCATGTCCCAGATTACACCCCTTTGTTAGCTAAAGCTCTCTGGCATAATATTTACTATTGGATTCCCATTACATATACCAGCTGTGTTTGAGGCAGAACTCCAGTCTGTCTCACAACTCATTATTTCAAACAGTAAGAAGAAATTCCCTTTTCTCCCTCTTCCCAGATATTTTTCTTTTCTGTTTTCCTCTTCTGGTTTTTGCATCTTTCTTTCATAGTTTCTCTATCCTTACCCTTATATTTTCTTCTTTCAGTATTCTTTATCCTAACAAGCTGCCTTTTTTCCCCTCTAACCCACTGTTATTATATTTTTATTCACAATTTTAGTATTTTTTCACTCTAGCTCCTCTCTACCTACATATAACAAAAGTGCTAAGCCCAGGCCAACTGCTCATTTGGATGTGCAAAATGCAAGATATCCATCTCTGAAGGAACTGCTAGACCACTAGCAGCTGTTTCAAAGTAAACTCCCTTTATGCACTGCAAATTACATGTTAAGACATGCAATGGTGTACTGTGCATAAAGCCTCAGGAAACCACCCATTGATCTATGATATGTCCATTAATCTCTGCAGCCTAAAGGGCATCTTTCTAAATTCGTACAGGAGC
This sequence comes from Pycnonotus jocosus, assembly GCA_013400435.1. Lineage (NCBI taxonomy): Eukaryota > Metazoa > Chordata > Aves > Passeriformes > Pycnonotidae > Pycnonotus > Pycnonotus jocosus. Next base: position 272,376 of record VWYP01016889.1, read on the forward strand.
CAGGCATGAGAAGAAATCTGTCAATACCCTTTTGTGAGGCACAGGAAAAACCACATACTGAGTCTTTGCTATCAAATGTGAATCCATAGAAGGAAGCAGTCATCAAATTCTAAAATGGCATTTACTTGCCTCAAGCAAAAATAAAATGTCATGGCTCCTTCTGATTTTGCAAAGTACCAGAATTTGATTGTCAATTTGTGATTTGTCTGAAATATGGCTTAGATATCTCTTGGCTTCCATGGCATCCGTTCTGAGGATTTCTGTATCACTTCCAGTTTGCCTTTCATGCTGGACCAGATGTATCTTAATAGAGTGCAGAAAAAGGCCTCTGCTAGGTGACAGCTTCTCTCCCAGAAAAATGAAGATCTTTCCTGGAATTACCCTGCAAATGCACATCACGGCACTGCAAGCTTTCATAATAAAAAAGATTTGATGCTGCCCCTCTGATCCATATTTTCTTTCTTTCTCTGCTCATGCTGTACATCAAGTAATGTTCTTGGTCTACTTTGTCCCCTTTTTCATGAAAGACACTTCTTTGAAAGCGCTCTACCAATTTCTTACTGGCTTTCAGTAGACTTTTTTGAGAAAAAAAAATTATATATCTTATCAGAGTCCTTGATATTTATTATTTACAGGGACAGTTTATCAGGGACAGCTAATGAGAGTTGTACCTTCATAGAAACAATTCTTACAAGTTTTTATAAGTTACCATAAAGTGCAAATAATGCTAATAATGCAAATGAGTTCTGCAAAATATGTACTTTTGGCCAATGCTGGTTTGAGGCATGATACAGTAGTTTCTATAAAACTGCTGAGTATCAACTTCTTTGTGACATTTGTTTATGAACAGAGATGAGCCAAGAGGGAAATTTTGCTGCGCATGGATATACACTGACAGCATGAATACTACTGTGTAGTAGAAGTATTTCCATCATGACATAAGTATATTTAAATTGAATGCGTGCAGATATGCAGATTGCCTAAAAGATGAGCCCAGACAGATTAAATATACCCATGCCACAATTTTTTTTTTGATTCCTACATGATAGAATACAGAACAAGTCATTTCATACAGTATGTCATACTATATTATACAACACACAGGACATAACAGTTCAAGCCAATTTCATGTGGAGAAATACTTACAGCAGAAAACAGCCACTGAACGAGGCTATCTTCCCCTCAACAGAGAAGCCATAAATCTAGAGATTACAGGGTTAGGGAGTACAGGAGTGCCTTGTTTTGTGTCCATGCCAGAGCACATAAACTCACCTCTTCTATTTCTACCTTACAGACAGAAATTCAAAAACTAAAATAGGTTAAAGACAATTTATACATACTTTTAAGAAACAGTGCTTGGCCAAAGCTCAGATTTATACTTGCCAGTGTACATGGGACTATCACACTTGATTAGAAATTGTAACTGCAATATGAAGAAGTTCTCTAATTACAATTTCAAATTTTCCGATTTACAATATGGGGCAAGCAGACTGATTTTAAGGAGGAGTTTGGAAATAACTGCAATTCTTGGTAGACATAATTCTTCTGCATAATACCAGAAACAACTTGTCTACCTACAGACTTTCAAGGTTAATTTGAATTCATTAATGGTGTGAATTTAAAATTAATCACTTAATAATCACTTCAGCCATGTTGTAGATTCTGTCACTGAAAACTAACACAGAGTTATTTCATATTTAGGTTGATTCATTTCCAAAGCAAACTGGGCCAGACTGCAGTAAATTGAGAAAAACACAGGTATCTGAAAAGATTAATTAAAGCACTCCAAAATCTATTTGGGTTATTTACCCTTGAGGCAGAAGCTTTGGTCAAACAAAAATGTTATGCTTAAAAAACAAAAGCCCTTCACTCTTGTGAACATTGGCCCCAAACATATGTAAAGATAAAATCCTATGATGAATATCACGTAATTGTCCTCTCTTCAGAACAAAATTAGATGATTTTTATATGACTTGTTCCAAACAAACAGGAGGTAGCTAGAAACCAGCTAATCTGGAAGGGGGGGAAAAAAAAGAGATTTTTTCTATGAGATACTAGACAAAATGGGGCAAGAGTCAAACTAGACACGAGGCTATATTTTGCATTATTAGGTTAATAAACTGGTTGTGCTACATTTTGATCCAAAAATGATGGTACGATAATGATGAATTATGAAATTGCTAGAAATGGCACATTGTGCTTAATGTACTAGCAAATACCCACCAGCAAACACATAATCAGTTGCTATAGTAATTCTAATCTCCACCTATGCCTCAAGAATTGTTCAGGGATGTGACGAATTCTGTCCTTTATAAAATGTGTACTTTCCCCATAATCGTGTTTAGTGGATTTTCTGCAGAATCCCCATGTGCCTACTGCACAGATCACACAGTGCCTTATCAGATTCAAATAACTGATTTGAATTTTTACTGAGCACTGACCTTTCCAATATACATTTAATTTGTGTTTACATCTAATATGCATATATCTCGTGATCTCAAATATTCCACTCTGCTTGTTTTTAAACAAAAGGCAGCATGAAAGCAGTTTACTAGGAAAATGGAATCTGATCAAAAAGAATAAAAGGAAAGTACAATAGTTAATTATTTCAGGCCTAAAAACTGGAAGCAATTCTCCCATGTGAATAAGGGCCAGTACAGGTCCTGTACATCAATTAGGCCCACTTAAAGCACATTTTAAAGGCTTAGAGAGGATTTATATGGTGCATCAGCCTGGGGCTGTCTGCATGTGAATTTCATCCCCTATGAATATACCTGTCAAGATAGCTGAAATCTGAACATTAAGGAGGTTGTTAGCAAATCAAAATCTGAATTTGCAGACATTGTCACCTCAATTGTATTTGTCTCTTCCCTTTCTCACAGCAAAACAAAGTGGTTACAGGCACAAAGCAAGTGCAAGAAACAGTGGCCACAGTACTAAATTTTCTCATTTAAGCTGCCCTTAAGAGGAAGATGGATGGTACTCTTGGAAGAAAAAGATTGTTTCTCTCTCTTGCTCTTCTAAAGGAAGAGCTTTTAGCTGCAGTCCATAAAATCCATTTCTATGTCAGGAAATGAAGAGAACAATGAATACTGCACTAAGCTCACAGGATCCACAAGCCTTCGACTACTTGTTTTGTTCACATAAATATAAGACTTAAGATGCATGATTAAATTTCATTATATATGGACTTGCATTTTAATCCCTGATGAGCAATTACTTCAGATTCATGGATTCTTAGTAATGACATGTTTTCCCATTCCTTTACATTTCTGTGTTAGTCATAATTTCTAAGGAAGTTAGAATCCTGAAATCTGGAGTTTCTGCCTACCTCCAGAATTTTAACATTTTTGTTTGAGACATGAAACATTTTGACAAGTATTCAACTACTTGCATCCATAATAGGAAATAAGAAATAGAAGAAAAACTACTGGAATAATTGTGTTCATAAGTCCTAGAGAAAAGTCAGATACTTCATATGTAAAATTTGCTCTGAAAGCATATGGAATTCAGGCTTTGCATTCTGTTGTAATTTCTCCTTTAAGATCCTATCTAATCTATTAATGATACCAGAATTGAGAAAACTTTAATTTTTCCCATTTTATTTCTGGGCATTTATCTCTGGATCTCCTGATTTTTCAATTCATGTCAAATTGCCAAAGTATCACCATTGCCTCATTCAAAACTCTCTTGAGAAACAACATATTCTGCAGTACCTGAAGAAAGCAGAATTTTTACCTTTTCCCACCCTTTAATTGTGTGTGCAAATCCTTTCCAGAGCTTCCTGCAGTTGATTCTAAAGAGTTAACAAATACTCTTAAATCAATAACTATACTTGAACATGACTTCAGAAAACTCTCATATGTCAGCAAGTGTGGGATTTATCCCATCAGTGTATTCATGCTGACAGCTCCCAGGCATCTAACTTTAGATGCCAGTGTGGAGAATATGGTGTATAAATTCGTGTATGAAATATATGTTAAGCTCAACCCTTGGATCCAAACCCCGAAGCCTCGAGCAGAGGCTTTTTCTATTTTTTTTCCTTTTTCCCGTAACTCGGCACTCGTTTCAGAAAACCCATTTGTAAAATAAAAGACGAAGCCAGGGTGGAGACGACCGGTGCTTGGGCCTGAATGGAGGGATGGACATTTGCAACAGAAAGAGTATCCCGGGCGGAGATGGGTGCCAACGTCCAAACAAGATCCCCACATTCCAAGATGATGGATCTGTGATATCGATCTACCGGACTATCTTGCTTTGATATCATCTCCTGCCTCGATGATACTGCTGCAAAAGACCATTCAACCCAGCGCAAGAAATCTATTCTTCTCCAAGGACCTGGTCCAAGAAAGATGATTTACTCTTTTCAGGACACTATTCACAATGTGGAAAGCTCATCAGCATACGCATTAGACTCTGGACTTGGCCCTCAGGGCACAAAAACGCCTTAAAAACCCCAGGTTTTCGAGGCTTGGGTGTGGAGGTTTGGTGAGCAGACTGACTCCTTGTCGCTTGCCTCCCCACCCATAGCTAGCTGTGCTGACCCCTTTTTTCGTGGCTTTTCCAAAATTGTGGTTTTTTTAATAAATTGTCTTTTTATATTAATCTGGTTCTTATTCATTTATAACACCAGGACAGGAAGCTTTATCTTCCCAGTTCCCAGTATATGCAGTGCAGAGTCAAGGACTCCTTGAGAAGGAAATTCAGAATATCCAACTCCCTCTGTTGAATATTCCTCAGCATTAATAATTCAAGATCAATTTATGAGCTCAGTTTTCTGTCGTGTCGGCTCAGATTCCTAACTGTGGCATAAATTGTGTCACACTTTGATTCTTCAAATTGAAATGAGGGTACAGAATGACTGATTTTGCTTTTCATTTACTAATCTTTGATAAAAATGGAAACCTTCAGTACGGTGCATTTCTATAGGAGTAACGTACTTCCAAAGAGAAAAGCCACCTACACTCTAAACCTCCTCATGTAAGTACACTGGATGTGCAAACTTCATCAATGATCACATTTACCACACACTGCAGCAATAAGAGACTAAAAGCTCAATTCTCAAAAGGCCACAGTTTCTAACTTCTTTGAAAACAAACACAATCTACCATGAAAAATTTAATGGTACTTTAATTATCAGTCAGTTGAATACCATGAGATAGGCTTGCCTTAATTTTTTTATACCTTCTGCCATTTCCAGCAAATTGTGGAAAGAAATAATGGATGCCTTGAGTATTCTTCCTGTCTATTTCCACCAAAGTTAAAAAAACAAAACAAAACAAAACAAAACAAAACAAAACAAAACAAAAAAACCTCAAAATGAAGATTCAAATTCTTTTGGATCAGTCACAATCCAGGAGGAACACTAGCAATAATGAATATGGATACACAAACACAGCTGCAGCATTCACACCAATAGCAAAGTAATGCAAAAATTTGCCCCTTTGGTCAAGTTCTGATGCATTAAACTGCTAAAAAGCTCTTGACTGTCTGACTCAAGGTTGCATCTTTGTTTATAAGGTCAGCACTTTAGCATTTGAAAAATATTTTGCATTTTGCAATATTTACCTAATTTCCTTCTCCATAGATGTTGTAATCATTTAGGAATAGCAAAGCATATTGAATATATAAGAAAAACCCTTATGAATAAAAACATTTCAGCATTTTGAAGAATTTCATTAAATGGGTATAGAGCTAATAAAAATATTAAGCTGCCTACAGTGCAGTCTAGGCTGGGTTTTATACCACACCCCACATACATGCAGTGTCATCTGAACAGCAGAAAATGTTACATTATAGTNATAATAATAAATTAAATAATTAAGAAATAAATAATTAAAATCATTAATTGATTAAATAGTGATACAAATGGTCAGACTAACCTGTGCTACTCACTGTGATCAATCCTTACTGCAGCTTTGCTGGAAAGATACATCTCACAATGAAAGGTTTGGCCTCTAAAGATACAGTACTGTCAAAACTGAAATATCAAAATGCTCTCACTTTGTTGTTGCATCACGAATTAATATTATACTGAAAATCTAAATGAGGCAGAACCAGGTATTTTGATAAGCACATTTCAGAATAAAGATCTTGAAAGGCTCCTTTCAGAGGAAACGATCTTGAAATTTTTTTCTCCATATTCCTTATTCTATATTATACTACGCAGCATTTTCAACATCCTGTTTTGATGAAGAGCAGTAGGAAACTCAGGAAAATAGCACATGCTAACTACGGATAAAGCACCTATTAAAATAGAGTTATCCAAATTGATAATGCATAGATAAGGAATATTCACTGGAAATAAGTAATTCTGAGTGACATCTGCATACATATGTTTAATGCCCTCTAGTTTCTCTTGCAACTATTATCATGATGAAATAGTATAAAATAAAAGAAATCTGTTCTGATTTTTTTTCTAACAGCTTTGAAATATCAGTTTTTTAATATTAGAATAATATTTTTTAAAACAAGCACCCAGAAAGCCTCGATGTTTCAGTGGCATTTTAAAATCTGACTAGAGGTTTCAGAGAGCTTAATATTAGTCATTGCTTTCTTACTGTTGTGCTCCTTTATTCCCACAGGTTTTCCATGGACAGCATAAATTTGCATAGGCAATACAGCATTGAAAGAAGATGTTAGAGCATGGATAGCTGAAAAACTGTTACATGAACAGTCAGAAATATTTGCTGGTGTTTCTTAGAACATGAATGTTTCTTAGAGAATTTGCACTGGAAAATTATATTCTTCTGGAGCATTTGCTCTATTTCCACTGTCCAGGATGACTAATCACAAAAGCACTGGTATTAAACCAGTTAGCAGAGCTGAAACCCAGCAAAATGTGTCAGAAGTAGATGAATTTAACCTTGCAGTATTCAAGGAATGGAAACGATACCCTGGGGCACATTAGAGAAATACATGGATAGTAATTATCTAAAAGGAGATAACCAATGTGGATTTAGAAAGGCAAGAGCCTCCCTAACTAATCTACTTGACCTTTATCATGGGGCTAAAGACAGGGCTGATAATAGGCTCTGCAAATAAAAGAGTGTGTTTGTATTTTCAGGAGGTCATGTGGGCATCCACAACAAATAGATGAAAGGGGTGAAAAGAAAATAGCTCTATAAAAAAAAAACCCCTCTGAAAACTCATAAGAAAGCACGTACTGCAAGGGAATGTATTTAACCCTCCATCGACCACACAATTGCAGCAACCCACCAGCTGCACTGGGGCAGCATTTGTTGCACCATCCACGTGGTGACTTTGCCCAGTAACATAAATGGTAACCACAGGCTGTAGTTCCATGGGAGCTGCTGTGGTCCTTTTAAATGCAAGTAAAAGAGGAAGTCACATAGAATCCACAGGAATCTTAGTATAGGTCAAAAATTGACTTGACAGACAAAGTAACTATAGTATGTAAATCCCTAATCCCTTTCTACACTCAGCTTTTTTTTTTTTAAANCAGGAGGAACACTAGCAATAATGAATATGGATACACAAACACAGCTGCAGCATTCACACCAATAGCAAAGTAATGCAAAAATTTGCCCCTTTGGTCAAGTTCTGATGCATTAAACTGCTAAAAAGCTCTTGACTGTCTGACTCAAGGTTGCATCTTTGTTTATAAGGTCAGCACTTTAGCATTTGAAAAATATTTTGCATTTTGCAATATTTACCTAATTTCCTTCTCCATAGATGTTGTAATCATTTAGGAATAGCAAAGCATATTGAATATATAAGAAAAACCCTTATGAATAAAAACACTTCAGCATTTTGAAGAATTTCATTAAATGGGTATAGAGCTAATAAAAATATTAAGCTGCCTACAGTGCAGTCTAGGCTGGGTTTTATACCATACCCCACATACATGCAGTGTCATCTGAACAGCAGAAAATGTTATATTATAGTGACAAAATCTCTGTAATTCTTAAATCTTCTCATAACTGAAAACCAATTTACATTAAAAAAAGAGTTTCTGTTTAGAGTTATGGGGAAATGGGCAAACCAGACCAAATGTCTTCATTTGGGTCTCAAATGGCTTTTGTTCATGCTGACCTCCAGCACAGGAGAGCTTCCTAAGTATCAAGGTATGGCTGAATTATTTAATTGAATATATAATTATATTTAGTACATAGCACTGAGGAAATAGCAAGAATAGGAAGTGTGTGATAGGCAGAATTTTTTTGTTGTCTACCCACGCTTCTAAAAAGAGGATGGAATGAAAATGTGCAAAGCTCTGTGCTCCTTACCATGATAATGTGTTTGGATTAGCTACAAATGAACAATACAAATGTAAATATACTCTGGAAATGAGGAAATTTTATCTTTGATAAATGTGCNACAGCAGATAAACCTAGGGAAGTTAATGCTGTGATGGGTAATGAAGGTAAAACTACTCTCTCAAAAAATAAAAGATCTTTCTTGAAACAGCTTTTCTAGCTCATGACAGTGCAGACTCTTTGTATAGAGAATGCTTGGGCCCCTGTGAAAGTCTACCTTCTGACAACCACTTTCAAACCCCATAACAATTAATGACATTTGGAGGATGCCTTCGCAGTTTTATTTCCCTCTAACCAGGTGCCAAGGTGCTCATCTGTCCATTTGGAATAGAGCAGCCAAGTTCTAGTGAGCCTGAACATGGGACACAGTTCACCTCTCCATGCTTGGAAGATGAAAAAGATCCTCTGCAGCCTGGGTTGGAGGAATGGCAGTTTATGGAGGGAGGACTTTGTGTGTCAGGGGCAACCTTTTCATTGGACAAAGAAAAGGTTCAGTTCTAGGGTCTTCATCCTTTCCCCGCAAGGGCTACTGGAAGGAGGACTGGTGTTCTACCTCTTGTAGTAAAATGAGAGGCCATCAGTGATGACACATATTTTTACTCTGAAGTTGCTGAAGAAATGAGGGATAAAGGAGAAGAAATTACAGAAATACACCCCCATTCACTGACCCACTTGCTCCTTAACTCATTCTTCACCAAGGAACAGAGAGAGGATTCAAAGAAATGAAGATAAATAGTTCAGACTCAAAGAAGCAGTGAGGAGTATAAAAATAATTTGGGAGAGAAAAGAACGTGATCCAAAACATGTCAGTGTCTGAGTTAGGTATCAAGACAAAGAGAAAAAGAAGAACCCAAACTTAGGGATACCAAGAAGAACCATACTGCCTCTAATGCCAAACACTGACAGATCTTCAAACCCCAGAATAAAAATGCAACCTGGTCTTTCCTGGAACATTTACTATGTCCCCCTGCTTTTTTTACTGAGTAGACAGTGGCCATTGTCAGCTCTCTTCGTTGGGGTCATGAATCCACCTGCACATGTCCACTTCTGTCTTCTTGGGCAGACAGGCTAAGAAAATATACCTGAGTCAGCAATCTTGCATATCAGCACGTGCAACGACTGAATCAACTTTCTCATCTCTAACACCAGTTTTTTCACGTTCAACAGAAAATTTGTTTACTGTCCTGATCTCATCCAGAAATTAGCTAAGGGATTTTGAACATCTGGATTGCTACTTTAATCTCTCTTGTAAGGGGTACCACTGGATCCAGCACAAACACACTGCATTGCACTTTTCCTTTCTTTTCTCTGTTTCAGAGTGAATGGCTTAGGTGGAGTATTTTGGGTACCTCTGGGAAGTCATGAACCACTCCGAAAATGTGAAGTAACACAGAAGAGAGGTAAACTATATCTGTAAACTAGACCATACAACAAGTTAGACCATATGGTTAAAAAAACCAAACCCTACATATAGTAAAAAAGAACCCTTTGCAAATATTTTAAGCACTTGATCATATAAACAGCATCTGGAAATGTATGTTGCTTCTTTTTTTCCTCCTCATTTCAGAAGAGTGCTAGAAGCAGCACAAAATATCCTGTACTTTGCAATGAAGTAGAACATACTTGTCTGCATTTTAACTGAATTTATCAGGTCCTTGATTTTGTTTCACAGTCAATGACAACTTGAATTCTACTATAATAAATATTCATAGCATGCATATTCCAGTCATATGTGTGAATTAGTAAAGTTAAAGCTTGGTTTTCGTAATTAAAGCCATTAGTAAGGATTCCAAGGTGACTTTGTGCTTGTGCAGGAACTTGCGAAAGAATTATCTCAATTTTTTAACACCAGCATTTGGCTGGAAGTGCTTCAATGCTCAGCTAGTATGGTAGCAAGCATTTTTACCTGAGGGATGAAAACTGAGCTTTGAGTTTTAAAGGTTTGCAATAGAGTCATATAGTAAAATATTCTAAAATACACTCATTTAAAGAACTCTACTAAAAATAAATCTGAAAAAACTGCACATATGCTCATGGCTGTTCTGAAGGCAAAGGAGGAAGTAATTTTGGGAAATAAATTTGTTGTTATTCATTCCTTTCTCAGCTCTGTTAATAATTTGCTCTGTTCAGGCCCAATTTTAATAACACTGAGGGAGGCCAGTGACCTCCACCTGAGTTGAGTTATGCTGTGTGGGAGTGGCACATTCAGCTCCTGAAAAATCATTACTGGGAACTACAAAATACAAGATGGTGGTTTATCCTAATATAGCAATTCCCAGGATATGGTCCCTTGAGGATTGCTTTGGGTTATGCAAGGGTCTCTCCTTGATTTAAATATCTCAATTTTAAATGTTGGGAAAGAAAGCATCTAAAGGTGAGGTGAGTATTATCTAGAGCAGGACACCATCTGGGTAATGGAAAGGGTGACAGTATTTGTGGGCAAACACAGGCAGGCAGGGAAAATCCTGTGCTGCTGCTTGTCGTTTGTAGCTTCTCTTCTAAGAGAAAAAGGATGGCATTTGGAAAAGAAAATACAAGCCTATAGCTGGGAAGGTGCCCATCCTGAGATGGGCAGGAATGTGGGGAAACAGGAGGACAGTGTTTGGTATTATGTGAGACCAATGCCATATGGAAAAGAGATTTGGCAGGTGCCAAAATTGCCTTTGAAAAAAGAAGCTGATGCTCCACTGCAGTCTATTGACTGATTAGCTAAAGCTACCTAATCAGTACTAGGGTACCTAACAAACTGAGATGGTGTCATTGCTCAGTCACACTAATATATGCATCCTATATATCAGTCACACTCCTATATGCATCCACAAAACTGGTTTGTTGGATTTCAACAAATCCCTCATTAGAATTCCTCCTTATCACAGTTCCTGGATAATGCTTCGATCATGTAGGAGTTGGTGACCTGTCACCCATGCACACAGACTGTCTAAGGCTGGAAAGGACGGATGTCCTGGTCACACTCTATCTCACTGTTAGCCTGTCCTTCCCTGACCTGCTTGGCTTTATCTTCTGTGACAGCTAGGGGAAAAAAATCCCCTTTTCAGCCTGATAACAAGATTTATGGGACCATCATCGTATTGCCTGTTCTTCTCTAGTAATTTCTGAATCCATTGGTCAATTTTAGTTAAATTTGGCACTGAAGTAGACTTCTCAAAGATGTTCTGGTAATTTAAAACACCAAGATAACAGAAGATAAAGATACCAGTACTACATTCCCCAAGGTAAAGAACGCAATGTGAGCTTTACTCTGAGATAGATGTGATGGAATGCACACAGGAGAAATCCTATAAATTCTCTGCTCCTGGGAAACTCTAGTTTCTGCACAATAAATTTCATTATGCCCATCTAAAATTCTAGAGAGTTCCAGTAAATTCTCCAATGTGTAACAGGCACTGCATGAACACTGCATTATAACTATCATTCAGCAAACCAGCATAAAAAGTCAGCCAGTCAGAGGCAAAAACCTAATGGAAAAATAGCTCCCTTAGCTCTGGAGGCCAGTGAACAGCTCAGTGGCTGAGCACTGGCAGGGTGGTATTTTCCTTTAGAGCTAACGTGCCTGGAGCTTTTTACAGGCAGAAGCTAGCCCAGTGTTCATCACAGCTATCATGAAGTACCTGGGTATTAACAAGCAGTGAAAGGCTACAAGGAGCATACTGAGCTGGTCTCTAGAATCCTGTGATTTGAGGAGTCCACAAAATGCAAATTCTGAATATGCTCATTGCACATGTCTGCAGCCAACTTTTCTATGCTTGTACATTTATGGATAGCACTTCAGGAAAATCTGTGGCATAAAAAAGGCAAACATTTAAATGTAAATAAGAAAAACAGATCTCCTGAGTGACTGGTGTTAGCAAGCTGTCTTCAGGAGAAGAATAAACCAGACAACATTCTTAAAAGTATGCCTATTTATTCTTTTTTCCTGGAATTCTGTAGTATTCTTGTTAGATACAGAATGCTGGATATATCTTACATAAATATCACTTGACTCTGGTCTGGTATGATTTGTATCAGCAGAAACTTAAAGGTCAGTGATAGCTTGGACAAAGATCACACAGAGATTGGCTTTGCGGATGAAACATGGCAACATGCAGTGGCACAAGGCAGACAGTGTACAAAACTGGAGATATTTTCACACTAGAGAAGGAGCAATGGTGGCAGCTATTAAAAACAAAGCAGTACAGAAACCAGGGCTTACTCTTTTGAAGAGCCATCCACAACACTTCCACAAACAACATATTACCAGCACATCAGTCAGAGGCTGGATTTATTCTTACTAAGGACATACTGCCTTCATTTTTCTAATACTCCAAGTTAAAGAGTATCATTACCTCTGCTCTTTCTGATCCACCAACTTCTTGGTCTGCTTTTAAAAAATAGTTTGAAATTAAGTCACTGTACTGAAGTCATTGAAACCCAAGAGCTGTGAAAAAATAAAGAAGAAGATAGCATTCATGCAAGTATCCACCTTCACACCAATGGATACACAATCTTAGGATGCTTCTGGCCCAACATAATCCCTATGTAAAAAAAAGTTTCTGAGAAATGTTAAGTACACAAATACCAGCTCATTAAGAACTGCCATAGTTTGTGACAAACTCTTACACTGCACAGTGTGTTTTTCAAAAGAAAAGCTTTGTATTGGACAGCTTCAAAATTTTTAATTATAAATTCAATTTTTATTTCCACTAACTCATTCAATATATTTTGTTTCTGATGTTAAGTTACAGGTCCATAACAAAAACAAACAAACAAACAAACCCCCACAAACTTGATAGTATTGGGGTTTTTTTTCATTATCCAAAATCCTTTTGCTTAGCATAAGAAGGTGCATTACACAGTGAAGAGTGTTATAATGATGGCTCTCAAAATTTTCTCTGCTTTCTAAGTAACTCCTTTTTTGGGTTACATGATAAAATAATTTGTTATCTCCATCAGGCTGTGAAAAGGACATATCTTCAACTATTGAGAATAAAGTAAAAATGCAAAATGTGGCTATGATAAAATTAAAGAGCAGATTCATTGAACTCAGGGAGAAATAAAAACATCTGTCAACATATTGTAACAAAAACTCCTGCAGTGATCAAAAGCAGTAAGTGTAGCTCACTTACAGAGAAGTTAGCTAATTTAAAAATTATGTATGTGAAAGGAGTCAGGTCTTGAATTCATGGAAGTGCACTTTCCCATAGAGATCTGAGGAAGAGTAACACACAATGGGAACCACACACACGAGATTCATGCATAGGATGACAAGTGCATGAGCATGTGACTGACTGCAATTGCAGACTTGTAAGAGAAGAGGACCTGCTGAGAGGAGGAGCATTGCTCCTGGATAACCAATTATCCATAGATAAATTATTCCAGCTGACTTTTCCCAGGGATGCTTTTTGCCAGATGTGACAGATACAGAGAAGAGAAGCAACAGCCGCTCCATGAGGGGTGGGGAGTACAAAGGAGAGGTCAGAAGAGCAAGTTTCCTACCTGGCATGAGAGACTTGACAGCTCTAAAAGAATCGAGGATATTTCCCTATGACTCATCCATCATCTACAGCTGACTGATCTAGAACCAGCACAAGAAATGGAACTCAAGCCTTAAGGAAGCCAAGAGAACTTTGCCAATAACTACAACAATGCCAAGAATTCCACCTGATGGCCTTGAACTTTTTCCAAAAACTTTAGCCAAAGACTGTGTTGACTTTGATATATGAAAGATTGCAGACTCAACAAAACCTCTCAACCTCATCCAGGCAGTGTACTAAAAACTGCTATGTATGCACTGACTTCTTCTTCCACATAATGGAAGAACTGCTGTGTATGCAATGGCTTTTTCTTCCACATGATTTGCAAGTAACACTGAAATGGCAGACACAATTTAGGATTTTCCTTGGTTTTAAAAGTTTTACCCATTTTTACCATGATATTTTTTCCATACATTAAAAATAAAACAAAAAATATTAAAACAAACTAAATCCACAATTCCATAGCACAAAAAGCAGGGAGGAAAGCGAATGTTTCACTGATACCATGCAAATTCTATTAATCTAAAGCATTCATTGAGATGCAATATCACGGAGCACCCTGTGTGTTAAATGCAGATGTTGAGCTCTGATCATTTCTAAGAGAGATAGGGGTCTCAGAATAAAGAAACATATTTATGCTATTTATGGCTCTTTCATGTCCTTTGTACTTTCTCCCTTTCCTCAATAAGGGTGACAGGGGTTTAGCTTCTGCCTATAGCTGTGCCACTGAGGTGAGCAGCAGAATCACAGCTTTCAACTAGTTGTAGGAGCACCTAAATTTACCAAACTCTTTGTGACTTGTCGTTATTTTATGCTAAGATAGGTGTGGCGCTTTTTCCCCTGCACCAGGACATTAAAAACTGCTTTTTGCTATGTGGATATTTTGGTGTCTACTAATACATTCAAACACGAGCGTAAAGAACGTCTCTCTTTATAGGCACTCTATATGTGGCCTCTTATCTTCTACTGACTTGTAGGAACCTCATAGGCTTGACATCTCTGTCTTCATGCAAGTTGCTAGGTAGCACTAACAAGCAAAGGTACACACACAGATAACACAACCAGAGAAGCCTCACTGACACTGAAATGTCTTCAATTTCTAAGTGGTTGCTGAAAGACCAAGCTCTTCTTACTGGGACAATGCATGGGAATCTTTCTTTTATGGCATGTCCCTGGACCTTGCCATTCTGCTCTCCAGTGCTCTGGGTAGGAAGAATATTATTCATGACACAATATTGCTGTGGGAACAACTGAGGGTTTGGGACTGCATTTTTCTGTGAAGCTATACACATTTTGCCATATTTTGCATAGTCAAGATTCCCTTAGGTTATAAGAGGTATGACACTTATTGAGCCTTTCAAAATCATGCTAAGGATGTGTCCTACCAACACCACATGCAAAACAGCTTTATAGAATATTATATACTGTACCCCAAAGAACATATAAAACGTAGTTGTAAAGTTAACTGAAGGCTGCAGAACACACAACTCACAAGAGTAGAATTATATTTCCAGAGACACATTTTTAATATTATTTCTTACTCTGTTCACCCCAGACAAATTTCTCACAATCAGCTGAAACAAGATCTATGCTACAGGTACAGAAATTCTGCACTACACAGAAGGCAAGATGGCAGAAATCCACATACTCTTTTTAATTTTGGCAGATGCATTGATACGCTTGCTTTCAAACAATGAAAAAAATCCCAAGCTTATGAAATATAGCCTTTCTTTTGATTCACTTATTAAACTGATTTAATTCAGTATAAAACAATTAGATAAATGTCAGTGTAGGCTGTCTGCAAATTCCATGCCAAGGCTCAACTTCATCCAAATTCTGAAAAACTAAATTGTTGCTGCTACAGTGGCACACAACTCAGTGTCCTTAAAGTAGTTCTGAAACTTTGCACAAATATAAGAATCATCCAGATCTTGATGTAGGATTTATTATTTCCTCAGATAAGCAGGTGGAAGAGACCAGAAAGTCACCTTTAAGGATGCAAAAGTAATGTCTTCTTTACATACATACCCTTGTGAAATTCAACTTGCAACCATAACCATTGTCTGCAGTTTTACAGTGTGCTTCAACAGATCTGCAGGATGCTTAATATTTAATTTAAAAATGTTACAGATTTTTATGTAATTTCCATACAACAGTACCTCATTTTTATAGATGTTATTGATTTATACTAGAATTTTAAGACATGCCTGCTATGGACTTAATTTCCCATTTAACTGTAATGAGACTCCAGCATTGCATTCTTTATGTTGTTGTAGAATCCTTAATATCTTTTTTTTTTTTTTCAGTTCCTTAGGACACATCCTCAATTATATGCCATTTTTTACTCATCTAATTATTTTAGGAGAGGAGCATGCCTTTTAAACAGAAGTCCCTTCCTGATGAGTTTCTGTGCGCTTACTAATGTTGGGTACCCCACATGTAGCTACCAGCACCTTACTGAAAATTCAAACACATGTGGCCTGTGTTTATTTGGGTTAAAACAAGTAAGCATCAAGCAAATCTGATAGAAGCTGCACACTTTCACAAATCAATCCATTTTACAGGTTCCATCTGCTCTTTAATGCTTCCCAGAGAACAAACACTGTGTCACTATACCACATATTTCCATTGCACTATCCCAAACACACTTAAGCTGCTGACAGATTAATGCTTGGTTCACTTGTGGCATACATTCTTGGGTTCTTACACATGTTCTTATAAGGAAATGGAACTCACTAAGCACTTAATCACAAGTTGGGGTAGTGTTATGGCCTTGAATACAACACACTAACTCTGTTTCAGAAACAGGCTAAGGTATCTCTATTTAAGCCATCGCTGTCACTAGCACTGCCAAAGACTCTGGAAATCAAATTACCTTTGTCAACCTCAATTAAACAAAAGTAAGCAGAAATTTGCCAATGGGTAGCCCTGATGAGCCATCTGAGGAGTGTGCAGGAAGGGCCAAAGGAACCTGCTGTTTACTGGAATGCAACTTGTCTGGCTTAACCATGCCTATATTTGCTTGAATCCATTACAAAGAAACCTTGGTAAAAGGACTGCAAAGACAGGAACCAATATATAAAAATCAGTATTAACTTAAAAACTGAAGCAAGATAAAACTCAGCTTTCTAAATATATCAGCAACCCAATTAATTGTGGATTTACCTGGTTAGGAAGCAGTGACAGCAAGAGGAACATGTATGAGTATATGCAAATGTGAACATACGCCATGAATGTCTGCATTTGTGCTTGGGAGAAAGGTGAAGTTTCATGGGAAATCCTTTGCATCCTTACTTGATGTAAATCAAGTTCTGTTAGTTCAGAGCAGTCAAGAACTTTATCTTGTTTGATGATTAAATACAGAGCACAAAAAGGAAGGGATACTTTCTTGGGGTGAATGGCAGGAAAATTGTAAGTAAATTTTTTCCCCCATTCAATCTGGTAAATATTTATTCAGTTCTGACCACTGAAATAAATTTTGTAGAAGAAAGTTCAGTAAATCACTCCCTAGGCAGACTGATCCCCCACTGTGTACACCACAACATTATCACCAACAGTGAATCTTAGAAGCAAAAAGTTTGGAAAATACCTCTAAGATTATTGAGGCCAATCGTTAACCCAGCACTACGGAGTTCATCAATAAACCACATCCACAAGTACCACATCCATACAGCTTTTGAATACTTCACCAGAGATGGGGATTCCACTACTTCCCTGGGCAGCCCATTTCAATGCATGACCACCCTTTCAGTCAAGAAATTATGCCCAATATCCAATTCCCAATATCCAATCTAATGGTTCACCTTGCGGCTGGTTGCTTTCATCCTGCCACTTGTTGCCTGGGAGAAGAGTCTGACCCCCAGTGAAGTGCTTTTGCCAGTGAATTGCATGTTGCTGAGTGCTGTGGTGAGATTGGGATCCACCAGCCAACCCTGATTTCCATGAAGATGTGTCCTTTGAATAAAGGAGAGACTCTTTCTTGTCACTCTTCTCTTGTTTAGCTTAGCAGGGTCTGAGTGCAACTTGTTGTGGGTTTTTTAGTGTCACTGGATGCAGTCAATGTTCTGCCCTGGTGTTTTTCAGATGCAAAGTTCAAGAATGGTGACTATCCTCACCACTGCAAACAAGATGGGAAAAATACTGTCCCATTGCAATATCTGGAGTTGGTTGTTCTTTGATGAACATAGTTTAACACATCATAAGTTAACCACTGTATTTTCTTGTTCTTCTCAAGGTATCAGAAGTCAGGAATACTTCCCTGGGACAGTGCTGCTCTCAGAGCATGGCAGGGGGTTGAAAGCATGGGGTACTTAATAAAACGAACAATTTTAGTTAAGACAATATACTTTTGTGTCACAGATTAATGCTGATGCTCTCACATGGAAAGGACCTTGCCACCCACACTCCCCACCCTCTCCACCTCTGTTGTTTTTTTTTTTTTTTTTTTTTTTTTCCTGCCCAAACAATTCAACCACATTTTAAA
>VWYP01016889.1:290681-382258 GCA_013400435.1 Pycnonotus jocosus
TTTTTTTTTCTCTCCTGACACAAGCAATCTAACACAATTTAATAGCATCTCTTGATAAACATCCAGCATTGGTAGAGCTCACTTGAACTGCAAATTTGCCAGCAAGCCAATACACAGATGAACTGAATCCAGACAGGTAGCAACAGATAAAACTTGAGTATGCATTCAGGATGTTATCTTACTGTAAGTATGTAAATCTGGTTTTTATCTCAAAATTCTGAGATGTTGAATTGGTAGAGGTAAGATTACCCAACTTGGTTAGGCATTTTGAAATCTCTTGAAAAATAAGAGACCTTATGCTGGTGCAGTACTGAGACAAATATCTAAGATAACTCATCTTTAGCTATGGTCATGAGACCATGCAACTAATTAGTAGGGCATCCCCCTGGTCATAAGTTACTCTGTGATTTTTTGGTAAGATTTGAGAAGTTATGTTGCATTTCATAGGACACAATGTCTGTGTTTCAGAACATCTCAAACTACAACATGCAGCAATTTCTTAAGCAAGGTCTCCAGTTTTATTTATATAAATATTTTTACAACATATAATTTGTGCCACTATCTAAAGTGAAGTACTTCGCAAAATGCTATGGTAAATCTTGCAAATTCTCCCTATGCTGAGAAAATTAATCTCCTAAATATTTTTCCTTTTTATGACTGTATATACTGAGACTTTTTTTTTGTAGCAAAGTAGGATCTAATTCCATTTTTCCAAGTCTGCCAAGCACACTATTGCATGAAAATATTTTCTTTTCTCTTTCTCTTTTCTATTTCATCAACAGTGATTCAAGTAGAAAGACCTGGTTCAAGATGCTTCTACTTGTTGGCTGTCACTTTTGCCAGTTTTCAGAAGGTTTCTGAAAGGCTGGCCAGCCTTAAAAGAACAATATATCCTTGGTGTACATCATTCAACGTATCTGAATTATTATGTAAATTAATTCATGATGTTGTTATAATGAAAACACTTTGATTCCAGAACTTTATCTTTACTTCTGGCAGCCCATCAACTGTATCCTCCAAAAGCACTGCAGCCTCTCTACCACTGCATGGCTCGAGAAGGCTGATTTTCCCCTTAGGAGAGTGTTGGCAACTGCGGCAAGTATCCATTTTCTTTGCCCTCTCCCTTTTTGATCTTTCATGATGATGGGAAAGAGTTTAAAAAAAGGCTTTTTCACCCTAATTTTGATATTTCTAGGCTTCTTGTCATTGTTCTTAGGTTGCCTATGTCAAATACCTATAATCTCCCTTTACTAGACGTGTGTGCATTGCATTCCTTGAAGATTACTTTATTTTGGTTGTAAAATACATATTTTTCATTATTAATCAGTGGAATTGCACTATTTTCTGAGGGTGATTCTTTCCTCTTTGATGTATTTATCTTGCTCTCACTTTCATCAGGTTTCATGGCTCTTTGGGCAGCCTTCTTCTGTTTCTGTGAACCTTTTTCCTTAGCCGCACTATAGCCTCCCTTTTTTTTTTAGCCTTCCAGCATTTGTAATCGTTGCCATCTTTGTTTTACTCTCTTGTTTTTACCCTCAAATAATTTGCTTTTTGTTTCTTGCTTCATATTTTCATCTTCAAAGTCACATAAATAAAGCTGATTCAGACTTCTGTGTCTTGCCTGATGATAAAATGACAAACTGAACCCAAGAAAAGAGGTTCCAGTATACTCACAGAAGAGAAGAGAGGAAAAGCACTGAATCACCTCCTTAACCACGGAACTGGTTTATCTGAAGGCTGAAAAACATCTCAGGGCTGGATACCGGCACACAGTAGTTGGCATTCTGGTCTAAAGCAGATAAAATTTCTAATAGAAAACCAGGGTGGAAAGGAAGCACCATTTGTGGCAGCCAAGGGAATACAAGGGTTTTACAGTTGGCCAACAGGTCAACACAACGTCAACTCTTTCACTTGAAATTGCATAATCCGATATTAGATGTTGTCCACATAACTAAGAAAAAGATTAGGCATTGACTAAATTTCTGAAGGCCATAAGCTGTTGCATTTATGAGTTGGCACAAGTAGTGTTTGTGTAGCAGTCAGTATTCTCAGCATTACCCTGTGGCACAATTCTACTGCTAATTATATAAGGCAGAGTGCTATCCTAATGCGGCTGTGTTGCTTCTCATACCAGGATTAGATAATTTAGAATTAGTTTTGATATCTCCAATGTTATTTGTATAGAAGGACAGGATTTTCTGGTTTTATGGGGTTAAGGAAATCTGATTAACAGACCTTGACCGGGTGAAGTGAAACACAGTTCATACAGATTTGGTATGGTGGGCAGGAGTATGCATGAACCTGTTAACAAAGGCAAAGTTACACACCCAAAAATAAAGATTTCCTGGTTTTCAGGTATATTCCAAGTGAAGCATTCCTAACTACATCTCTCACAACATTTTAGCCCTTTCACTCAATAACAGGCAAATCCAGGATCCGGTGAGCTCTGCCATCACATCACTAACTGTGTGGTCTCTAGGATTTGCTCACTGCAGTAACTTACATTTTCCTCTCCTCTGCATGCTCTTCTTTTTTTCTTCCGTTTCCTGTCAATATCAGTCTGTGAAATTTCAGCTTTACTCAGCATCATCTATTTTACTACAGAACCTCTGTGACCTTCATTCTTTAGATTCCCTGCTGGATGGATCATCTCCCCAGGAACTTAGTGATTCATTGTCACGGTTCTTGTTTGACAATCCCTCCTTCGATTTTCAGGCTCTGCACACCCCTCTTCAAAGCACCATCTTTCCATCTCTCACTCTCCCAGGCCATTCACATTGATTCACCCTTTAAACAAACTGCATTCCTCAATTTCTTTGCTCTCCTTGTCCACTGCTCGTTTCCTCTTCTCTTCCTCATGACTATGGTTCTCCTTTTCTGTAACTTTTCTGATTTTTAATAGGGAAAAGATACTGCCTTTCCATATTCTCAGCCTTTATCCCTATTATCTCTGTTTTCTTGCTTAAATACCACAATTTTACTTTTCACTACTGTTTGCATCTCCACCATGAGAAACTCTCAGTTGGTTGTCTCCTTGAAATTCTCCTCTCTCTGTTTCCTCAACTCAAACTGACAATTTATTCAAACAAAGAAATAGGTATTTTATAACTAAAATCAGACTCTTCCTAATTCTCCCCTCAGAGAATGCATTGTTCCTTACAGCTTCTCTGCCTCTATTTCCTTCATGCCCTCTTTTTTTTTATTTTTCATCAGAGATAGAATTGTAATTTATCTGGTTTTTTTAGTGATTCTCTTCTCTTTTTTCTCCCTTTCACCATGATTTCTGCCTCTAAAATAGCTTTTGCAAAGCAACACTCAGTTACTGTCAAAGGAATCCAAAACTCCATAGATGTTTCATATGTCTCTATTTTTTAACTGCTAATTGCTCCCTTGAAATCACTTCCCAACCCCATTTAAGTTTAGGTTCTAACCAAGTTTTTGTTTAGAATCTGTATGCCATCAATTCCACCCTTTTCTTGTTAGCAAAATCCATACAGACAGTGTGAATTCCTCAAAATTGTTCTCAAAATTGTTCCAACTGAATAACTATGTTGCATTTTTTTCCCAGCACACAAGTCTTTGAAATATCTGCTCATGCTTATACTCGCTTTTGTTTTTTAATGTATGAGCTTTAACTAGTGTGTAATGGCAAGCAGAATAATGAAAAGAGCTCACGCAATGGCTGCGTAAGTCCTTACTTTGTAAATTGCAAGCATGCGTGTAAAAATACCGAGAAAGAATCCCCTGATTACAAGACAAAAATACCAATTATTACTGCTTAAGTAAAAAAGAAAAGCAAACAAACCAAGAGACACCAAAACCAAACAGAATCTTTTAGCTCTGGTAGGCAGACAGACTGGGACTGAAACCCATATTCGAGAGAAAGCATGGACCTCTGAACGGTCTAACATCTTAATCTGAAAGCGATCCTACAGCAAAAAAAAAATCCCAAAAGAAATCCCTGCAGATAAAGTTATCATTGCAAAGAACACAGAATTTTCAAGATCTGTGAAATCGAAGAACACCTGGAAATCCTACGTGAGAAATGAAGAAATCAATATTTGCAGTTGTGTCAGAGAAATATGAAACTGGGAAACTTAGTGATTTAGTTCACTAACATCACTAGGAGATCACTGTCTGTAAAATTCAAATTCAAATAGCTCTTGACATAAGTGAAAGATGAAACTAGAAACTAAACCTGAAACTGGAAGTTAAAAATGAAGATAGTAAGCACCAGTATACAAATCTAGAGCAACTGGACATGCACTGACCCAAAAACCTTGCAGCAATGAAGCTGTTTAAGGAAATCTTAGCCTAAGAAATGTGGTATACACTGAATGAGGTACTGCAAATTAACATGGCTGTTGATGAGCTTCTACTCATGTGTGATAAAGGATATTGGACAAGCCAGTAACATCAAAATTACATCCAAAAACAGCTGGCATGACTGGAGAAAATAGTAAGAATTTCTACCCATATGCACACTGTGAAAACAAAGAAAGGTNGTTACATCCAAAAAACAGCTGGCACGACTGGAGAAAATAGTAAGAATTTCTACCCATATGCACACTGTGAAAACAAAGAAAGGTAGAAGGTGGAGCGTGAGTTTATGGAAGTAATTGAAGATTATGCAGATCAGTATCACTTTCGGGGACAACTCGTGATTGTAATGGAAACATACAAGAAAAACAATGAGGAAAGAACCAAAGAATTGAAGGTGGTGGTGCTATGTAGGCGTAAGAGCAAGCAACCAGCAAAATAGGAAATCCATTCCCTACATGGGAAAGAGATTGATCAGGTCATAGATAACTGAGGCACCAGACTTCATGTATAAAACCTTTCTTTTTCATTTTTTGGAAAAAGCTGCTGGGACTGGAAGGAAGGAAGTAGGGAGTAGGAGAATGGAAGACAGAAGTGGGCTGCTGAATTGTTTAATGGATTCCTAAATGTATCAGCCCAGCGACAAGCATTCTCCCTGTGTATCGACAAAATAGGTACATTGAAGCCAAAAATGGTGCAACTATTGCTACAAGCATCTGTCTTTTGGAAGAATTACCTATAATTTACCAGAGACAATACACTCTCTTATTTGTACTGGGTTTTCCTTTTCTTGTGACACATTTTGCTCTAAACATTAAATGCCACGGGCATTTTCTAAAACCTCAGCAAAGTGAATAAGGAAGATTTAATTCTTTCTGTTCTCCGTTTCATTATTTCTTTAAATTGCTTTCTCCACCTTGACATTTTTCTTCCCTCTCGAGTGATCTCAGAGGTAAGATTTATGTTTACAACTGATGGTTTATGATTAAGACATTGAACTTTGGTCACGGCATTAGTACTGTCTCCAGGTTCAGAAATCCAGCAGCCACGCACGAACCCTCAGGGGACCTTCCATAACCAGGGTGCCGACTGGCGACGAACCCGGGCTGTAACCCTTAAGCAGTAGCATCCCCCAGTGGCCCTGGGTATCACTGCAGGGCAGGTTTGGGGATGTTATTTGTCCCTCTAGCTTTCAATGTAAACGTAAATTCCATTCAAGTGCCTCAGAACAAGCCAGTACTCAGAAGTCGGTTGAGTTCAGTGAAGAACCATACATATTTGATTTAAAAAATTATTTCCAGTCATTGCATGTATCACATGTGTATTGAAAAACACATAGCTGTAAAAACAGGATTTTTTTTTTTCTAAATGCATTCAAAAAGCAGGAAAAATCAGACCAAAAGAAAGTCAGACTCTTTACTGGAAATCCTTCTTGAAGAAGAGAAAATAGGTTCAGAGTTTGTTCCAAGAATATTAAGTTCTACAGCTTTTTTTTGGCTTTTTTACAAGATCATGACTCAAGAAAAGGATACTGTAGCAACCATCAATTTTTAATCTGCTTTTTGATTGAAGTTCACATACTTAAAAAATACAGACCATCATATATATTGAATTAGAATTCTAAATCAAAAAAATTCCTGGCTGGTATTTCATTAACCCAATGAAAATTCAACCATGTTCTGAGAAAAAAAACAAGAACACACCAGCCAGTGTTCTTAAACCCAGCCCCTTGCAGAACGATCCAAAAGTGCACTCACTGGGATTGCTTTCTCTGTTCCCTAAATGAACTCAGTCACTGACAAAAGGTGAAGCAATGGTATACTACAAAATATTACTGGAAAGGATAGAGAATAGGAGGAGGTAGAAGGGCAGACAAATGATGCACAGATAACACAAATATGGGATGCTTGCACCTTCCCAGCTCCCTCCCACTCCAGAAGCAGAGCAGTCACATTGCACAAGCCTTGTATTTGTGCTGACTCAGTGGAGATGGGATGGAAGGATGTGCAAGGCTGCTGGGGGAAGGGCCAGAGCAACATTTCTGCAACACTTCTGTATGGGACAGAAAGAAGGAATTTTCTCTTGGCAACATTGAAACCCTCCAGTTACTTCTAATGCTGCAGCACTGGCGATGAAGGCTTGTTAATTAAAACAACCCCTCTGAAAATCAGCGGAATTTCTACATTAGCTTGAAATTCAGCAGGGGATTATAAGCAGTGCAGAGCAGAAATCGACGAACATTTTTGTTGTCTCTGTACCAGAATCTCACCAGATCTGATGTCCCATGAGCCCAAAGAGTGTTGCAGGTAAGCCCAGCAGGCCTGTGGTGTCACATAGTTACTTCTTTTCCTCCTCTTACCCTTGTCACAATAGCTGAGGACACTTAGCAGAGTTTTATAGCAGATGCATTTTTCCACTCTCTGGCAGCAGTGTAAAGCACTGAATACTTGAGACAAGGGGAAAATATACCCCAAACCTAATCCCCAGAACATATGTGCCTTGTCAGTAATTTCAGGGCTAACTGCTGGGTCCTTCCTCTGAGGTAACCTAAGGGAAATCTGTCTTTCTCAGTATCTCCGGATCTGATCCTTCACGAGCAGCAGTCAGAGCAGAGTGTGAATGTGCTAACTGAGACACCACAAACCCATGTAACACCTCTTGCTGATACTCTGTTATTCTGTGGTTAAGGCTCATGAGGATTTTTGAAAGGAAGTTTATTTTTGCAAGCTGCTGAGTGCTGACTATGACGCGGGGCAGCTTTCACTTAGGCAAATGTCTTAACTTTGGTTAAGGCTCTCGGACAGACGGGCTATTAACGTGGCATTTTACAAGGAAAGCCGTGTAGATACACTTGGCTTAGGCTATTCAGTAAAAGTACAGTTGTATGTTTTAACCAAAAAGTGGATGGCTACAGCTCGGCACAAAAGGCGGATTTTCCTTTTCTTTTCTTTTTGCTAAAACCATTTCAGAGGTCCTGAACAATGGTCCTTATAGGTTATTGCTACCTAAAACACAGGGCCTGGTATTCAGTGTGACAAATCAGTTTTATGTAGTTCATATGTCTATCTCTGCCACTTAAAAGAAGTGGATGATTCTGAAAAAGTCAGCAACCATCATAATGAAAATATACATTATGATACAATGCGTCACACAGCACTGAAAATTAATCCTGCTGCTAAAGAAATGGAAAATGCACAATAAACACATTACCTGAAATTAAAACTGGTTCTGACCAAATCTCCAGAGCTTTTAAAGTTGTAACAATGATTTCCTATTTATATGGACTGTGTGAATTCTCAGGTGATTCCCTGTGGAGATCTGTATGAATACTTTTTCCAGAGCTGAGGAAAGGAAAATAGGTAGCTATAATGGAACTGCAGGAGCAGCCAAGCAGTAGATTGATTCAACAGGAGAAATTCAATGTATCCCAAAGGATTTCCTAGGATTTGCTCTCCTGCTGCTTAGGGCACAATTTGTTGTAATGAGAAACTGAGGATTTTGTTTCAGGTGTGTCAAAGCTTGTAGTGATGACTTGAAGGTATAAAGAAAAAGAAACAACTGAAAATATCTCTTAAATAATGCTTTTGGGTGAGAAGAGAATAACAACAAGCTCTCCAAGGTGCAAAAAAGGTCAAATATCTCATGTAAATAATTATTACCTTAAGAGATACTAATTGGATGCACAGTCGAATCCTTCATCTCCAAACTGCTGCATTAAACAGCTGGAAAACTATGGTACACTTCAGCAAGCAAAACAGAGAAAGCTTTATTAAATTAACTGGTAAGACTGCACTTGGTCTCACTGTAATCTCTGCTCTCAGAAATGTCTGCAGAAAAAACATGCTCAGTTTTCTGTTGTGAAGAACTGAGTTAACAACTTACAAAAAACCCAACCCCAAACAACTGAGGTTTGGGGTTTTGTATTTAGTAAGGGCATATTTAAACATGCAGACTACTATGTTAATCTGAAGTGTGCCACAAGGTAGAACACTGGCAGGAAGCATGTACTGCTGCAGCACTACATAAGCCCTGTATAAAAGGTTAAGTGGGACATGTACAATGTGAATTTCACCCTGAAGAAATGTGAAAATTTTTAGGCACTCACGTCCTCCTCTATGAAAATGAACAGTCATTATGAACACAGAGCCACTCCACAGCTGTGATGTACCATAGCCTGTGGATCACATTTTAGTGAAAGCTCTGAAACACCATCTCCTCAAGTGAAGCCCTGAGTTTTGTTCAGAAACGGGCTGCCATATGGAATTTCCTCAGGCAAAACACTGAATGCTGATGGCATCTCCATTTGATTAGGGAAAATGTGTAACCTCTGAAATGTTCATATTCACAACAGAGCATATTGTTCGGCTCTAGAACACCCCTCACGCTTCTCAACATCACACATTGTATTGAAACATCACGTGGTGCACCGACACAGAAGAAATGGGTGCTTTAAAAAATGCCTTACCAGGAGTGAACATTCATGTGTGAATGATCTTGTACCTGGACACTCAGCACAGGCTTACACTTATTTACAAACAATGTAACTATTCAGAACTCAAAGATGTGAGTCTTCTAAAGCTTTTGGAACACAGACCAAAGCAGAAGCACATGCCCTTTCCCTACTAGATGACCCAAGCTGCATTACAGCTCCAGACCTCAATCAATTTCAAGCTTTACCACATGATCTATGATCTCGTAGACTGTCCTTCCTTATCAAAAAAAGATCATCAGACTCAGAAACTCTTCCAGCACATAGCACAGGAACAAGTACTGATCAGGCGCGAAGAAAAGCAAGTACCTCATCACCTTGACCTCTTCCCAAAATAACGACCAGGAGCTTTTTAATTTCCAGTTGAAATTGCAATTAGCAAGACTTTTTTATTCTTTCTGTAAAACCTATGTTTAGAGTATATGGACAATATACATTATTTCAACCAGCTACCTGCCCCTCACTTTTGTCTGATCTCAGTGTAAAACACTGATACCCTCATGTCAATGGAGCCTGAAATGGGAAGTCAGTTTCTGATCAGGGATGTGGCAGCATCTAAACATGTCAAAAAGCAAGGAGATAATAATCAGTTATTATTATTATAGTTCCTGTTATCCTTTTATTTGCTTTCAGCCTGACTGTGAAAGCAGAATGAACGTTCCGCCTCATTCGCTAACCTAGAAAGCAATGCAAGATATACACAAGAAATAAAAACAGTAAGAAGCATCAAGATGAAGCACAGTCTTCACTTTTAATGAGACAGCCAGCTCTCCTCCACCTTTGGAACAAGCTGAACCAATTACATCCCTTACCTGTATGGTTCCAGAGTCCTGCTGCCATAATACAATGCTTCTTCCCAGGATTCAAGGTTAATACAGGCATCCATAGCACAGTCAAGCATTTTCAGCTGATAGATATTTGTATCTGGTAGATGACCCTCGTTGCTGCTCAAGAGGCTCTGGCATCTTGCCAGAACATGCTTCCACTCTGTTATTGGCCTTAGTTAAAGAAATACATTTAATCAAGCAAAAATACAACTCCTAAGTGCTATTTAGCAAGGAGTAAGAGCACTCAAGCATTAAAATAGAAAAGCTGCCATCATTCCAGACTCTGCTACAATTCTTGAAAACACACTTAAATGCTGAAGTGGTAGCTTAGGTAACTGTGCTTTGCTTACATGGAGCAAAACAATTTCTAAAGAAGGCAGTATTTTAGCAATAAAGAAAAGATGACAAATTGCAAGGATATGTTATACACAACAGAAATTCAAATAACTTTTATTTAGGTAGGGAAATATTATTTACTTAAGATACTCCAGTTAAAGCCAAGTCCATTGAAATGTGTTTTAAAAAGCACCAGCAGCTACAAAAAAAGGAATTTTTTAAAAAATATAAAAATATAATGACTCATTCTTTTATGCTGCCCAAAGTTTTTTTACTTAGAATTGTCATAAAATTAGAACCTTTCCTTGAAATAATTAATTTTCTCCTTGAAGCAGTCATGAAGAGCACTGCAATTTCTTTTTTTTTTCATGTACAGCTGCACGTTTCATGCATGAGAAAGAAAAGCATCACAGTTTTGATGTCTGACTGTAGTTCAGGACTAATGATCTTGGCAGTAAAGGAGATTTTCACCTCTAATGCTACAAGAAGATTTTTTGTGAGTTTGGAATGGAGGAAAGATAACCTTGCATTCACTTTATTTGGATATTCCTTTGTACAAATCACTTTTTTTATTACATTCTACACTGATTTGCCTTCTCTGTGGACTGGATTCTTCTCTCTCTGACCACATCTAATCTGAACCCCAAAACCTGCAGTTTTTAAATGGATATTACCACCTGTGATTGTACCCATGGGAGTCCCAGAATGCAAGCAGTTAAACACGAAAAAGATAACACTCACATAAGTAAGAAAAAGTGAAATACAGAAAAAAATTAGACTTATAGCAAGAGAAGTGATAACACTGATTGTATTATAGCCCTTTCCACACAATCAGTTCAAGGAAGTCCAGCTGTTATCTTCACAAATTATTGCAAGTACTATTCACAATAATCCAAAATGAATTTAAAGTGCTCAATGACAAACCTGTGATGAAGTAATTAGTTCATCTTGAACATTTATATTTGATATTGAATATATCAAATATTTTATTTGATAATTGAATATTTACATACTTAAATTTAAGAATGTGACCACCATGGGCCAGGATTTATAGCATGGTTGTTACAAGGCTAAACTAATTATTTGTGGATTGCTCTCATGCCCTTGGATTGAAAGAGCCATATAAGGGAAGGAATATGTTATTATAAAATTGCACCTTAACCTTTATATCTTTGGCAAACATCCATGTGTTCTTTACAACTGATTAAGGACAAAAACCAGAAGAATGAGGGATGTTATTTCCACTTGATACAATTTTTGTAGAAAGTACAAACCACTGACATTCTTGAAAGATTACCATTTCAGCTGATGCACAGTATGTCTGCTTTTACTTCTCATTATCCTGCTTTCTTCACTCACTAGCATCTGAAAGCAGATGTGCTACATAACAAAATCTCTCGGGACCAAATTTGCAGGTATGTAAAATTGCAAAGTAGAAAATGTGCCATCAGCTGCAGCAGTACCAAAGAGCTGCCTGTCCTGAATCTGCCCAGGAGTAGAGGAGGACTGCCCCAAGGAGCTCTAACTGTAAATTCAGCATTACAACACTGCATCAGTTACAATCAGTAGGTCAGAGTGTGGGAGTCACCAACTTTCTTAACTGTAGAAACCGTTGGTTTCATTTGTTAAAAAAAAAAAAATTACATTTGCAGGAACTAATAACAATGTGCCTCAGTCTGCCAGGAAGGTTTTCTACTCATTATTGGCAAGTGGACAAAAGCCAAGTTCCCTCTTCAGTAATGCACTCACCACTGCACATCAGTTTACGCTCTTATTGTGGTGCAGTGGAAGGAAAGATGACACATTTCAAATAGCGCATGACTGAGAACAGAAGCTGAACAGACAAGAAGAATAGATTTTTCCAACCAGTCCTGATACCTTTTATTACCATGCATTTGATTAATTTTTAAGTATCAGTTAAATCAGTAATCTTAATTAAAGACACTTGCAAAATACATTAATGTAATTTCTCCTGCAATTAAATACAGGAACATTAAATAGGACCAGTATTCTGACTGCATAGTTTAATTACAAGAACCATTGCAACTTCAGGTTGCATATCTATAACTTAACAAGCAGTTTGAAATGTGGGCCCTGAAGATCTATTTCAGCACTGTCTGTTTCAATCCAGTGACTACAGAGAAACTTAAAACAAACTAGAAACCATGTGAGATTAAAACAAAGTCGGATGACTGTTTTCCCTTTGCTAAAAACTTAATCTCTCTGGATTAGAAAGAAAAAAACCTCAGTGTGATGAGTTGGGTTTTTTGTTACCGTATAAATCGTGATCACTTGTTTCCAGTGATCCATATTGCGTATCACATAGTGATATAGAATATTGCTATGCAAAGTTGTTTCTCGTGCTGCCAAAAAGGTTTACTGGAAGATTAAATTCTTTCTAGCCTGAGAGAAAGCCCATGTTTCTGAAAATGGTAAGGCATCTTGCCACAATAGGCCAAATTCCCAGTCAGGGAAATTCCACTCAATAGACCAAGATAAGAAAGAGATCAATAAACCCGTAGTATTCCAGTAAAAATATCCACCTCACTTCTGCTAATCTTTTCTTGGTTGCTGCTGCTCACTAATTTCTTTAATTGGATTGAATATCTACATGACAGCCATTAGACTCTAGTTCTGTTTATTAGTGCAAGATCATTTCATTCAATTTGCTTAATTATCAATTATTATTATATATTATTATATCTTATTATAATGATGCTATAATATCTGCTGTGAACCTGTCTATGATTATTTCCTTGTTATTGTCATTGCTGTGCAAAGAATTAGAACCTGTAAATTTCACACTGAGAGTGATGCAACAAAGAATTAACAACATTCCAAATTAAGCTTTCTTTCATTTAGAAGTAGATTTGTATGAAATGGTAGGCTGTGATAGCAGAAATCTAAATCAGAGCCAAAATATCCCTTCACATCCTTGGTAGTTACTATCCTTGCCATGAAGCCATTCCATTCCAAGTAATCAGAGACTCTATTATTAATACGATTAAATTTTTTACACATTTTAAACATCAAATGAATTTTTAAAAATTACAATAAAAACAATGTAAATGAAAGGAAACTGATCTCAAGAGATGAACTGCATACTATGAGGATGTTTTCACAGCTGAATGACAGACTGTAGCCTGTCACTGAAAGGATACCTTCTTTTGATTTTGGATATCTCACTTCATTTACAGCATCTTTGACTTCTTTCCAGGCATGCTCTTCACCAGCCAGTTTTTCAGCATCCTGGTTAATGGAAACAAATGCATATAATGAGAGAAACAGTTAAGTGAGAATATGCAGTAATGATGGAAAACAGGCTAAAAGGATTTCACTGTTAAAAGCTACTTGTAGAAACTGTATTGCTATTTTTTGTAAACACAAAAAAATCCCATTTCACTTGGAATTAATACTCCCCCTGCTTTTGTAAGCAAATGAGATTATATAAAGAAAAATGAATGCAAACTTGGAAACATTAAACACTCAGATATTAAATTTGCAACGAGAACTATGATCAACCAGAAGAAAAAGAAATAATAGCATGTTTTTACTACCAAAATGCATTGAGGAGATCAAATTCCTTTAAAGACCTGCTACCTAAGACTTCCCTTAAGCAGACTGTAGAAAGGATTTAGCAAATAATTTTGATTAACCACATGGTGATTATAGAGACAAACAGTAGGCATGTAGCTTCATCTGTTACAATTATAAACATGAGGTCACAGAAGTCTGCGACTCAGAAAAAAGCTGAACTTTCATTTAGTAAATCATTACTATTTCTTCCCTAATCCACTGGATTCTACAGACAGCTACATTCTCCTAGCACTTTGTCATAAAGAAAGCAAAAATGATTAATGGCTGCAGCAGTGAAGAGGAAGTTTCCCATTTCAACTATCTAGTGATGACTAACTGAACCTTAGGCAAACCACTTGGAACAAATGCATTAAAGCATCTACAGATGCAGTTAAGCATCTTGTGGGATTTCCAAAAGCATCTAGTTCTTCAATTTCCATTGCTACAGAACTTAAATACCTTTAAAAACCTGCCCTGTAATACACTGCAGTTCATTACCGCTCTCTCCTAATAAAAGGCCCTGCTACTTTGCATAAGAGGTTTTGTAAGTGTAAAGTCTTGCAGGAATATTTTAAATTCAGTTCTAAAAAGATCAGCCTTCAGCAGGAGTAGAGGCTTGCAGAGGAACAAAGAAAGTGTGTTAAAATCTAACCAAGCACTTTGTAACCAACAGATGCTCACCAGGAATCATAGAAGCACTTCCATGGAAAAGCCCATAATTTGTAACTGCTTGGAATTGCATCGTTTTCTCATTTCACTGCTCCGCATTTGCCATAAATTCAGAAAAAAATTTACAGTGAGAATCAGCACTCAGTTTCACATTTAATTTGCAGTTTTGTCTTTCCATCTGCTTCATGAAACAGCAGACCTATGTGGATTCCTGGGATGATTAAATCAAGATTAAATCAAGGCTGTTCTCAGCTGCCCTACCCTTCTGTAGGGCCTTACAAGGAGGGAGGCCTGACCCCAGTGCTTTTTGAACATAAACTTCCCTTACAATCAGTTCTCTGATCAAAATGATCACCTAGAAATAATTTTGTGCAGAGCTGAATCTGCCACCAGAAGGCATAAGATGAATGTTGTGACAAACCAGCTCATACCACAGAAATTTTATCAACACAGTGAATGAACCTGCCCAGCCCTCTTCCAGCTTTGCAGTAGATGGACACTGAATCTCTTATTGCCAATGTAACCTCTACTGATTTCTATGGGACTACATCTGCTTCTGAACACACCCAGTTAACCTGAAACCAACTCTTTAAAATGCTTTCGTGGATCAAGTACTGCTCATTGACTGATCTAAAAAATAAATCCAGCCTATGAGACACTAATAATGATGTCTATTAAAACTTCCATTTAAGGAGCTACCAAAACAGAAAAATTGTTTTAAGTTACCTCTTCTCACTAGCCCACTAGTATCATTCAGAGTGTTTCTCTAACATGTTGTAAGCCTTGCAACTCAAACCTCAGAAGCGTAGGAATTGAGAGAGATTTATAAACAAAAGAAGGAAAACAACTATGCAGCAAGGCAAAAGACTTAGGGTTCAATTTGCACATAGCAAGACTGATGGATGAACGACTAAAATGTTCACTCAGATGGGATTAATCTTTCTCTGGTTAGTGCAGCTTTTTGAATTACTGTTGTCTTCTAGCATTTAATTAGTGGTATAAAGCAGGGCAAGGTTGGGGTTTCCAACCTTCACACTAGTGCATAGCGTTAAGTCAACACTGGCTTCACATCCAGGTAGAGAACAGAGACTGTCTATTGTACCAATAATCTCCCAGCCCTCTCTGGATTCATGGACTTTATCCCTTTTGTATGAGAGTTTAGGACAGAGGGATCTGGGCAGGATGCCCGGCTGTGGGAAAGAT
Source organism: Pycnonotus jocosus (assembly GCA_013400435.1). Classification (NCBI taxonomy): domain Eukaryota; kingdom Metazoa; phylum Chordata; class Aves; order Passeriformes; family Pycnonotidae; genus Pycnonotus; species Pycnonotus jocosus. The sequence continues at coordinate 306,102 of VWYP01016889.1, forward strand.
TTAAGTCACAGGTTTCAATGAGATGTTTTCTGTGTTCTCAGGATGAGGCATTTTAGGGACTGGCTGACATAAGAATAAGCAAAGATACGGCTACCTTGGCATTTCACACTTCTACTGTTCTTCATCAGATTTCCATGCATGAAAGAAATTTCTAAATGCTCTAGTTAAAGGTATGGAGGCCGTTTCCAAGCAGGCAGCCAAGTAGGGGCTGCAAAACAACCAGGAGAGGTTGTCACTGGGAACGCTGCCTTCCAGCCTAATAAGCTTTCTCCAGGTAAGCTGTTTCTCTCCCTTGGTAAACACCTTGAAAGTCATGACCATGCAGTAAAAACACAAAGCTGCCTTGGGCTAGAATTATGAATATAACTGACATGATTAAAAGTTATACTGAATGGTTTAATTTAATTTAAGAGCATGGCAATAACAGCTACGGGAAACACAGCTTTCTGTGGAATAACACCCTTTCAAAGCATCTCTCTTGAGAACATGTTCCAGTCAAACCTCCAGGTGTGCAGAGCTGCCAACAATAAAGACAGACTTTTTCCATTTATAGAAAAGAACACCAGCTGAAGAAAAAAAAGAGGCTTTTGAAAAAGAAGGAAGAGCTGGCAATTTCTGCCTAATTATTTTCCTCATTTCTAACTCTGACACTAAGCACAAGAGTTTGCTTCACAGAACAACAAAATATTTTTGTCTTGGTCAGAAAAATAATTAGACCAGATAATCTAGCCACAAAGCATTAACAGAAGAGAGAGAAATAGGAAAAATGGAGGGTATCTGATGAGGATTGTAATCTGTTTGAAGATTGGTCAAATATAAAATGATCTGCAATCCTAGCTTTAAGTGATAGGAAGTCTTATTATAAAAGCATCATCTCCTGAAACAAGTACAGACATCAGGCACCACAGAAATGAGCATTTGAAAATAATCTCCTTTCTCTAGTAGTCTTTAGTTACATTCTCTACTATTTCTAAGAATTACTTCTCTACCTATCTTTTCTGCTATTTGAGTGTCCTGAACACATTCCATCCTTAATGGAACTCTCTTTAGAAAGGTGTGTAATCTACAAAGTACAGATAAATGCTTCTCTTTCATTGCACTTCCTTCACACCAATCCTCTTCCCCTGGTTAGTCATCTGTTTCTTATACTTCCTGGAAATGTTCCCTGCCTATTAATTACAGGCACCACTACTTTCACACACTGTGTTAGTAATCATTGTTCTTTGTGATCCCAGCATTAAAAATCCTGATTGCTAAAAGATTCCCACATGGACAGCATGTCCTCTGAGAGAAGATATTTCTCTTACCAAGCACATGCTAAGCAGTGAGCACCACTGCCCTCTCCCCAGAAGAGCTCCCACAGCCCCACCATTGCTCATCTGTTATGCACTGCATTTCCAAAACATCCCTGACGGACCATTGGAAAGATTGATTAAGGACTAGCTCTCCCTTCACATTTAGGTCACAGTAGAATTATAAGACATGGAGTTTTGGTCCTCTCTACAAAGTTCATATTTCTCCTTCTCATAGGTGGAGATAGAAAAACAAGCCCAACACTGTCTACAGAGAGGAAACCATGAAGGACTCCTCATTCCCCTTCAAAGAAGGGAGAAGTGGTGGCTGGAAAATCCAAATGGAGAATAACCTCTTTTTCTCCTTCCCAGCATTTCCCCTATTTGAAATATGTCCAAGGGCATCTCCATTATATGCCTATTTTCAGTATTCAGGTATCCAGTCTCACATAGGCAGAAATAAGCAAAGCTCTGTAGGAGGTATTAGATTTCCAGGCTACCCTGAGACAAGTGAAAAAGAAGGACTAAAGTTTTTCCTGACCAGTAACTGGTGTTCTAAATATATAAATGGATTAAAAGAGTGCAATGTAACCACCAGCAAATGTCAGTTTTACAATGGAAAAAAACCCCATAAACCATAGTTTAAACAGAAATTAGGGGTCTAACAAGAAATATTATTGAATATGACATTTTTGCAAGACTGAAAAATCACAGTAAATAATAATAGTTTTTTCTGAACACAAAATCTATTACTAAATACTACTACTAATAATAGTCCTGTGTGACAGCAGCAGATGAAGAAAAGAGAGAACCTTGTTCTCTCTTTTTTGTGGAAGCTTCAACTTTTAAGTTTTCTGAACTGTAATATTTTAAAAAGCTGTGGAGACCTCAAATACCTAGACATTTCATAGAAATTGTTTTCCATTGCTTATGCTTTGCCTAATTTTTAAAAATTTCTAAAAATTTAGGCAACTACAGATGTGCATCTGAACAGAACAGAGGAGCTCACACACATTTAAATGAGAGCATGACATTTTAGAACAGATCTCTGATACACTGTACTCTGAAAGCATAAATAATGATTTTCTATTTCTAATTCTATTTAAAAGTGCAGGAGCTACTGAATGTTTGTTTCCAGTAAACTCAGTAATTCCTTGTTTTATGCTAGACAGCAAATAAAAGCATTAAATGAGTAAAGACACTGCACATCTACTGAAGTTTCCCTTTCAGAAAGATGAGAAAATGTGATATGCAAGCTGTGATATTGCAGCTATGCTAAATTTCTGACATGAGTTCTTCAGAGCAAAAAAGGCATCAGGGCCTGCCAGGCAATCACAGGTGCAGGCAGCTACAGACACAGCAAAAGAAAGCACACTCGAGTGCTTTCCCAAAATAGCTGAGGTCATCTATGAAACATATTCTGGATAAAGTTTAAACTCAAAGAATCAAAGACTTCTCATCTCTTATCCTGAGGGCTGTGCTTTACAGAAGCCTTCAGCTGAGGATTCACTTGCCTTCAGTCTTGGAAATGTACCTCATTAAGAACTACCAGTATGTGAAATCATCAGTGCACATGGCCCTGTTGTGGTTCAAGATTTACAGGTGATTTCTGAAGTTTTAAAAGCTCCTTTGCCCTGCTCCATGAAAAATAACACCAGGTTCACAAATACAAGTTTATCCATCCTTTTTGCAACCCACCAGAAGCCTTGTGGCTCTGAGGAGTGGCTGGGACACATGGCAATTCCAAAGGTACTCTATCTGCAGACAAAAGCAATGTTGTCCTCCCTGTAAGGGTATTGGGAGGAGGTGAACTTCAACTGCTGAACAAATTGAATTTGTACTTTTAATTTTTGAATTCTCAGAGTAAAATAAGACACATTAGAGCTGGAAGCTGTATTGAATCTGTGCAGTACATTGCTCAGTATTAGGCAGGCTGCAGTCCCTCACACAATCAATACCAGCTCTTCATGGATTACTGACTCTGCTGTCTGGAAGTGCATAAGAACTGCACTAGAGACTAGTAGCACTCTAAATCGTATAGATATTGGAAAATTTAGCAGTTCTTCACACCATTCACGTTTAAGCACTCTATTTAGGCATTGAGATCAAGATGAAGGTTCCCCAGATCCTGCATACAAGTAGTACAAAAAGACAAACACCTTCACAGAGCAGTGTGAATAACCTCTCCTTAACATTATCCAACTTAGTTACAACATTACTACATTTACTCAGTAATTTAAAGGTGACATGAAAAACAGCTGTGGGAAATGTATTAAAATGAGATGCTTTCAATAAAGAGAAAAATTAAGATCAGCAAGCCTATTTTAAGAAGTCAGTTTAATTTAAGAAACTTAAATGGGACTAAGATAAGTCCACCTAGATTTAATTAAGACAAATAACATATTAGGTAAGAGGAGCAAAGAGCCAAATAATTCTTAACCTCTACAGCTGCAAGTCTGATATGTGTCAGGTCCACAATTCTGCACAGCAGAAAATAGTAATTGCATTTTTGTGAGATCATATTCCATTTTTCTTCACTGCAATCCCATTTCAGCTATTAATTTCTGTGATTTTTTTAGACACACACATTTTTAAACAGCCTTTCCAAAGATCACTACATCTGTATTTTGTATGATACACAGGCAATCTCATAAATGTTTTATAGTGAAGAAAATTGACATCTTCCTACCAACTCCCCTGTTATATAGATTCAAGGGTCACATTGGCCTTCTTTGCCAGAGGAAAACACAATGTTTCCCATTTCTGTTCAGACACTCATGCTGAGACTCATTTGATCAAATGTAGATATTTGGGCCACCCTTCTATATGACAAAGAAACACTCTCTGGGTGCAATTTTTTTACCCTAATGCAGACTTCTAAAATATGTCAGATGAATAACAAAGTGTGTTCATTCTTCTCCATTTTAACCATAAAGAAAGTCTAGAGCAACTAGCTCAGATGATGACATTTATCCTGTAGCTGTCTGAGATTTAGTGAAATAAATCATAGCTGTAGGCCCCCCTTTCAGATGTAGAACTTGTGCTCCACTTCTGCCGTGGTGGTGCATTTTATTTCAATAGGTCTAATTTACCAGCAATTCCAGTTACTCTGTGTTATTTACCTGTTCTCAGAAACGTTTATTATTCTCTCAGTCTTTGTCATCCATTAATTTTACTGGCAATGATTTTGCAATTACTTCCACTTCATTCATGAAAATGCTGTGTAGTATACAAACAGAGTTATTATGGAAAGACTTTGGAATTATTTGGTAAGCATTATATATATAACTGATTATTATGGTGATTTAATATTTAAGTGTGTTGTCAGAACAACCTTTAGAGTGTACATATATTTAGAGTGTGCATATATATAAATCCCTGTACTAAGAGAAAATAAACCAAAAAAAGCTCAAAGTTTTCATTGGCCTCAAACATCAGAGCCCAACAGACCCTTTAAAGCCAATAATGCTCACAGATCAAGTGTTGTTATTAGAGCTTTTCTGTTTTACATCTACTTTTTTTGTGATAAAAATCTCAACAAACAATATTACAGGCAGGATTTTCTCTCTTAAAAAGCAGTACAAAAGGATGCTAGGCTACTCAGCAAGAAAGTAAGATAGTATCTAAAGACAGGTCTGTCCAAATATAATCAATACACAGGGCTAAGCAGCTAAACTACATCATAGCATCTTGCTACCTGGAGACTCCTCAAATGAAAGGCACACATATTTAATGCATTCTGAAATCATCTCAGTTCAGTGTAGGTCATTCTGGTTGCTGACCAAAACATTTACTATATTTATTTTTAAACTAGGTCCCCTAGATACCACTACTCTTTCTGGAGTTATAGCTGCACAGGGCTACCCTTGTGTCACACACAGCTCAGGCCCCTGGGGATGACTGACCCTCAGTGCCTTCCCCCAGTCAGGACAATGAGCAACAGGACCAGGCTTTGTGTCTGTAACAGCACTGCCTTTATAAACCTCCCTGTGTCAGGAGCTTAGGGCTGACTGCACAATTCCCATCCAAGCTGCATGGGTTACAAGCAGAAATAAAAATTGATTGGACAGTGGGAAAGCAATAACTAGAAGTTCACTATTTATCAACTCATAAAAAACAGAAGTGAGGAAAAGCAAAGGAAATTACTTACAGCTTAGCAGGAGTGAAAGAGGGCCTTATGCCAGATCACCCAAAAATTCTTGTCCCATTTGTAATTCCATTGTAATTTCCATCATCAGTACAAAAATAAGCCCTGGGTGTAGTTCATTTACCTGAGCTAGGACACTGTTCAGCCTAATCCCTAGCAACAGTGAGACTGGTATTTCACAGACTGTCTTAGACATCACACATTTGTTAGGGCAATCTCCAGGTCTCTCTTAGCACACAAACTGCCAGCTACAAGGCAAATCTTTACTCCTTAATTCTGCAGCCTGTGGAGATATGGAGTGCCACTGAGTGCATTTAGTGGCTCAGAAGAGATCTGTAGGTCCAAAATCCTCAGAATTTTCAGTTATTCACAATGTATAATCCAATCCACATTCATCAGTTCACTGAAATATGCACTTAAGTTTAAAGGCATATATAAATCCCATTTCAGTTAATATCTATGCAAATGACTAAATACTTCTCTAAGTAGAAGCATAGTTACTAGTGAAGTTCAATATATGCTTCAGTGATCTGAAGAACTTGTGCCCATTGAATTATTGGTTCTGACTGACATTAACTTAGTTACAATTTTTGAACACTAACATCAAAACAATTTAATATCTTAATGCATGAGATACCACATGATAAAATTGTAGCTATGATAATTCTGGTTTTTAAATGTATACTGCAAAGTAAAAAATAGTATTTACTTCAGCACATGCTTTCGGAATGAATGGGTGTGAAATGCAGGAAGTTGACTGTTTAGAAAAGAACATGCAACATGATTAAGATCATACATAGTTGATCAATCCACTCTACACCTTAAAATACTTGCTGGATCTCAAAATTCCTAGAGCACTGATTTAAAAAACCTACTGGTTGCCTAACTCACTAGTATGCTTTTTGAATACTTAGCATCAATAACCAAACCCACACCCTCCAGTCTCCAAGTTTTTTAAGGACATGAATAAAGGAATTTGAATTCATTTTTTACAACTGTAGCTCCTTGAGCAAGTACAATACCTCGAGTTTCCTCCTCTAGAATTTTGCCAATATATTTACTTACTAGATTAATATTAGTTTAATATAATCAAATAAGAGGTTTGCAAATACTTTAAAAAGATGATGTATAGTGTTTTAGTAATTTCAAGAACTTCTTTGGAGAGTTATTATTGACTATCCCCTAACATACACTAATTTAAACAGTTAAAGTGTTTCAGGGTTTAAGGGAAGCAGCCAGAAACACTCCATAAGGCAAACGAGTGCTTGAATCAGTTTCCAATAACTTTCTAGTACTCTGTTGTTCCAATTCAATGATACGAACAATTTAGTAATTTTCACAAAAAATAAGAAAGAAAGTGAAAAGGACATTCTCTAAAATGTCATCATGCCATGGAAACTATTATAAGACCCCTGAATATTTCTCAGGGCCTTTATTTACTGTTTGGATAGCTACCATGCAGCTGGCTCCTGCTGACTGCCAGTGTTAGAAGTACTTACATGCCTGAGCAATCAATGGTGATGGGCCAAGGTGGCTCAAAGCAAGGAGAGGTAGCCTACATCACAAAATGTGTACTGAAAATTAGACATCTTGACTTAAAGCACCTGTTTATGAGACCTGATGCAACAACATAATGGACTTCCAATTTTCCAAAACAGTTCACAGCACCAGTAATCCATTTTTCTATGTCCTGATAAGNGAGCAATCAATGGTGATGGGCCAAGGTGGCTCAAAGCAAGGAGAGGTAGCCTACATCACAAAATGTGTACTGAAAATTAGACATCTTGACTTAAAGCACCTGTTTATGAGACCTGATGCAACAACGTAATTTGGTGATACATAATCTACGCTGGACTTCCAATTTTCCAAAACAGTTCACAGCACCAGTAATCCATTTTTCTATGTCCTGATAAGTACTCTCCTCTAAGTACTTCACCCATTGCTTGAAAACAGACAAACTGTTCTAAAATATTTTCCCCAGTCAGACAGATAAGTGCTGCCCTTCCAAAAGGCTACCTCAACACTTTCTTTTTAGCATTTCTTTTGCAGGTCAGGGTTTGGGGCAGGGGAGAAGCTGTTCATTTCATATGGGCCCCCACCTTCATTAACCAAATACAGTGCAGTAGCTACAGAACCTCACAGTACCTTTCTCCACTACACAAAATGTCTACAGATTCAAACTGCTGTATTATTAGAGAGTAGCTGGAATCACATCTAAAACTCTCAAAGCTCAGAAGGATTTCTTTTGTGCATGGGAATGATTCAAGCTTTACATAAAGCTATACACTAGAAGTACTTTGAGAGTAAAAATACTGTTGTCGAGATATTGTCCAAGGAAGTGCAAGAGCTTTACTTTCTATCAAACACCAAGACAAAGATTCATACCATAATCAATATGATGCAGCAATATATTTTTCTTAATGATGGTGTTCAGATAAATCTTGGGCAGAATCGTGACACACTGTTACCACAGTCCCCAGTTCAAATCCCTGCTTATGGCATAATCAAGAGCTTTCATATAATACACTGAGCAATCCCATGGAAAATAGCAGGACATGCTGCAGTGGGTCAAAAAAATCACACAATTCTCTCCTGTAACTCTTGTGGCTGGAGTAAAGCCTGCCATCTTGTACACACAAAAAAGTTTCTCTTCATGTCTTAGGATAGAGCTCAACAATACAAAATTTATAACTACAGCTTTAGCTATTGCATTGTTTGACATTAATTAAATTATGGCAAGAAGCTGATATGGCACATTGCTTATCATAGCAATTTTTCAAGCCAAAGCATTTAGTCTGCAGTTTTACAGTCTCAAAAGTTAAAGGCTTCCTTGTTATTCAAATGAGCTCATTCTTGCTTTAATGCACCTCAGAGAATATTAGTTAAGGACTGGAACTGATTTAGGCACTGAAGAGCATGATTCTGTCTTTCTCAACCTATAGTGCTGCCTACAAATTCAGCCAGAACCTCAAACTTTGAATTATTACGCTGCCAAAAAGCAATTAGAATGAAGTCATGATACCTGAAGACCTCACCACAGGGTTCTAAATCAGTCAATCAATCTTTGAAAAATAAAATTTGGCTTCCAAAGAGTGTATAAAAGTTTAGAGGAAGCTGGCAGGAAAGGCATCTCTCTTAATTTAAATAAGCCTAGAGTGAAAGATGCACTTTCACAATGTGGCATGGGAAAAAGCAATGTGAGCCTTCCTAGTAAGGTTCATACTGAGATATACTAAAGAATAACTCATCCTTTTTTAATGTTATTTGTATAATGGGCATTTCAGTATCTAATTTATGGAGGGAGATATGAAATAGGGCTTCACATTACTTAACAAAGGGCACAGAACAAATAGCACGAAGGAAAACGACCCCCACTATGAACTGGATGTGGAATATATTGTTCATGAAATAGGAAAAATCTTTAAAATTGTCCTTGCATGTTCCATGTATGTACCCCTGCACATACCTATGCACACAACTCTGCTTTTCCCATTCAGACCTGTGTTTGTCCAGTGTAGGTACATGTCCACTTCACCACAAAAAGCCATCACAGTGAAATGGTTCACAGAACATGCTGTTCTTCCAAGAGAGGGAATGGTTTAGCTCATAGATTTAATGATGGGTAGATTACCAGATTAAAATCAGGACTACTAGATTAAATTTTTCCCAGACCTTTTAAAGCCGTTATTGACCCATATGAGGTAAACCCATGATCACGGGCTCAATGTGCACAAACCTGCTTAACACAACCAGTCATTATTCCTCTCCTCTGATTGGAATTTTCAGAAAACGAGGACAACAGGCACTGCAATAAAGCTAATCTTTACCAAGCATTTACACTTACTGTATTTGCAGTATTTATTTCTACTGATTTCCAGGCATTGTATGTAGAGTAAGTGATCTCAGAAAAAATACACCGTAAGAAAGGTAAGATTTATCGTAAAATATATAGTGTACAATCAGGATGGCATTAAGAACCAGAAATTTGTAGTATGCAGAAAGGATATTCAGAATCTGAAGAGAAAGACATAGAATGCACTGATATGAAGGAGAATCATAAGAATCATAGTTGAAAACATTTATTCAGAATGAAAAAGGTTCCTGTGGAGTATGATGTCTTTAAGGCAATGTCTTCAACAAGGAATGAGTTAAAGATGACAAAACTGTAGCTGAAATTGCTTGAAGATGGCAGATTGCAAAATAATTCAGTGACTTAATAAAATTGTGTCCTATTTTAAGTAATTCACACATTTGCTGATAAACAGTAGAGTACTTTTCCACCTTCTTTTCTTCCTCCATGTTGGTGTGATTCCAGATTGTCTGTAGACCTTACTGTTGCTATTATTTACAAAATGCCAGTATCAGAATCACAGCTACACTGTTTTGCAGGTTGTTAGACTGCACAGAGTAAAAAGAGTATTTATCCCAAAAGCTGAGTGCCTCAGAGCAGCTAAAACAATAAAATGGAAGGATCAAAATACACAGCATGCCCACAAAGGCTGTCTTTATGGTCAGCCCATATAATTTTGCTGTCCTGGTTTGGGTCTTTAAAGGTAAATGATAAACCGCTTTACTATCAGAAAGGATTAAGCTTACATCCAGAGAACCAATGAGAAAAAGGTATTTCCACTCACTTTTTTCTACTTTTTCTTTAAAATTCACAGCTCATTAAAATATACATTTGGAAAGCAAAAGATCCAAGCTCCTATTTCTACTTGATTTGGAACAGAAATCTAGAAGAAAGATACAGTGCACATCCTGGACTCACCTGAATCTTATCTACTGCCTGAAGGACTAAGAGAGTTGTGGGGTTCCCTTACCCCATAGGGTCTGCTTAACACGTAGGAAAAAATGTCATTGGGGCTCTGATGTAGATATTATTTTGTCCAAAGTGGATGACCTTCAACCAGAGAGATTTTTGTATCCAGAAAATCAAAACTCAGTCAGTCCAGAAATCTGCAGTTTAAAGTTGCAACATCCTTTTCTTTAATGGCTTATGGGATCTGAATTGAAACCTATCATATTTCAATCAAATTACCTAATTGATGGGATTTTAAAAGACTGACCACACTGCAAAATTGAAAAAAGTGACTGATAAACAGATTGAGAAAAGGCATCCAAAATCAAGATTATTGCCTACAGCACTACTGTTATTAGAAACCACCTTGACAGGCTGAAACATACAAGACCTTATAGAAACCCCAGTGAAAGAGAATTCAGAGATTCAAGCTCTGATAATGCAATGACTGGCTTCAAAACATATTTAGGAAAAAACAGTCTCTCCAAAATCATCTCAGGAGAAGGTGTTTGGAAAGTGATTTGTCTCATCTAGCCTTATAATTAAATTACTGCTGTTTCTCTCTGAATGTTCTCTGTTTATTTTAGCTAATCCAGAGTGAGGCTTTTCTTATTTCTGCTTGTCATTCAGTGGAGACCAAATGGTGACTGCTATAGGAATGACAACATCTGAAAAAAGAAATCCTACTGGAAGTAGCTAGCTCTAACATTCCCAGTGAAGCTGGACATCCAGAAAGGATGGATCCAGAAGGATCCAGGTGCTTAAATGTAGCTGCAACAGACTAAAAAAGTGAAGAGAATGCCCTCTCTTCCCCTGGTGAAAAAAAAGCATTTCTCCTTAAAACATCTGCCAGAAGATTTAAGTTTCCTATTAGATGGCTGGGTCTGAAAGGAATGAGATTCTGCTCCCCTCAGATGAGCAGAAAGCCAGACTCCCAGGAGGGTGCCACACTCCCAACTTCTATGTTTGCTTTAAATATGAACTTGATGGACCAAACTGATACAGGTTGCCCTATTAAGGATCTCCTGAACAGGCAAAGAATTTACATACATCTTTCAACCCATGTCTGCTTATAAGAAGAGCCAGATCTTTTCCATGACCTTGACAACCCAAGTGAGCTCCAGCTGGATGCTGCCAAGTGGTGACCAGAGCACACTGAGGCAGTCCCAAAGCAACTGGGATAGGCAAGTTGTCATGGAAAAATGATCACAGTGCATTTGTCACTGTCTTTGGAACTGCACTTTAGTGTAAAAAAAATTACAATGCTGAAAGATGGAAGGAGCCTCAGAAGTCATGTAAGAAATGCTAAGAAGCTGAGACATGATGCCTTTGTTAAAGAACAAGAGATCCCAGAAATTAGAACCGGCTGCCTTGTTTTCTGCTGTCATTTTTGGCACTAGAAAAAGAAAAGCTCTCTGTCCTTGGCTGTTTGGAAATCCATCCCAAGAGGGTAAGATCCTCTGAAAGAAACAGAAGAGTGTTAGTCTGACTGCTGGATTTCAGGAATGAATCCAGGGTTTATGTCACTACCAATGCCTTGCCAGAGGGAAGAAATAGCCAGCCACCTATGGAGAGAAACAGCATTGTGTCCCAGCAGGCTCCAGTTACTGCTGCTGACTTTTGTAGGCACTGGTTGCACTGATGTTGGGCTGGAAGAGTAGGTGGGTGGAACATAACTGATGTCTGGCTTGATGTCATGTAGTTTGCTTCAAAAAAGATGAGGAATGAACAATTTCTACAATTAAGTATTGCAAACTCTGTATTTTGATAGGAGATGAATTAAACCAGGATGCTGTTAGAACATAATCCTGATAATTTATTTTTTTTTAACACACTGTTTGGTATGTTGGTACTTAGCAAATTTTTTAGAATCATGACTAGAGAAACAGATGCTCCTAGTTTTTTCTTTGCTTTGGTCAAAGGTTTTTATGTTCAGTTAGCTGTATAAAGAGACTTGTTTTCAACACTCCTATTTAATCCTTGCTTTGCAGACTTCATCTTTTGAATGAAATTGTAGGTCTCATCTTTCATATTGTATTTGAGAAACTTAGTGAGAATGTAAATGTCTAAAAATAAATAAATATTAGGAACACTGGGACACAAACTTATGGAACTTGACAATCCAGCAATTTTAAAAGGCACTTCTTAACATATAATTTTGTGTTTCCTGTGTTCTAAATATATGATCCCTGAGGGAGGGGTGACATTAACACCAGTACAGTGATCTTGCATGAAGCCTTTACATCCTCATTAAAACCAGCAGTCAATAATAATACACTTCATGTGTATTTGTAATTTATGCCTTTGTAATTTAGGTATTGCTGAGAGCAAACATGAAGATCAAAGGTGAAAATGCTGTATAATGTATCTTTGGCCATATTCAAGTGCCTTTCAGGAAACCTGGTGAGGCAAATCAACCACAAACATATGCTGTAGCAGCTAATTTGATCGATTTGTTTACATTTGATGACATTCTAAACTATAGTTTTGTTGTTCCCTCTGCTAGAAAAATAATGTCAAAACTTCAGGTTAAGGAACTTCTTTGGGGGGCATATAACAGAGCTGGTGGATGTACGTAAAAATAGGTAAAGAATTGCAGGTGGTATTTCTGTGTAGAGGTTGATAGTCTGTCTGCTGTTCAGGTGACCTGATTTTGAGAGCCTTTGGGTTGGAAACTGGACTTGTGATGTTCTCTACCAGAATTCAGGCCGCAATGTAAGTAAGTACTCTTTGCAAAGAAAAAAAAATAAAGGAATAACATGCTTACTGGCGTTATGTTGTTATTAACTTTGGCAACTCTCAAACACTGGCCAAACATAAAAATGATACAGAGTCAAGTCCATTGCTTTTGACCTTGTAATAAATAAAAGCTTTCCAAAAACCATGCTAGACTAAAATATTAAATCCCGGCTCCAGAAGAGAAAGACGACTCATAACAAAGCCATTCTATAAGCACAAATGTCCCTGAAATCCTTGGCTGAAGATGTACAACATGAACAATTCTCTGGCTCATGACTGTGGAAAAAACTGTTCTTCATTTAGAATGTTTGTCATCAATGTAAACCCATCTTTAATTATAATTAATGTAAGGGGCTTTTATGTGCTGGAATAATATGTTGCCAAGAGTTCAGCTTGGCACACATTCCTGAATTACAGTGGAGATTGATCTTAAAATGGAACAAAGAATAATGTGTAAAGCTGTCAAAGATACAATGAACTGAAGACAATACAGTAGCTATAACTTAAAGTATTGACACACAGGAAGTATGAGTGACTATTAGTGACTTTTAGGAAGACATGGTTTTTTCCCCTCTTTTAGTTCCTGATTTGTTTTTCTCTAATTTTGGAAAAAAAGTCTTGTTTAGATTTGTAGTTGGTGCCATTTAATTTGTCAGAAACTGAACCACCAAAAGGTTCACCTCAATCTTATCTCAACCAGCTTACAGTGGTGTATTTGTACTTTCCAGGCTGCTTGACCAGCTGCTAAAAGACACCGGCCAGCATTATAGTATGTCCTTATAATTGAAATGGAGCTCACATTGAGGCTCAGGCACCAAAAACTGTTTAAGATCCCCACCTTAGCTATTGCCACTGTTTGCTTCTGTGTTTTCTCATCTTTGATAGCAGCTATGCACCTAGATTATTCCATGGCTGTGCTCACAGCTGGAGAGGAAGATAAAGAACTACTACTGCCTAGCAAAGATTCACTTCTAAGTGGTTTCACCAGTGAGGAACATTTCCCCTCATTTTGCATGCAGTGCCACTGTGACTGCTCAGCCATGGAACTCTTCCCTTGGTCTGAGGCTGTGTCTACTCACCCTGAGAGCCAGTGTGCATCAGCTGATGCTAAACTTCAGTAAATTTGGCTTCAGCAAGGGCCCCTGTGGTTGGGCTGCAGCCCCTTTCATGATGCTTGAATATGTAGCCTTTGCCATATTAGAGTCTCAGATGCTGACCATTGTGCAAGGGAACTGTGCACATACAGGCAGTGCTGTAACAGCACTCTGGTTATTGATATCAGCTAGCACAGAAATGTAATCATGTCAGTCTTGATTTTGTGTTCATATATATTTCATGAAGCAGCATAATTTATCTCACCAAATTTCTTCTACCTAAAGAGTGGGCAATTTACTTGAAGGCATTCCTTTAACCTCTTTTATCCATTCCAATTTTCATAGATTTCTACTAAAGACAGTATGAATGAGCTGCTTGTCTTGGCTCTTGGTATAGGGGAGGCACAAATCACACAAATAAACACCAAACCATTCTGCTTCAAGGAATTCTCATTTAAACAAATCCATCACATAAAAGACCTTAGAAAATAAAGCATATTTCTTTATTATCCTTTGGGCACCAGAACACTCAGCAGAAGTATAAATTAACTATAAATTATCTTCTCACTGCATTTGTAGAGACTGAACAAACCAGAGCTTCACAGAACATCCACAAAAATGATCCCTAGTACAGTGAGATCTGTTTTCTAGGCAAAAACCTGTTGAGCTCCAATTGAAATGGTAGCTTCCCACCAACTATGAAAAATAGGGGTTGGATCTTAGAAAATGCAAAGGTTGCTCTTGAATAAAACAAATTTCTCAAGATCCCTTGCAGTCAGTAACTGACTTGAGAACAGAAATTTGATACCATCTCCCTTTTTCACTCAAGCATTTAACACTAAATGAACAAGCCTTTAAAAAATACAGCAGGAAACATAAATTTCATTGATAATTATCTTGCCAATTATTTTTATAAATGTGAATAAACAAGGATGCATGTAACTAAGTACAAACAAACATAAGGTTTATGGGCTCTTCATATAAACTTGTACCGTATATTTTCCAAAAGATTTGCAGGATCACTTTTAAAACATTACAAAAGATGTAGAATAAAAAGCTGCAGTGCAAATCACTTGACTTAAAACTTTACTATAAATTGATGTGTGCATCCTGAGCGCTTTCCCTAGTGTGTGTTCAGCAGCTCACAAGCACACTCAGAAAGACTGGAGAAACATGAACTCTGAGTGTTTGTGTAAATGTCTTTAGGTGTGATTTCAAAAAGGGTTCTAGCTTTTTTTATGTGATGACTGCAACTGAAAAAAGAATTCCCAACACATGACAACTTACTTGAATAGATAAAGCATTTCTGGAATTTGCATTTTTACCTATAAGAAAGACACATGAGATGAATTGCTGTTGACTAAAATATCTTCTTTTTCTGCAAAGCAATGTTGTAATGTGGGAATTTACTATTAGCTGACTATATTGATTCACAATGAGTCTGCCACTCTTGATGACCCAAAGTTACAGCTGTTGCCTATTCTATTGACAAAGATTTTGTTTTTTAAAAATTTTGTCAAATGACCTGGAAATTTGTCTCAATACTAAGGATATTTCAGCTGGGATGTTTTGAATATTTTATCAACTTTAAGCATCTAATCTAGATGTTTTGTAGTCTAAAACCCCAGAATTTCCAGAAATACTATCTCCAGCTGGACCTGCAGTGTTACATTACTCTCAGCTTGCTAGCAGTGACTGAGATAAATGGGGAAAAAAACCCCAAAACAAGCTAGTCATGTAGAGATTTTATAAATTCAGTTGTCACAGAGAAATGAAACACAATACTATGAGGGCTGCTGCAGATAACATTTAATCACCCTAAACTGAAGCTGAGGATAAAGATGTCTTCTTCATAGACATTAACAGACCAAGGTGCCATGAGGTTTCTAGACCTTCACAGACCTCTCTACATGGTAACAATCAGACCACCACAGAATTTCAGAATGCTGTCACAAAGAGCTTTCCAAACATTTCACAATATCATTCCCAGGGAAATTTCATGGAAGGGCAAAAAAAAAGATCTATACAATATGAACACAAATCACAATTCTATTTAAAAAAAACCCCAAAAAACAAAAAAACCCTCAAAACAATAACAACAACAAAAAACCCCACCAAAAAACAAACAAAAAAACCAAACCCAAAACCCCACAAATTAATTTTAACCTATATATGAGAGTATATAATTTCACTACAGTTTGATGGTATATGTTGATTCTTACAATGACATGTGCACCAGCCTGGGGATATTATTTCCTAAAACATTCCACATGCTGAATGGTCTTTACACCACTTGCCTATCCTTTCACAAACTGTTAAGTGATCCTTGAAGGCTCTTTAGCCTGCTTATTTTTCTTAATCATCTCTGCATCTGTGAGGATGCCATTTATCCAAAATTAATCCAAGATTTCATGGTCCTTGAGTGACCATCTTTGAAAGAAAGACAAAAAGAGGCCTTCACTTCACTGCCTCTGAGCAGAATTGCAGCAGTTTTTTATCAGGCACAGAATGCCAGCATGGACAGGAAGTAATTTAGCATTATGTCATAAGCCTGAAATTTTCTGTCTTCTCTTTTTTGAACTGCCTACTGATGAACCAAAGCATATGTTACAGTTTAAACTTTGGGGGTTTCTTTTTCTATTTCTGTGGGGTTTTTTTTCTGTGCAGCAATTATTTCATGAATCATATTATGCTTCTTGGAATTACATTTTCATCAATACCTTTCTTACTATTTCTAATCTTGCAGGAAAACATTTATCTGCGGCAGATGACTCACTCCAAACAGGCATTTGTGAAAATAGGAACTACTGTACATATAACAAAAGAGACTAAGTGCATAAACTGCTATGAAGCCAGCCTCATTTTGCCTATTCCATTTACTCTCTCATCAGGCTCTGAGATAAATTTATTGTGCCAAGGTTGTACAAATCTGAAGCAAACCAGAATATAATCAAAATCAGGCTGGGCTGAACCATAGTAAGAGATCACACTGAACAAAAGTTTATCTACTACAAGCATTGACCTGCTACTCCAAGAACTCGTGATGTAAGCGAGCATAAAAACTACAAAGTCACCCAAAGATGTTCACCATTCTCTCTAACAACTGCTGAACGAGCTTGGTAGATCTTTAAAATTACTGATGCAGGTGTTTGACAAAATTAATTCAACATTATTTTGAGGATAAGCACAACCTTCCTGTAGTATGAGACAACTGGCTTAGGTTGAAGTTCCAAGATTATTCTTTTGAACAGAAAAATGCCAACATTTCCTGCTTTTCTTTCATTCAGAGTTGTCTTTCACAGCAACAAAAACCGCAATGAGCGCAGAAGCAATTTTCTCCTCTATTCTGGCCTTTCAATTAGCAGCAAAAGATAAGTATTACAATAATGAAGGAAAGCTGTTGACAGGCCTTGGTAAATTCTGTTTCACTGGCAAGGGATTTCTTCTCTCAACCTACCTTCTCTTGATTCTGGCAGAGAAGACAATCACATTCAAAGCAATACTGGCGCATCAGCTGCTTTCGGCGCTCCCTGGTAGGCACCAGTGACTCAACGTAGCTGATGGTGAGCTGTAGGCAGTACATTAAAAAAAAAAAAGGGTTGGTACATTTTACAAAAAATCCATATTCTGTGCATGCATTAGCAGAGCCAACATTTTTTGGACATAACATTTTTCCCTGCACAAAATAAAGTGCACAAAATAAACGGGTGGAAAGCTAATTTTTAGAACAAATTGGCTACTTTTACAGAAGGTGGAAGAAAGAGAAAAATAATTTCCATGGACGAACACTTTCGAGATCAATATTGTTTGAAATTATTAATTCCACTCAAAATTATCCCTATTTCAATTTTTAATCCTGATTTGGAAGAAAAATAAAAGAAGAAAGGAGAGTAAGAAAAGATAGCAAAGAAACTCTGCATAAAGTATCTGAATTCCTTGTACATGAAATCTCATTTTCTGTCTAGCTCCAGAGCTTAAGTGTGTATTTACCACTACTGTTATACAATCTCCAACTATCTCCATTTTTTTTTTTTTTCCTCAGGGAAGCCCCTACTTTCCAGCAAATATATGTTTGAGCCTGAGGACAATTCCTCTTATGCCATACCCATTTTCAGTATGTCTGTCATGTTTCCCTTGTGACCAAGGAAGCAAAAAAGCATTGCAGTTTAAGTTGTTGAAACTATTGACAAGGAGACTTATTAAAATGATGAAAGAAAATTTGTGCCTACACTTGTGCCATTTTCAACTTAGTACACTATGCAGAGTGAATTCCAATGAACTACAGAGAAGTCTGTAGTTTGTTTACTTTGATGCCTCCCAGAAAGATTTTTACAGGACTAACTATTTGTAGAGTTCTTGAAATGTTTTAAGTGTTGCACAGGCACAAACTAATGATAAGGAAAAGAACATAGCAAAAACTAGCTCAGTTCAGACCAGCATACAGTCACACATGCTATTGAGTGATTACATTCTATGCCCAACACACTTTGAAACACTTCAGAGAGGTCAGAGCTGAAAAAAATCAGGTCACATTATTTCATCCTGAGCCTAGACACTTCAACTAATTGGGAGAATTTTCACATGGTTTTCAGTTAAATCATGAGAGTCCATTCAAAGAAATTACAGGAAAACCTGACCAATTTTAGTAATGACCATAAAATCCATTGTCAGAACGTGCATTTTGCAAATTAGTGAGCATTCTAATTGAATGAGCAATTAACAAGCAACTAAAACAATGCTTGCATTTTTTTCATTTATTATTACAGTGTAATTTGATTACATATTGAAGGAGGACTGTGTTAAAAGAAGTCTACTGAGATGGCAAAGTCAAGCAGTTAAAATAAATATGGCCTCTAATTGAAGATTAATTGTATAATTAACAAAAGAGACAAATCAAAACTCCACAATTAATCAAAAGTTAGAAAGTGTGAGAACTTTGGTAGGTTTAGAATTCTATATAATGTTGTTCTGTCCCAGCCTGTGCATGTCTGAGCCAGTTTCACCACTGTTGGCTCACAGTAGAACAGTCTGTACTAATATTTTACATGGGAGCCATAGGCTTCCATCTGATCTTTCTACAGTGAACGGGTGGAAATTGTGCTGCTTATTTATTTTCCATCCTTTTCTGCTTTGCCTCTTCTGCCCCATTATCTCAAATGTCCCTCTTATTCTTTCTCTTCTCTACCCCTCAACATGAGTATTATTTTCCTGTCTTATTCTCAACACCTGATTATCTAAACTTGTTTTCTAGCCATAAATTCTAGCTCCTTACGTAGCCACTTCTGGTACAATGGGACGATTTGATCCCTGTGCCAGTCTCAGATCTGTCCTTCAGCCTTATCTTACACCTTTCCCTGCTGTGTTTACTTGCTTTTCCAAGTTCACCTTCCTTGTTGCCCTACTTTAATTTCTCAAACATCTTCAGTGACCCCAAAAATTTTGTCCTCATTTCTTTCCCCAGCTGTTCCTAATCTGCATCCTCCTTGGTGTGGTAAGAAAGATCTGTCTCCTTCCCTTCCCACAAAGCATTTTCCACCCAAACTGCAGTCCTAACCTCATCCTTCAGACATTCCAAACCAAATTTCCCTCTCCCATCAAAAGCCTCCTGATCTTTATGTTTCCTTGCAACTCACAAGTGTTTTCTGTCAAAATCATTCCACTGACTGGCTGTTCCCTGCCTCTTGTCATCTGCATAAACATCTCTGGTTTTGACTCATGTCTGGGCTTTAGGTTCAGGTGGCATCCAGAAGTAAAAATGATTTAACCAAGTTCAGATACAGTGCAAGACAGTAGGAATCTTCTGGGAAAAATAATTCATGTGACATTAGTCTATTCTTTGCCAAAATATTAAAGACAATGGTTTAAACCCTGTCATTACTGTTGAAACCACCATTGGGCAGGGTTCGGTTATAACACTGCATAACAAACACAGAGCCAACATCAAATATACCTCACCTATCCAGCCTACAGGCTTCACCCTTTCTCTCTTTATATTTTTGGCTTCCCCCAACCCCTTTTTTTTTCATATATGTTGCAGAAACCTTGTGGGTAGGAAGAAGTTTCAAAAAATACATTTCTTTTTCTGAGGTTACCAAACAGTTGTGGATATGAACAGTCACATAATAACATGCTCTGGATTGACTGGACAAAGAGAAGAGGCTTCATCACATCGATCTCTCCTCTTAGCATTTCAACAACTTAGGGTCTCTCTTGCCCAAGTTCAAATTGCCAGCCCTGCCAGCAGAAATCCATAAGTGAAAAAATGTTTGTAGTTGGCAGACTGAGTGGCAAAATATAATTAGAATATTTAGAAATATGATCAACCTAACAGTGACTGAGCCTACACTAATAATTTAATTGTTTAAACAAAAAAAATCTGTATTCAAATCTCTCTCCTACCCTTGCTTTAATTTTGGGTCACTTCATTAGATGCAAAGCCCATTTAACTTGTACATATTTAGGAAATATGCCCATTTATCAAAGGTTATCTTAATGGTATTTGCATGTGGGATGTATGCTACTAATTAAAACATTACTTCAACTGACCAGAGCTTGCCTCTTTATTGCATCGTTTATAAAGAATGCAGTAAATCTTCTCTCCCCTGAACTGGAGAATATATATTAAAAAAAACATTTATGAAGGCAAGGAATTATTTAACAGCCATGAGACTTTTTGACTCTTAAGACTTTCTCCTTAGAAATACATCACTGTCTGAGCCCTGCTTCTTGCTCTGACACAGAAATCCTTTAATCATGGATACGGTGGTTAGTTTCTCATGTTCCTCATCTGCCAGCTGAGGTGGACACAATTTTTCAGTACTGCCACGATGCAATGGACTTAATTTATTTGGAGTTTTGTTGTTGTTTTGGAGATTTTTTTTCCTTTTGGTAACAGAATATAAGCCACAAAATTTCTAGACAGAAATTCTGTAAGAATTTAAAATCAAGTATTTCAATGTAAACAGCAGGAAGAAAAAAGAGAATCTTCTCAGTTTCTACAATCATGGGTCTCAGAATCTTAAGGAGGGTTGTGTGCAGAAATCTGTTGCTGAGACAGAGTTATAGATTCTTAAACACAGTCTGCACACTCTGTTTTGGCATATAAGATCAAAACGCCTTCTAATTCAAGGAAAAATTTGTTTATAAAAACTTTAATGGTACAAAATGTGTCAAGCATACACACGTAAAAAACTTCTCACAGATTTACAGTAACAGAAACATTATATAGCTTGGCAGAAATCTATCATGAAATTAGATTCATTTGCTCATCATCTGAAATAGTTATTTATTTTGAGTTTTAATATCAAAAAAAATTGTTGCTGTGTAAAGTACAGTCAGTTATGTGATATTCTGAAGAAAGATACAAATTTGCTGTAAGTGAACTCTGAAGCTGGTGAGAAGCAAAAACTTCTATTTTGGAGCAGAACTACACCTCAGCTAATCCATTTTGTCTCCCAGCAAGTCTAATTGATTTGAAGCTATACATATTCTGATTGGAGAGGAGGCAAAATCATCTCATGTCTGCCTGCAAAACACCAGGTAGGCTCAGCAACTAACAAAAAGTTAATTGAAATAATAACACACATCTTGATGCTGTTTGAAGTGGTTACTTAAGGGTAGGGAAATGATGAAGACCTCTTCAGAGCAGGCTGCCTGTCCTTCTAACATAACTAGCTGATAGGCTACCTTATCAGCAAAGGAGCCCTCGTGATCTCTAGATGAATAATTTTTGCTCCTTTATAATCCTTCTCCATATCTCACCTTTCTTTGCAACACCAAAGTTCTTTTTTGCGAAGAACATCAAGTAAAGGAAATCTTTGTATGCTGTCAAATTAACATCACCTGGAGTTACAAAAACTGTAATAGTCAGCATTACAGAGAAGTTGTGGAGGCTCCATCCCTAGTAGAGGTCAAGGCTGGGTTGGATGGAGATCTGAGAAACCTGGTCTAGTGAAAGGTGTCTCTGCCCACAGCAGGGGGACAAGATGATCCCTGAGGTCCCTTCCAACTCTAAACATTCTGTAGTTCTATAATTATCTTGAAGAACAAAAAGTTGTTTTAATTAGTTCTGAGATGCTGGAAGCAAAGTTCAGAATGCTGAGATGGCCACAACAGCCAGTCATCTCAGCTCCCCATGTCTCTGTTTTCCCTGCAATTACAGATGGTCAACAACTCCTTAGCATGAGTAAAGTGCCATAGTGTGCTCTGACAGAAAGCACTACAACTGTGCAAAAATATGTTCCTGTATGGATGGAAAAGCCATAGTCCTCTTCTACTAATCTGAGCCTGACTTGCTACTTACCTTCTTATTTCTGGTAAATCTTAGTGTTTATTTTCTATTACTTATTTTATAGAGGATCTCATTCTGTCTGCATTTAGTGTAACTTTGAACAGGATAAGAGAAAATTTCTAGTAATTATAATTTTGTTGCCGCCTCATGACTTGAAATAATGTTCATCTTACCACCTCAGAGCACCCATTTTATTCAGAAAACTCAGTTTCCTCCTTAACATGTTATCTTCTCTCCCATTAGTGATCATGACATCAGTAATACAAGTTAAAACTCAGCTCACAACAGATGATGCAGTTTCAAACAAATTCAATACCTATTGAGTTTACTAAAACTATTACTAAAACTGAGCTCACCCTGCTGCAGGCAAGCAGTAAGGCAGTGTGGAAAGTTGCACCAAAGTCATCATGCAGAACACAGAATGAAAAGTTGTAGAAGTTTTGTATAAGGAAGAGTAAATAGGTACTGACCATAATATTGAACTGATGACTTGTACATGCCCTGACAAAAATTTATTTCCATTCCTCTTCCTATAATACATCTAACAATACTGACTTTGTAGCTTTACTTTCTAAACCTTAGTCCATTTTCTTCCTGGTAAGTAAAATCTACTGTATTTTTCAATAGCAATTGATCTTTGTGAACTGGGAAGTCAAGAGGAAAGTTATGGTTTATGGATAAAATGGAAGGAAGGTGTCTATAATAAACTTAAACAGGAATGCTGGACTAAAAGATGTCTACAATTAATAGCTCCACAAACATATATTGCATCCTGAAAGATTTCTTTTGGCAAAAGGTAAGTATTCAAAACTATTTCTGTTGCTTCTTAACATGTTTTGCTGAAAAAAATATTCTACTACTTACTTATTTTGATAGCCCAAAAATTTTTTCTACAATTTACTTACTTTGATGCCCTACTATCTTCTTAAAAAAAGAAGAAATGTCACAGGGAGGTAAATAAATACTATATCTAAATCAAAATGTGTACTGTCTTCATATTCCCAGAGTTTTAAGAACAGGTGTGAACCATATTTACATTAGGTCACGATTTTGAAATGCCCAAGAGCTGTGACTGTGTAGGTCATTGGTGCATCTGAACTTACATAAATGCACACATTTCTTTTCAGGTCTTATTAAACAAATTCAGTACTACATTGCTGCAAAACACATTTATTTTGATTTCTAGCCACAAATGCTTATTTTCCAATTAATCCAAGTGCTGTTGTAAAAATTAAGTAGAGAATACCTTAGATCAAATCAGAAATCTCTTAAAAAGGGTATTTTGAAGTCTTTCCTAGCAAAATGGCCAAGAAAACAAACCTTGCTTTGCTGCTTTCACTGTCAATGAAAGGTTCACTACAACTGCATGGTTGCCACCTGATAAATGTTATTGTTGCAACGACTTAGGGAACACTGCATTCCACTCAGAAATATTGTAAGTGTTCCCGTCAAGGCAAAGACACTCAAATACAAACAAAATGAAGTGCCTAGAGGAGGAAAGGAGGAATGGGAATTTATCAAGAGTGCTAGTGATTTATGAGAAGTAATGATTATGGGGCTCAGGCAGTGTGAAGAGATGATTCTATTTATCATTTTCCCCCTGATAGCTATGTGCTAGAAAGTGGCATCAATATATCATCAAAATATTAAGCTGGTGGCCCAGCAGTCTGGAATTTATTTAGGGAGATGTCATTGTTGCAGGTGTCTGTGATGGAAGGGAGGACAAGTTAATTACCTCTTCACCAGTCTGGATCTCTCGGACAGAGTGAAGTAAAAGCTGGTATCCTTCAAAAACGATCACGCAGTTTGGGTCACAGCTGTGGTTCAGCAAAGACATGCTGGGAGGGGTGGTAGAGGGGGAAAGAAAGGAAAAAAAAACTTAACAGAGGAGTCTCCACTGCCATTTTCCTTTAATCATTTGAAAGTAGCTAACCTGATTACATTTGAAGTATCAAGCAATTAAAGTCATGAAACAAATAAATTCCCTGTTAAATCAGCTGCCATTGGTTAGGAGAGGAAAATTACTGCTCGTAAGATTTATATTCACTAGTAATAGGGGCCATGCTGAGATCTCTTGGTGTGTTTCTGCCTTTTGTGTATTCAGGGCAGGAGGAAGGCAATGGCCTTCCAGTGCCTCTCTGAGAGCCCTGATTCAGGGGACAGGGCAAGTGGGGAACAAGGTAACCTGGACAGTTCAGATGAGGAGGGACTGAATCATATTTCTGCTGCTTCTGCTCAGTTTCAGGGCACTAACCTTATAGATTACCTGATTGTCATTCCAAACACAGCTCAAAGGGGTCAACAATCAACCTGTATTTCATATCAGGAGAAAATGGAATATACTATGTTCCCAAGCCAAAGAAGTTGGTGTACAGAGTTGAAAGGAGAAACATGGCCATTGCCTCTGTTTTGTGCATATTTTGGGCCCGCCCTTGTTCTGTTGGCATGTGACAGCTGGGGCAGAACAGCTCATTAGGGAGCTGCTGGCAGCCCCAAGAGACACAAACACTGCACCAACACACCCCTCCCTCTCTCTGAAGGAGGCTGCTAACAACATCTGCTATACACTTTTGAATCACGAGTTTCCTTAGCTGAGAAACAACTGACCTTGCCAGGCAAACATTTCTGCTGTAACAGAAGTGGGGTTGATGGTTCTTTCCCTATGGGAATGACCCATCAAAAGAATAATTTTGGCATTATCAGTCTGGAAGAAGAATTTTTGGCTTATCCAGCTCCTGGCTGCATTTTTATTCTCTCCTTGCCCTTGTCTGAGTCAGCAACTCAAAATCCCAACAGTTGTTGGTAAAATAGAGGATGTTGCCGAGGGTCAGAGCCCTGCACCAAATCATGTTTATTTAGGTTTTTTTGACTCTTAAAGGAGTTATCAACATGAGTCTGACTATTTTGGTATCCCTTTTGGCCTAATAAAATATCTGTGGTTAATCTACTCAAGAACTCACTGGGAGAATATCTATTACACTTATTATGAGATCACTGGGCACATTCTCAAAGTTGCTGGCCACATGATGCACAGCATGACCACAGGATTTTACTTATTTTAAAATATATTGTGATGATGAAGTTATCAAGCCATACAACAACATACAACTTCTTAATAATGCTTAATAAAGAGCTTTTAATTAAATTTCATCTCATGGGGACACTAGTAGGTTTGATGACAATTTCCTCTGGAAGCATGTGAATTCATCTGGAAGGACATTTGCCCAAGACTTTTAAACCACAGATTTTAAGTTCTCAATTTTCCCAGCTTTTTTGCTATAAGCAAACTCAAACTGCTCTGAAGTGACCTGGGAAAGAGTCTCTTGCATCCCTTGGCAGTGCATTACCATTGAACACAGACAGAATACTTTCTTCACAGTTAAGAGGTTTTTTCCAACCAAAAATAAACATTTCCCAAATAATAGTGCCCCAAAACAATATTTCATTTTTCTCAAGTATTTTTTTCATTCCATTATGAAATCAAATGACTGTTTTGCACTTTTCATGACACTAATTCCCATATCCTCCTCCTATCCACCTTTTCCTCATCTTTACTACAAGGCAGACTGCAAGATATTGTGTCCTTAGTCAAATCTTACATATGACATTAGAAGAAAACAAACAACAGTGACAGGCCCACTGAGGTACTGACAAACATAATTCAACCATGCACTAACAAAAAAATTAGATGGTAAACATAGTTCTAAACTACATACTGATTTTCCATATTTATGATTACAGGTTATTAGTTCTATGGAGATAAAACCTTCATTGGTACATACTTCTTACCTAATACAAATAAGAAACAGTAATAAGAAATTCAAATATTAACATCTATCCCATAAGGGACTTATCTTTTTACCTTGGCGGTTCCTTTGTTATGGTAATTTACTTATAAATGTATCAATCTTTTTGTTTCAATTACTAATTCTGAAGGCTCTCAGCTGAAAAATATCTGTATTCTAAAGCATCACCAAACAGGTTCCTCTTAAATAGTCCCAGTTGCAGATTCTTGATATCAGCATTTATTCTTACTAAGAAAAGACTATCACCTCCATAAAAATAAAATATAAAAATGTAAACTATTCAAAACTTTTAAAATGCTGTAATCAGGACTATTAAGAATGTTTTCGACTAGATCATATTTTTTTACTCTCCTTTAATTTATTACCATTTCCCAGTTTCTCATTTAGACATGCTACTCACTGCTTTGAAGGTCCTTACAGCTACCTTGGAAAAAAGAAGAAAAAATTGGCAGAAATTTTTGCCTGTGAATGAAACAGTGTCCAGAGTACCTGGGATAGAGGCCAACACCAACATCCTGCATCTCTCCATTACTGATGGTGAAACAGTTACAGGTCACCTGTAAAAACAAAGGAAAAGTCCAGGATTACCAGAATCATTTGGAAACCCCATATCCAAGTGAAAAAAACCCTTCCAAAATAAAACCAAGGGGCAAATGGTAATTAGATGGGAAACATTCAAGGCCAACACTGGTGCTCTTTCATTTTAGAGCAATCACATCTGGGACACACTCTCCTGTAAAACTGCTGTCAATTAAAAGCAGAAATATTAGTATCCTGAAAAAAAACTGGGGTTAAACACATGCAGGGGCCCTACTTTCCTGTCCAGAGAAGAAAAAAAAGCCACCCTACACAGAGCCTGAGCAGCTCAGCCCAGACACAACCCAACAGATGATAGTGACTACTGATGGAAAGAGTGGCTGTTTCCATGTGGGGACTCTGCTGATGCCAGGCTGTCACAGCACCTTTTAATGAGTAGCAGTGGAACACAAGGAATATATATGGGACTGCTCTGGAGTAAATAGCAGCCTCAGTTGTGGCAACCTGCTATGGGCACAAATAAATACAAAGGCTGGGCAATAATGTATCTTTCACATTATGGGTATTTTGATTTGCATGTAGAAGATTTGGCAAGAAAGCATGTTCAAATTGCCATCCAAGGGAAATACAACCTTTTCCTTAATGTCAAATATTCAGATTGTAAATGTATTCTTCCTTCATATAATCACACAAAATTAAAGTGGTTTTAGAAAAGGATGGGGAAGAATGGAGGATTCCTGTAAGCAGATTTAGTCCTATCCCAAACCATCAGACTGAGATTTTGGTGTTCAAGATATATGAACACTTAATAAATTATTAACAAGTACAACTTCCACGTGCTTAAACAAAAAAACAGAACTCAATTGTGAATGCAATTTTTAAGTATTTGATTTTTGGGCAAGAGCTGGTTTTGGGGTTTTTTTACATTTATTTTTTAGATATGTTGGTCAGTTCTCAATGACATATTAATATCTTATTTAGAAAAATACTGCATGATACTGCATATACAAGAAAAATCCCAGGTCTCTTCTGCATAGTATTGGATTATTAATATCATTAATTCTCATTAGAACAGAAAATGAGTTAAGAGTAGGATTTGGCAGACATGGAAATGAGATTTGAAAGTTGCAGTTTTATCCACAGAGTAATTGTCCAGAACAGTAAATGCACACCTATGTTTTAAAGGCGTATGCTGAACAATTTAAATTAATAGTATAACTTATCCTATAAATTGACAAATTATTATTTATGAGAACATTAACCATAAGGTGAAAATGAAATCCTCTTTCAAAATTTCTCATAAATTCTGACAGCAACATTAATTTAAATAAATGTACATGCAGTAAGGCACATGTTTTTGTAAACTGTTAAACAATACTTTGATTAGTCTATTATTTATGTAACCCATTCAAATGTTCCCTATCAATTACCAAAATCATACATCTTAATTATTTCTTTCCTGCTGACATTGGGTATAAAGTGTCAGACAACTTCTGGGCAAGGATTAGTCCCCTTCAAGTGGCAATTATCCTGGTTCTAAAAATATTGACTTCATTTTGGTATTTATTGAAAAAATAATGCCTTCCAGGTAAAATAGAAAGAAAGCCAGATTTTGTGAGCCTTAGTTCTCTCTAACAGATCATAAAGTAGCAGAGGTCAAGCATCTCCTAGAAACAAATGAACTCCCCATTCTTGCAAATCTCTTATTATTGCCATAACATATTTATATTAATAACACTGAATTTTGATCACTGCAGAGTTATAGAGACTGTTTCATCATTTTCTATTAAAGTTATTTATTATATTATGTGAAAAGTTTTACACACAGAAGTCACAATAGTTTTACTTCTTTCTTTTTGAAACTTGAATCAGTTTTTTATACCAGGATACATGCAAAGAAAAATTTGAGATGAGTGAATATGCTGAAATTCAGACATGAAGAGCTATTTTTAATAGTAGTTCACTGTGAGGCACTTTTTAACTTCTCTTAGATATTTTCACAGTGTACAGGTGCATCTCAATATCCAGTGAGGTAGAGAAATGACATCTAATTTCTAATTATTTATGGTTTCAAATATAATACTGGGAATCCGAAGTATATAGTGCCAAATCTAAAAAATGTATTTAATCCACAAACACAGGCAGAAGCTAACTGGTCCTGTGAATTCTGAGCTATATGATTCAGTGCACAACCCTGCCAGAGGCACAGAAAGTGTCAGGAAGTGTCTGAGGTTTGTTTAACCTCCGAGAAGAAAATCTTTCCTCCCTTCTAAACTCAGGAATGGAAAAAACCAACAGTGATACACATATATTGTGTACCCCAGATAGTAACCTTAGCCATGGCTGCTCTCTGTGCTCAGCAAGTGAAGAAAGAGAGGAATTTAGAGTACAGTGGAGAGAGGAGGAACACCTCACCATTTACAGTGTGAGAAATTCTGATGGAATGACAATCTTTCATAGACGGTTACCAGCCTACAATGATATAAAATATAAAATACTCATTGTCTGTCATGATATGGTAGGGGTTTTGTTCTGTTTTAGATTTGTTACAAAGTTTCCAAAAATCTACCAGATCTCCTTTACATTTCTATTATCTAAAAAGATATTTTAAATCTGAGTTAAAGATCTGCTCCATCAAGGGGAGCTATGAGATTTCAAAACAAGAGTTGCTGTTTTAGACCACAACTCCCAAAGAACAAAATGAAGATGGCTTTTCTTTTAGAGAACATCTAAAGAAAAATCAGTTTTCCTAGCTTCCCAAAATTCACAGCTGTAGCTCAAATAACAGCCAAATCTGGAGTATACAACATTTCTGCAGGAGAGTATGATTATGCTGCTTGTTCCTGAGGCAATTGTTTACAGATCAAAGCCTACTGGGACTGGAAATTAAATAACTCCATTTCTAAGGGAAAAAAACCCAAACACACAAAACCAAGGCAATACAAACATTTTCTCATGCATCACAGCATTTCTTTCAAGTTTCAATGGTTATCTTGTGCTATCTTTTCTTCTGCCTTAACTGACTCACCTTATTCCTTATACTACAACCAGGTTCTGATTCTATGTGATCATAGATGTAAAAATGAGAAAAACAAACAATTCTCAGAAACCAAGTTCTTCAATAACAGCCCTCTTCCATACAAAGGTATGACCCTTGTCACCTTAACTCCTGCAGAATCATTTATCTCAGTAATTTAATTTGTGCTTGCCCCTTCTGAATCCTTTAAAAATTCCTCTCTATTCAGCTACAAAACACTAAGACAGCTTATCCACATATAGAAACAGAACCAAGTACTCATAGAGTTTGTTATACCCACAAATAAAGAAAATTGCCACATATTTCAGAACTTCAAAGTGCAAAGACAAATTCTTTGCTATTTCTAAAATTTCTGCAAAAAACACATCTCCCAGCATGAGAACCAAGGGAAAATTCCCAGGGGGGAGTCACAAACTTTTCAAGCCTCCAAAAATATTCTAGAGCTGTCACAGTTTATTGTCATAGCCTATTTAGCCACAGAGCTCTAGTCTATGAAGTAACAGTTTAAAGAATCACTTCAGAGTGTTTGAGTTGGCTCCATGGCAATAAATCCTGTAAGTTTATTTAAAAGGATTTTGAAATTTGAATCAACCAACAACATTATGTAAACCAATTGAATTATTTAAAAAGATCTGTTCTTTTGAGGCTGCACATATTTTAGAGAAGTACCCTGTACGCAGTAAAGTAACACAAGTAGAAGACATAATCTCTCCTTGACTGGTAAACACTCAATGAGTGAACCAACTTTACTGACTGGCCAGTACTCTCAGGCATACCTTATCACCAAACAAAAACTATTGCAACCTATTAAATCTAATTTCCTCTCTGAGTGACTAATAAAACCTCTGTAAATTTACCCTGTAAAGAGGTCACTGTTCTTAAGTTGTCTAAAGCTACTGTCTGAGCAGTCTCTGTCAGTGGCAGACTCACAGTCTAGTGGACAGTCATGATTTATTTCAGTGTTTGCATTTGACAGACTATGGAGGCTTCAGTTTTGCAACACAATGAGTTGAATTTACTCTCAGTTCAATCCTCATTCCTACAGCTTTATACTGAGGATTTGCCTTTGGGTTAAATAAAGCAGAGTTAGACTGGATGGCAGGACATTCCAGATTTGGAATTTCAGACACTCAGACAACGAAACACATCAATAAAGGTGTAAGGGAAAGAAAACAAATCATTATTGGCTAACACTTGCTGCACTGATCAAATTACAAATACCAGGGCTAATAATCAATCATTTTGTCTGCACGTGTTCTTCCTGTTACTGGAACACAGTGAGGCAGCTCTTATAACACATGTAGGAAACCCTTCCAAGGACTTCCAAAGGGTATATTGCACTGATAGGGTCAATATAATTTTCAGCTCTGATATACAATGACTCCAGCCATCTCTGTAAATGGTGTGTTACAGCTGGTGCATTCTAATCCACCACCAGGAAGAAAGCCATAATGAATCCTTTTCCCCCTAATTTATTAACCCAATGTAACATAAATTGAAAATATATGTTTAAAAAAGCCCTTTCATGGATTATTAAGTTTCTCATTCACACCAAAGCTGCCTGGGTATTGCTGGTCATGGCCAACTCTTTAACAAAAGATACTGCAATGAGTTCTCATGTTAATAGTCTTCTCATGAGACTCCAACATTTTTCCAGGAAGGAGTGAGCAGTAAATGCTATGTGAGGGGCACATTACCTCAAATGACCAAGGCGTACCCCAGAGACCTTCTATAACCACCACATCCCACTACAGTTCGGCACTGATAGCTCTTTCCCTCTTGAGGAGGAACAGATAACAGGCACAGATGGTTGATAGATCTCAAATCTGCTAATGACTTCATTTGGCACACAGAGCACTAGAGCAACAGTGCTAAACTGTAATGCACAGTATGCCACAGCAGTGACAGACCTGTCAAGCCCCTGTTTTGAGTGTACTTCACTCAGCTGCTTGTGCCCACAGCCCGGGACATCCGGGCTTTCTACTCAGACAGAACTTCTTGCTCTGAAACCTCAGCTCTATCCATGGTGGGAAGGGATCTGCTGCCTGAACACTGTGCTGAAAGGAGCCCTGTAACGAAGCAATTTGAAAACTAGACCTTTGTACCTTATATATACATGATTATGTGTTTTTACTATATCAGGAACTTAGAATCCAATTCTACATTGCATTCAACTCAGGACACACTTACTGGCTTCCATGGGAGCGACAGAAACAAAAGGAGATGAAAGAGATAGCAGAAAGAAGGAAAGAGGTGAAGAGGAAAGAAGCAGCTTCTTCAGTGTTTCAACAGAATCACAGAATAAGCTGAGCTGGAAGGGACCCACAAGGATCAATGACTCCAACTCCTGGCCCTGCACAGGATGATCCCCAAGAATCACACCATGGACCCAAGAGTATCGTCCAAATGCTTCCAGACAGAAACCAAAACATATTAGAAGAACTTAGGGAAAGTTTCCTTATTTAGATTTTCAGTCTAAGTAAGGGGCACAAGTAGTTGACTGTTTATGATATTTCCTCAGAAGCCAAAGTATGCTGCAAAACCGTGAAATTTGAGGAATTTGTTTCACACCTTTACTGAATTCACAAGTGTTTAATTTTACTTCAAAGACTTCCTATTAATCTCTTGTGCCAAAGCATCAACATTTTGGCTGAATTCAAGACTACCATTACTTCAGAGCTAGTTACAGCAAAGATATGCATTTCCAATTGCTTTCTTAGTTCTTCATCTCAAGCCTTTGGACATCTTTCTTCCCATCAACTAACAATATTTCAAGTCTTTTTTGCTGTCCCAGCTTGTGAAGTCTTCTGATGAGTGTGCAGAACACAGGTATCCCTTGCAGATAGGCTGTCACCACCTACAAGACATGAGACCCGAAATGTGGCCTGACATTAACAGATAATTTAGTGCAAGTGTGCTTCAGGCATCCCTTTATAGTACTCAGCTAAGTGGTGCAATTTTGATTGAAATGGAATGAAAATAGGTCATGGCAAATTACCTCCTCTCTCCTTAATCCCACACATACTTCTCCAATCTTTCAAATAAAAATATTTAGCTATGCAGCTAAATATATTTGATTACTAAGAATTTCAAAGCCATCATTATTAGGACAAATGTTATGTTTGGTATGAGCACTTTTGGTTTTTTTTCCATGCACGTGCAACATGTAGTTACAAACCTTGACTTGAAAAAGCTTGAAACATGCAAAATTATTGCACTGCTAGTATAAAACAAAATATCCTGAATTTTTTGTAGGACTCCCATTAAAAGTTTTGTGACACCTGTCTTAGCCTTTTCACAAGTTTTCCTCTGACAACAGTCAGTAAGTCACCAAGATCCCTTTGGTGAAATTTTACCTTTTACCCAGCTCTGTAAATATTATTATTCCTGCTTTTTGGAGCAGAACTGAAATGCATCTATTTCTGGAGCAGAACTGGAAGCTGCAAAGTCACTAATGGATCATATTACAGTATGCTTGCAGCATTTGGCATTATTAATTGGAGTAGACTAGGAGCATGACATCCTTCTCCTCATCCTCATTTTCCAACTGGTAACTCCACTCCTGTGAAATGGGGCAGAGTTATTAACTTGATTTCAACAGCCACTACATGCCCACTTATTGAAAACATGCTGCTTGTTTATGAATGGAATTAAACCTCATGGACACCCAGGAGTCATTAAGTGACTTTGTGTTTGTCTTGCCTATTTTGTTACAGATAGATGTTTAAATGCTTTGTAATGGTATATTAAAAAAAAAAAAAAAGTTAGACTTAATATGAATCATTAGAGTGAGATTCAGCTACAAATGCCTGTATAAAAATTACATAGGCAAAAGCAAAACATTAATGAGTTACTCTTACATTCCTTCAGCTAGTAATATATGGAATAAAGTACTATATGCCACCTCTTTCCATTACCCAGATGATATCCTCATACCAAACTGCTAGACAGTTCAAGATAGGTCAGAGAAATTCTAACCTAAATATTTCAGTGTTTGATGACTTTTTATCACAGAGGCAATATACTTGTTACTCCTTTTGGATGTGCCTGCTGAGCTAGACCTCCAAGTATATTTACCTCTTGAAGTTCATCAACCATAAATCTTTGGATTTGGTCTATTGGGCTAAGTGGAATTTTTGCTTCTCTTCTCTCCCTCACTCTTTAACTATTGCACAACAATATCTTTTCTAACGAGGGGAGAGGACAGGGAATGAGGGGGACTATAAAAATCTGGGGAAAACTTTTTTCATGCCATTGCTTTAAAAGTGTTTCCACCAGGAAATTTCTGAAAGCACAAAAGCTGAGGATGTCTGAAGGAAATTTCAAAAAGGGTAGAAAAAAGAGGAAACATCTCTTCCAAAATGTAATGGCCTGAAATTAGTGCTTTTAAATCTTAAAAACTTAAAGAAATGTAAACAAATGTCTTGATTCTGAAATTTCTTCTGAAGCTGGCCACAAAACCCATTTGACTTGATTAATTTAGAAACATGGAGACCTTTTTTAATGAAAAAACCACTTATTTTTCAATTTTTTCTTAATTTGCAGCATGTGGTTTTTGAACTAGCACTAGTCTCACTTTGCTACTTGACTTACAACCTAAACCAGAGATGACTGGGGAGTTTTAGAACTGAACCTAAGACTTTTTTTCCCTCAGTATGGTGTAGAGAAATACACAGAAAACCCCATATGGAAGGATACGACACTGACAACCTTCCTGTGTCCATGATCACTGACAAGCCAGCCTAGCTCAAACCTATTTTGTTTTGTATTAACCAGACAAAATGTCAGGCTCTTACAATGTTTGCTCATGGAGGCCCAAAAGAAAACTGATACTGCTGCCAGAGCTTTCCATTTTTCTTACACTTTTTCTCTATAGATAAACTACTTTTGTTTTTCTTTTGACATACAGTTTTATCAAAAGGAATAAGTATTGTTCTTTTTATCATATCAATAAAGGGAAAAAAAAAGGTTTTAAGCTTTTTAGATTTGCTTATTTTCCAACCTATTCCTATTATTCAAACTGGGTGACATTGCTAGTTCTGAAAATCAGTGCATCAGATATGCCCTTTTGTAAATTCATCACCTTTAGTGATATAATCCCTTTTCTTCCCATTAAAGCCATTAGGAAATCAGTAAGACAATACAGTACGTTCTTGCAGTATGTTCTTCCAGATAGTTGGCAGTCAAACATCTTCTGAGAGCAGGTAATTTAAATTAAGTGTAAAAGCATGATTTGACAAATATATGAGCTGTTCATAAAATGCCCACGTAGAATATCCTACATAACAATTCTCCTTCTAAAGCTTTCAAACGCTTGGTTACCATATGCCTGTAGAATGCATTTTTTCTCACTCGTAGACTTTTCTTCCACAAGGAAGTGTATGAACAGCGCTGGACTGATGCTACTGTGCCATAGCAGGTGATGTGTCTGAGGCAGGCTAGACCTGCCCAGGGACAGTGAAAAGGAGTGGAGTACCACCTTGTATTCATCCAATACGTCAAGGCCAGGAGGCAATTAGAAGTTTAACAGGAAAAATAAAACTGTGACAGAAAATGCTCACTCTGTATTCAATTCTGAAACACTGAAATACCTAGCTGATTGCCTTAATGAGATGTCTTTTGGGGCAAAAGAGTAGTGGCCCATTGAAGACACTGAAGAGATTGTTTAATCCAGACCACAGCTGAAGACCTCTTCCTGACTGAAAGGGAAAACTCTGCTCTACACATGTGCATTGGCACAGAAGGGTGAATATCCCCATTTTGGAAAATAGCAGGATAGCCAGAATACATAAGATGAACTTAATGGAAGTACAAAGTAGAACGGTATTTAATTTAAAGATGTGATGCACAGAACAAACTAAAGCTAAAGCAGCAAATTTAAGGCCTGTACAACTCAAGCACTGAGTATTCAATGAGTTCTTGGATTTCTACAGAATGTTGCATTCTTAATATCTCTGATCAACTCTCCAAGGATTTCCAGCCAGCATTTCTTTTATATCTCTCTATATTTTTTCAAACAATGCTATGAGCAGGAAACAGCTGATATAATTCAGTTTTAGGAATTTCATAAGCTGGACATGTCTCAACACAGCACATACATGTCCAGTTACAGTGAGGTACAGCTTTTGTGCTGATGCTGCTCATTTTCTCATTCCCCCAGTTCTAGTCCAACATTCTTGAACAATCCTATTTGATGACGAACCATAGTCAGTCGATGACATCTAACAATACCAAAGACAATTTACTAGCATTTTATGCTGTATTTGATATGAGGTAAATCTTAAAACCCCTAATCCTGCTCTGTGGTCTTGGTCTCCTTTGGACCACAGGGTGCACGTGGCACCCAGGATCTAAATTAGAACATTGCAGAGCTGCATTTTTCAGGCCAGGTCAAGGGATTTTGCTTGGAAGGCTCTGGATGCTACAACCTGCTCCAATCAGAAATGACTGAATAGATGGTACCAAGTTGCAGGAAACCCCTGTCACATTTTGCTTGGATTCCTTTTTACTTTTGAAGGTGTAAGTAGAAAACAACTGCTACTTATGCCAAGAGAAGCAACCATGTACACAAATTGAGTAGTCACACGGGAGCAAGGCTTTCAGAACCCACAGTGCTTGTACTCCCTAAACCAATGCCCAGAAACACCACTCCATCCATCAGGATTCCTTAGCAGGAGACCATTACATCAACAAAACTGAAAATTCCCAGCACATTGTTCAACCTACAACTGAACAGAATACACTTGCCTTTGAAACAGTATTTTTCTTTATTGTACCAGATTAGACATAGCTATCAGGTTTTTTGCATTGTTACTATACCCTATTACTATTTAGTAAAAAACCCCCATGCAATACATAGAGGCAGCATAAAGCAACACCTCCATTTGAGTAAGAGCCACAGAGAAAATGTGACAATTTACTCCAAATTAAGCTCAGAGAACTCTTAGTCAATGAACATCTAGCAGTAAGCTGAAAAAAGCACTGTAAAACAGCTAGATATAAAGTAGCACAGCTAGAATAATAGCTTGCAGAAAAAGTCACCAAAAAGTTGAACCCCTATGTATTCTTCCTACTTAATGAACTCTCTTAGGGTATACAGACTGTAAATTGGTGAGAAAATGGTCAAATAATTGCATTATTTGATCTTTCATTTGTAATGGGGACAAAAATTATTTAATTTTAAAAAGTCTCTACCAGATATCTTGGAAATAAAGGAAGGTTATACAAACACTGCATTGAGCTCACAGTTCAAATGCTTGTGGGTAGCTAACTAAAGTTCACAGACCTGTATGTAATTGCTGTCTACAGGAAATACTTGTGTTAGCAAAGGAATTTTCTCCCTGCTCCTTCACCTTTGCCCTTCCACAAACTCAGCAGCAAAGAAACCTACTAAGAGCATTTCTGTGATGAACACGGCTCTCCCCACCTCTAAAAGATGAACTAAATCTAACAGTCAGGAACAGAATCTGTCAACTTCTCAGAAACATGCTTTTAGCAACTATTAATTGATAAAGGATATACTTTTATACAAATAAGCTTGAAACAAAATAATCTACTTCCTGTTATTTTTGTCTAAACTTCACATAGGTTTTTTTCGAAGGTTGCAACATGAATAAGAGCAAAAAATTTGCACTTATTTTAATGCAAATTGGCAGTGACTTCGGCAGCACCAAATTACCTGAACTAAACAGCAAAGAGGTAAGAAGAAAGTTCATAAGTTGAACTTCAAATAAAATTTCTCTGAGAACTGAAATTAGGTGATCTAATTCCATGTACATTTCAGACAAAAAAAATACCTGACATTAAAAGCCTGTAAACTTTAATTTGCTTAATTCCTTACATAAGCTCTTCATTACAAATGTTCCACATTAACATTAAATAATAAAATAAAAATCCAATTTTTTTTAAAACCATACAGTAGACATGATATCATTAGATAATCTGTATAGAGAAACTTGGAAGTTGAACAAACATTTTCAAAAATAACAAAAATTGAAGTTTTTCAATTTTTCCCCCTAGCTTGAGATACCTTGAAAGGCAGAGAAACTGCATTTATCAAAAATGCTTGTCTTTTCCCAGGACCCAAATGATATATTGCCATTTACAAAGTGCCATTTACTGCTATAACAATGCTTTTATCCATGGAAAAATGACACTTTTGCCTATGAACAAGCATCAAAGTTTTTTTACAGGAAAAGTAGCATCGTCTCACTTATATATGCAAGATCAGGCAATAATTACGAATGTGTACCCTGTAAAGCTGATGCTTTCATTCAATTTTCTTTATGCTACAATTCTTAAGTTAAGTCAATAGTTTTCATAACCTAAATTCAGGATATCAGAAACTTTAAGAACATGACCTCTGTATTTCAAAGTCCCAACATACACTTCATTCACTGAGAAAATTACAATGGTCTTGAGTTGTACATTCCAAGGGAGAAAGATGGTTGAGATGTCTGTGATGGATTCACAAAACCAACAAAATATTTACAAAATACCCCTTTGAATCACAACACTCTCCTAGTGTTTCATGCTGGAGTTTTTTTCTGATATGCAGATTCACTCTCAGCAAATCTTTGTGTACAGTTTTCATACTCCTTACTTTGAACTTTTTTCTCCCCTTTGTGCACATTCAATCTTTATACACATCTAAAACAAGCAAACAGTGATTTTAGCAAGCAAGGAGGAGCAGCTGGCCTTTCTATTACACCTGACAAAATGCAGGGTGACAGCAAAGAACATAATCATTTTTGGTCACAACAACACTAGTGGGCCTTAGCAAATTCCTTGCCTCACCTTCAAATGAAAACTCCAAATTCGCACCACAAAGCTCTCTTGTAATCATCACAAAACAAAAGAAAGTGCAAAACTGGATCAGAAATATGAAACACATGGCACGAGGTTATTCAAATCCACTGTTGCATTTCTCCTACAGTTTATGATACTGACTCCCCTCCTTATGATCATACTGCTTTTTACACAAACATCATGCCAAAAAACCTACATGTCAAAACACATTCTTCTGTCACAAATTAGGACCTTTAAAATTGAGTATTTGGTTATGATTATTTAAGAATATGTTTTCCTTTCATTTATGACTTGTCTCTTAAGATGTGGCTGCATATGAAATTTTACCTCTAAGTTTTTATACTTCCATGAACAGAATGAGGTAAAACTACAAAGTCATTCCAAAACCCAAGACATTTCACTCTAAGGAATCTTTCATGATACAATAAGATTTTAAAACAAAAATTACAAAATCACATTAGGTAAGTTTTCATTGTTAGTTTTTGTTATGAGAGCCATATGAGAACAAATGAAGTACAGTCATTCCTTTTTCCACCAATGTGGAAATAATTCTCTTGTTTACATGTTATGACAGAAAAGAATAATTAGTTTCTCAATTCCTGTTTAAGTTACAGTTAAAATGTACTTTTTAAGTATCTTACATGCTTTGCTATGTTTGGTCATTCATCTAAAATATAAATCAGCCATGTAAAATTGTAACCTTTAGGTCTTATAACAAGAATCTAAAATATCAAGCTTTCAAATACCAAATACTTCTCTGGTTTTGGTTTGGTTTTGTCTTTTGTGGTTTTTGTGGGGGTTTTGTGATTTTTGTTGTTTTGGTTTTTGTTTTTAATCCTAATAAAAATACGAAATATTTTGCAAATTTGAATCACGATCTAGCCTTTGTAGTCAGTCTTTCCAGACTGAATCCAGCTGTTTTTCAATGGACAGTCAGCAACATCACCTCCTCGGTGAAGCAGAAACAGGTGCTCCTTTTCATTGGGAAAGCTCTGACATGAACCAAGTACTTAAGTTTCACTGTTAGTACCTTTCTGACATTTTATGCTCATTGTGATAGCACCACACTGAAATATCTTTTGAGCTATTACTACTTGATGGAGCATGTAAGTCTGTTGTTCAGATTGTATAAGATATTGAAATATCTGAAAGTTATCCCTTAGGATGAAATTTAAACTTCTAAATTTGTTTCTCCAAACCATATCTCCAAACCTTGAGTTACATATCCATGATTTTTTACAAAGAAGATAACAAGCAGGAGAAGAAAAAGTAGTAAATACTATGAAATGACTGAGTTAATGAAGAGAAATAAAATACAGCCCCAAACTACATGAGATGATGTATGTGAAACCAAGATCAAACACCTAACTTGCTTTGTAACTGGCACTTCTTAACAGTTTTTGGATAGCATGTGAAGGAGAGAATCTGGCAAAATACCAGTCAAGGCTAATGATGCTTAATTTCCTCCACCAGAAACTCAAATGTGTTACAATATGCAGACTGCAAAAGGATATAGGTAGGCTTTTAAAATTGTTGCACAACTTAATTCTCTCAGTAGTTCTAAGCAATCCAGCTCAGACACAGCACTTACCTGTAAGTGCCTGCTGGTGTGATCTTGAAGGTGTTAGTGCAGCAATCAGTGGCCAGCAGCAGCTTTTGCCTCTGCACACAAATGTAGGGCTGAACTCAACCCTTTGAAGCTGAAGCTTGTGGATGTCAAGGCCCCTGGCTCCAAGCCACACTCACTAATTCACAAAATCTGTCTCTTATTAATAGTGGGACAAGTGGGGCTATGTAAACCATAGACCTTGCCTTGGAAAGGGGGCTGTAGAAATACTGGAGTCCATCCACTTTTCACCTGGTCAGCATCTATCACATGGATATTGCACTGCCAATTAATTGTCTTATCCTAGGAATGACTGAACAAACAAGTACCAATGCCCTGAACACATAATTATTCTCTTCTGCTGATTTACAAGTAAAAAGGTTCAGATCACCACCTAATTTCGTACAAACTATTCTGTCACTTGATGGAGATGTAAACCTCCATGCTTTGTTCTTGTTTTAGAAAGAGGCTCTGCTCATGCAAACACTGACAGAGAAGTTTGGTTTTCAGCTTTCTCAAGAACCTCAAAAGAGTGGCTCACAAGTAACTGCTGCCATTTCTTACCTGCCTCAGTAAGTCACCCTGCAACCCAAGCCCCATGAAAGGTCACCCATTCACTTGAATATTGCTATTCCAGTTTTAACCAGTTGTATCATACGGCTTACTGTGTCTTAAGTCCTTTCAGTGGGATCACTGGAAGAAAGAAAATGTTAAGCTTAAATTTATTTCTTATTGAATACACATATGATTTTCATGCAGAATCTAGTTATTTGGAGGATTCCCAAAGCAGAAGAGCCAGCACCAAACCCAGGATCTGTGCATGAGATGGGAAGAAGACTATTACAACTGTGCAGGGTGACTTTTTTACATGCTGCTTATTAATAAATGTCACTGAGTAGTACTTGACAATACTTAATTAAATGAATGCAGAAGTCTTTTACCAGTGGAAACATGTTAAAGTGGGAAATCAAGTGAAGAACACTTGGTCTTGATAACTAAAAGATGATCTGGTCTACAATACTTCCCTAAGGCTGGATAACAACAGCAAAGGGTCAAGAAAGCTGATCAGGCTCTAGGAGAGCTGCGTCACTACCAGTATGTGGGGAGACAGAACCAGGGATGTTTTAGTCAAAACAAAAAACAATGACTGAACTTCTAAATGAAAGCCATTATTTAAAAATCTATATTTATACAAATTAGACACATCTATCCCAAGACATATAAAATGACAGTTGCAAAATAAAGCTCACTGATATTTATTCAGACTTCTCTATGGAGATCTGTGTGCATGACTATGAATATACTCTCATGCCACTTGATGTGTTTGTCTAAAAAAAGAGATGTTATTTAACAATATGGTCTTTGGCAGAAGTTAGCTGGAAAGCCACACATTTTGCAAACCAAGTATCCATAGTAACTAACTGCACAATAACTGAGCTTAGGCATTATCAATTTCAAAATCATTCACAAATAAAAATGCTACATATTTAAATCAATAAACATCTGAGCCTGTTCATTCCCTTCATTTCAACAAGCAAATAATTTTCAAGAAATAATTTACCCTTCAAAAGCAGCTTTTGTCTTTACTTTTGGAATCCTTGATAGTAGATTATAAATCTGTCAAAATTAATTTAAAATCAGCTCAAGCTTTTCATTCTTGTTGTTGCTATTTTTGAACTCCATGAGCCAACCATGAACTATGTAGTAAAAGTTCACATTTAAATATTAAAATTGTGACAGTTGCTAAGTCTGCAGACATGTCTGCTGACTTAAAAATTAATCCTTTTATCCTATTGTAATTTATTACATTACATTGCAACATAGATGCTAAATGTAAATCACGATCCCAAAGACAAGATGGAAGAGGTCCTGCTGTAATACAGTAGCAATTAATGGAACAATGAGAAAATACTGATTCTTTATTTTTTATGCCACATAGAAATTGTCACCCAGACCAGAACAAGAATTATTATTTTGGGAATAAAATTTTCTTTTCTTCTCCTGGTATCATCTCATTATGGGAATAAGTATCTTTGTTATTTTTCTTGCCTCAAATTCAGGAAGGAAAATAATGGAGCATTTCCTCAGTAGGGAGAAAAGAAAAATGTAACACTTTTGGCTATCCTTTCCTCATGGCAGCTTCTCATAAAGCTTCTTTCCTGCTTCTCCTTTTGGCAATTCAGTTTTGTGACTACAGGTTGAAACCAGAATTCAGAAGGCCTGAAATACTACTTTTTGTTATATGTATGTGTACCTTTTTATATCTATTTGCTCAAAGACATCAAGCAGTGTGTAGACATTAATTAGTTAAGTGTTACAATACCCCTGTGAAGAATGGAAATGTAGAATTGAATCATAAAGATGTTGAATGTAACACCAAGGACACAAAGTACCTCATCAGCAGTTTGGCATAAAAAGGAATTTTGTTTAAGTCTTTGACTGTATCCAAAAGGTTTACAGTTAGAAAGAAAGAAAGAAACCCTTAATGATATTTGGAAAATAACGGAAGCATAAAATCCTCTACTGAAATAGGATTCCTGGCTTTACACTTCCCTGTGGCACATGTTGATGGTACAGGGCTGTAGTACAGCTGCAGGCACAGCGTTGTTCATGTTATGCCAGTTAAGGGGCCGTGTATTATTTCATGTCTTCTGTCTTGGCTGCATGATGCTGTGAAATCAGGCAGTAGCTCCAATGCACTTCTCTGGTACATTTTCAGCCTGCACTTGCCTTTCTCCACTTATGCAGATTACTGCATGACCATTAAATGGCAAACTCATCAAACAGAAAGCACAAAAGGGGGCAACACAAAGAGGAAGGGAAAAAATCTCCCCAGCAGCGAAAACCTATAAAGCTGTAGAGTGCTTTTAAAACCTCAACACAAGCTGGGAAGGGAGACCCCCGAAGTACTGGGGACAAGAGCAGCCAAACAGCACGAGACAAGGAGCAACTGGAGAGGGTCCAGAGGAGGGCCAAAAAGATGATGAAGAGTCTGGAACAGCTAAAAGAGCTGAGCCTGTTTGGTCTAGAGAAGAAGAGTCTGAGAGGGGACCTCATTAATGTACATAAATATCTCAAAGGTGGGTGCCAAGTGGATGGTGCCAGGCTCTGTCTTCAACAATGCCCAGCGA
The DNA here is from genome assembly GCA_013400435.1 of Pycnonotus jocosus. Lineage (NCBI taxonomy): Eukaryota > Metazoa > Chordata > Aves > Passeriformes > Pycnonotidae > Pycnonotus > Pycnonotus jocosus. The sequence continues at coordinate 349,387 of VWYP01016889.1, forward strand.
GAGGATGAAGAGTAATGTAAACTAAAACACAAGAAGTTTCACCTCAACATGAAGAAGGACTTCATGCTGAGGGTGGCAGAGCACTGGAACAAGCTGTTCAGGGAGGCTCTGGAATCTCCCACTCTGGAGACATTCAAAACCCACCCAGATGTGCTCCTGCACAACCTCCTCCAGGTGACCCTGCCTTGGCAGGGGGTTTGGACTGGATGATCTCCAGAGGTCCCTTCCAACATTAACTATTGTGTGATTCTGTGACATGCCAGAGCACAGAGAGGTTGCACAGTCCACATTGTCCCCTTGCTGAAGGTGGCCTTCACCACCTGTACACCGCAGCCTGCCGTGGTGGGGTGATGTTGCCTCTCAACACCCCCAGCACTGACAGCAAGGCAGCGGCTGCCATGGGGAACAGCTTTCCTGGGCCCCCACAGGCAATGGGAGCAAGTGTGGGGTGCAATGTCTACACCCTCAAATGTGTGTGACTGTTTCAGGCCAGGAAGGCACCCAGAAAATACACCCAGCACTAAAGATGTCAGGCTCCAAACTCAATAGTAAACCCAACTCAGCCGGCGTGCTTTTTAGTGTGCCCTCTTAGCATTCATACTTTCCAAACTCTTCTTACTTGGGGTCTAAGAAGGTCTAAGTTGGCTCCTGTCTCCTCATGAGCTGAGAAAGTCACTTGTGCCCCAAAGTGGGGGCTCCACAGGGCCCTTGCCAGGATAGTCACCAGGAAGCCCTGAGGCTGTCAGAGCACAAACTGATAAAGCTTCTTGTCAGTGCCCAGCAGACACCAGTGGGCTCTGCCCTGTCCCTGCCCTGAGCCCCCTGTGCTGGCTGGGCACAGGGCCAATCTACATGAGCTGCTTTCTTCAGTGAACCAGGTCAAGGCAAAATACTACTATGGAAAACATTACAGTACTTAAGACATAACCACAACAGGAACGTAATTATTCGCCTGAGAGCAAATATTTTCTGTTTCTCCCCCCCACTCTCTAAGTAAACAGATACCTTCAAAACAGGTGTGACAAGAAAACCAGATTATGGAAGAATTTAAATTATTTTCTTTCAATGAAAGAAGAAAAAGTGAAAATATTTAAAGAGATTACTTGCCTCTTCCTCTTCTTTCATGAGGAAATAGCCCTCAATAGTCAAACGTTTGCTGTTTGAAAAACAATTTGTCATCAATAGTGTATTTTCCAAAATCATGCTCTTGTCTGTATATTGAAAGCATGTGCAGTTTCTGGCTCCAATACAAGTTATCTATAATGAATTTTAGGAAAGAAGTGGTTTTTTTTTTTTTTTTTTTCTGAGAGAACCAAAACACATATAAATGGCACATATAAATGTGTGCAAGAAAATAATGCACATGGGAAAATAATGTATGTATCTAGGAAAACATTCACTGCTATTTATTTTCAGTGGACAAATACTATGAACTGTTTTTCTTGGAGTCATTGAAAGTGTACAATGAAATCTGTGCTATTTTCCACTTTAGGGGGAACAGGTTGGGATGAATGGCAACTTATTTCCTTCTATTTTCAGAGAAGGCCCCAACTAGAAAGCCTTAATTCAAATCCATATGGAACTTTTTAAAAAATGTGAGAAAAAAATTGGTTTCAGATCATACACCGATTTGCTCAAGTTTACATCATATCTCAAAAAATAATTTAAACAAGTTTCTAGTTCTCTGAAGCCTTCATATATGCTTTTACAGGTAAGCATACTACATACAGCCTTCTTGAATAATGCCAGAATTACAAGGCTTTTTTAGGAAAAAAAGGCAATTCTCATCATGCAAATCATAGTCTCAATGGAAATTCCAATTTTCCCTTCCAGGATCAGTCCATAAGCCTTAATAACAACACCAAATAAAAGAAAAATGCAAATTCTTGCATGATTCATGCTGCTTTCAAGAACTTTTCTTCAGTTTTCCTGCAAGACAGTTGAAAGCAACTCTGTAGATGGACTGAATATAGGAGTGCAAAAACATTTATATTTGAATACCAGACACCTTTTTCTCAAGCAAGTAAAATTTTATCCAAAGTTGGTATTAGATAGCACAGGATACCTGAACTATGTTTTACCTGGACAGTATCTCTTCTGTAGACTACAATCAAAAGCAGCTGGGGCTCAGCCAAATGAGAGGAGAAGATCCTTCCCAGGAACACCAAGGATAATCTTTAAACTACATCTAACTGATGGTTTGTCAGTAAATGTTGTCTTGCAAAATCTTGAGTGTTTTATAGAAATGCCAGTCTCATACAATTCAAGTACATTTAACTTAAGCAATAACCTTCATGAGATTTGGAGAATTTTCTGGATTATTTTCCAGCAATTTCCTATTTGTAAGATTTTTTTTTAATGAAGTCTCATTCTTAATTGGCATGAGTCAGGTACTTGGAGCTCAACCAGCCACATCAGTACAAAGCACACCCAACAACACAAATAAAGATATTATTCTAAAATGACAATAAATGTTTCTAATAGTGATGCTAAAAAGTGTGCATATTATACAGTTGAGCTAATTTGATTTCTCAAGTCAAAAGACAACTACAAGATGCCTGTCCTAATGTGACCATGCTTTTAACAATTAGGACCATCCAACTTCTGAGACCCAAAAGGTGCTTTTAATACTGGACCAGTTCCTCAGCTGTGTATATCAGCACAGTTCAAGCAGATTTCACATGGTACTGATATAATTTATAACAACAAAGGATCCATCAGACAGTGACAAAAATGTAATATAATTAGGGAGGAAGTTGGTTTCTTTCTTTGTATGTTAAATATTCCACCTAGGCCAAACTAATTTGCTGAATTCTTTTTGTCTGAGTTTCACTCTCATTTCTTTTTAATACATATCTCTGTTAAGGTTTAGAATGAATTAAACATTTTCACAAGAAAGAAAATGGCAATAAGTACATTAATTGGTACTGACAGCAGTTTCACTGATAGCACTCTCTTTTACTGTACAGCAGTATATTTGTCAAAACGTGGATTCTGAGAACATGAAAACATAAAACCAACCAACTCTTACATGGAAACATCAGCAAATTGATCAAATAAAAATGTAGAAGATTTATCACAGAAGTCCTTGACCTCCAAGACAGCTTTTCAAGTCAGTTAACTTCCCTTCTTGAAGTAGAACAATTTTCTTACGCTTATCTCAGACTGTGTGGGTGGATGAATGAAATCAAGCGTCTGTGAATCTCTCACAAAGATACGATGTCTCTGTTCTCAGGCTCTAACAGCATCTCTTGGTTTTTTAAACCAACATGCCTGATGAATGATACAATTTTCACCATCATTCTATATATTCAAAAGAATGTGCATAATTATTTTCTAAAAATACGCCTGATACAATCTCTGTCTAGGTTTATAAAGCGTCTAGCTCAAGCCCTACTTTGGCAGTATTCATTGTAGGATCTGAGCACTTTCTGACTATCAGTCTGCACTCTGTATTCTGGAAGTCCGTCTTGTCCCAAAAACTCCCCCAACAGCACAAATCTGTTTATTATCTAATTCTGAAAATCTCCTTCTTCTGAGGATTGACTCTAGGGCTATGAAGAAGTTCAGTGACAGCCACAAAAAACACTGCGCCTGTGCCAATACTGTGTAAGACTAGACTGAATAAAGGATCATTCTGCCTCATGCCTTGCCCTTCCTTCCAAAATGTGCCAAAATTATATATATTATATATATTATATATATAAAACTATATATAAAGACATTTAGTAGGGAATGACAACACTTAAGACATCCAAGAAAAGTCAGCATTAGTTACTGAATACAAAGATGTCAACATCTAACACTGTTTAGTAAACACAGCAAACTCAAAGGCAGTAGAGAGGATACAGAGGCCACACTGTACCCAAGGACAGAGTGTTCAATTCCTGTGCCAGAGCAACTATTCTGGCTGGTGGGCTGCCATGCACCTGCACTGAAACAGAATCTAAAACCAGCAGCAGCCTCCAGTGCCACGCATACATCCCTGAACAAAATTCATTTTCTGAAACATCCGAGTCAAGTGTGTGACCTTGTATCAACTCTTTCAGACAAAGAAGCTTTAGATAGCCTGTGAGCTTTCTAAAGTTGTGAGTAACTTCAGACTTCCTAATGATGAAAACAAATCTAATAAATCTAATCTATTTAAAAGAATAGATTGTAAGGTATGGTCAGACAGTCACGCACTGCATAGTGACTTAAATCAGCATTACATTAGTTAGAGTTTACCTGTCATGAAAGAGGGGCTTGCAACAATCAGTTACTGCATCTCAGCTCAAGGGCAGTAACTTCTAAAGACATGCTAACTTAATAATTTACAATCATCTTCTCACAATTCTAATTTACATGACATTGCTTCAGCAAATAGATTATGCAAGTTGCAAATGACCTGCAGCGATATCATTATATTAGTTAAAATTGTAACAATGCAAATTAGGACAGTCCCCTGGCTCTACACTCAGTTAAAAATCATTATTCTATTGGTGCCAAATGTAGAATACATAACATACTAATAGGATTTTGAGAAACTGTGGCACATCAGTAAAAATATAGCAGCTACTGCCTTCCTGGATTTTTCTTCCTGTGCTGTGCCACATAAAAAGGAAAACCAAAATGTAGCAAGTATAGGAAGAAAGTGACAAAGACAGTGAGGAAAAAAGGTGTTATTTGCCTGCAATGCCCACTTAATTCCTGCAGTAAAATAACTGAGAACATAAGCACCAATTTTCCAGCCTTTGACTTGCAACATACTTCCTCTGTGGCTTTGGTCAAATCACTTATCCTCTATGTGACCCAGAGCTCTGCATTTAATAGAAATTGTTTTATCCAACTCTACAGCTCTAAATCCCAGTTTTCTTTGTTTTCTCCCTGTCCTGTGAGGCTTACAATACTATTTCATAAGAATGTGATGCAACAAAAACAAAAAGCTCTGGCCCTTTGTTCTTGTTTCCTCCAACTCGCCCTAATGTCACACCCTATTTTTTTCAGTGAATAAGCCCAGAGTCAAGCTACAGCCAAACCTCTTGGAATGTAAAATCTGTTCATGTGACATAAACCTAAACAAGCTAAACATTATTGTTTCAAATGTATCTGAATGGTTAACCAGAATTAATTGACTTTGATTAGACTGTCTCAGATGGTTGACAGACAGATGCCAATTTGTCAAACACTATTATGTAAAAATGCACTTCTGCAAGAAAAAGATATCCAGAGGTCTTTCTTCAACTATTGTGGATAATTCTAGCTTCTGTTTTTTTATTTGTAAAAAAAATTACCTTCTGCAACATTGCTTAATTAACTGTGATTTCCAATTATTCCAGGGAAGAAAACAGCAAGTTTTTAAAATGTAGCTTTACAAGGTAGCAGCATCTTGTGTGACAGATAAAATTACTATAGTTAAGCTTATTGTAAATGAAGTACATCTCAGTGAAAGATAATTTTAACTCAATTATACTTCCATCCAAGAGGAAAAGAAAAATTAAAACAAATTATAACAAGTGTTAAAGAAACTCTCAGTTCATGGGAAGAAAAAGTTTTATCAAGAGAGGCCCTGAATACTTGTAGTAATTTAATTTGCTCAAAACCAACTGAATTGAGGAATTACCTTGCCCTTAATAACATTATAGAAATGTAATCATGAAACATTGTCATCACTGAGCAAATAGATCTATTTTTTTTTTCTGCAAGTGGTAATGAGCGGGTAAGAAGCTATGAATATTCTTTCAAGGAAGTGCTTATTCATGTGTCTCAAACACCTCCCAGCAAAATTATTTCATTTATTGAGAAGTAAATTCTCTTTAAAGATCATTTTGTCCTTGGTCTTTAAGGCCACCAGAAGAAGTTAGGAAGAAGACAGCAACATCTGCTATCATAGGTAGATGCCCAGAACTGTCGTGTCTAAGGTCATTCTGTCTTTAGCATCTGTCCTATAACACTCAAACCCACCATGTGTTGGCATCAGAAGAGCAAACATTATACTTGGTCTCTGCACAGGCTGAAAAGAGTCACCAAAAGATGTTAATTTGCTCATCAGCACAGGACAAGGTAAAACCTATTGGCTGTCTGGCAAACTGTGATGCAGAAAAACGTCACTAATTCTCCAATTTCAGCATTAGGAGAGTGGAGAAATGGATTCCCCATGTCCAGCATGTTAGCACAGGTTATAAGCCACCAACATTTGACACAGAGCTGGTGACATTCAATGGAAAAACTCTCACTAACTTCAAAATGTTTTGATCCAGTGTTGTTCTACACAAACCTGGGAGCAGATGATTGGCAGAAAATGAAGAAATAGAGTATATTTTCACAATACTGTTTTGGCATAATATTTGCCCTATAAAAAAGGGAATTTTTTTCTCTTCCATCCCTACAGATTTTTCCTCCAACTTTTATTTATAATAGATATAATTAAATAGCAATCACTTTTGTAAAAAAAGAAATTACAACTGGTGCAATATTTGCTCTGGTACTAAAAAGAATTTCCACTACTACTGGTAGAACATTAACATATACATCAAAAAAAATCTCTGAGAATGAAGAATTCTGAGTTAAAATCATCTTCAGCAGTACTCTAGGGCAGAATTGAAATTCCCTGCAGAACTAAGCAAAAAGAAGAATTCTGTTGTCTGCATATTCATTATTACCATCCTTATTGCAGACCATTTTGTGCTAGTCCAGTAAGGCATTCAAAAGCATTTTTCCAAAAAAGCAATAGTAGGATAATCACAAGCGTTTTCAAGATAATTGTCTATGCTTTGATAGGAATGATATAAAGCTATATAGGCACCAATAGTACCTAATTTTTCATAATCAGAAATAAAGACTAGTCACAGCCCTCTGATCTCTGAGGATCAGCTGGAATGCAAATTTCTACAGCTGTAATGCAACAGGCCCACCTCTGCCATCACTTTCTACTCACCACAGCATCAGCTGCTGAAAACAGCATAAACATACATCCTGCCTTTGCTTTCTACAAAAGTTTCAAGCTGAGTGCCAGATGGTGCTACCTGCTCAGCATCACAGGAAAACACTAGTTTTGGAAGTGTTCATGACTGATGAAGTTCAAACCTACCTTTCTATATTACAGTATTAATTCCAGGTTTAAAACATCTTTTAATTGACTGGACATGACAAGATAGTCACCAAAGTCAAGAGAACCCAATCAATAAAGAAAATTTTAAATTTGCAAACTGGAGATGAAATTATTCTCATCTTCTGAATGATGATGCAAAGTTTTCTTTCACTATTTACTTGCCATCTGAATTTTAAGTGATCAACTACTGTGCTAGTATTTCCCAGCCTCGTCCTTACACCAGGAATAGCCTTTCCAGCTAGTGGACTGCCTTTCACCAGTCACCTCAGCTAGGCAGCTGTGGCACAAAATGCCCTTCCTATTCCTGTTCTTCCTCAGGTCGGACATTTCCTCTTGTGAAGAACAGATACACAAAATTGGTGGCATGGATACAGTGAGAGATGTAACATGGGGGAAAGACTTTCAGCTGTGGCATCATCTTGACAGGAAAGTGTAAGTGCTGCAGGCAGTTAAAATGAAAAATGTACTTGTTTTTTGAATGATTATTAAATTGCTCTATCTGATAAAAGCACCTGTTCTGGAAAAAAATTATGTCTATGTTTCATTCAACTCTGTCAAAAGAATAAAGGATGATAACTGGATGACTGACCACATGCAAATATATATCCTAAAGCATTAGGCACTGACATTTAACTGCATGGTACTTTTCCTGGTGTTCTGATTACCTGGGAGTGTTCCTCAGTGACTCAGAATTTGAGAGCACAGAACTGTCAGCTGGTCAAATCCTTGTTGAGGCAAGCAGATCAGAGGGACCAAGGGCCACAGAATCTGGTGCTCCATTAGCCCATGCAGCAGCTGCTGTGCCGTGCATTCACCCTGGCTGGCAAAAAAGCACCCACCCACTACTCACTCCCCACTAGGGTGAGGAAGAGAAGAGGAAGACAAAAAGCAAGAAAACCTGTGTTGAGACACAGACACTTTAATAACTAATCCTCACTCCTCCCCCAGGGCAGGAGTTTCTTTTGTTGATAAAGATGTTATATGGCATGGATTATCCCTTTGGCTGATTTGGGTCACGTGTCCCGGTTGTGTTCCCGACTCCCCAGCCTACTCATTAGGAGAGGGCAGAGTGTGAAAAAGAGAGAGCCTTGGGGCTGTTCCAGTGCTGTTTAGCAACAGCCAAAGCATGGGTGTGTTTCCTGAACTATTTTAGTCACAATTCCAAGACACAGTGCCGTAGGGGCTGCTATGAAGAAAGTGAACTGCACCTTGGCCAAACCAAGGACAGTCCAGTAACATCTGTATCTATTCTGCATGTTAAAATGCCAAGAAAAATCACTGTCCTCTATGCTCCCTAGTGCTCACTGCTCTTCTCATGCCCAGTTACATTTACTCAGCTGAAATATATCATAGCTAAACTCTATGAACCTGACATTTCTGTTGCTCTCCCATGTCATTTCTGACTGCTCAGTAAAGCAAGGACACAACCACGGTTATTTTCCCTTCCCATATAAGATGCAGCTCACATCTACACAGCTGTAGATGATAGTTTAGAGATGGAATTTCAAGTGAAGGTTGAAACAATTAAAAACTGTTGTGCTAAGAAATTCTAAGCACATAAAGAACAGAAAGTTTAAAGCAATTGGTCACAATCTATTTTTCCAAAAATCTCAGCCTTTGGGGAAGAGATGCAGAAGGAACTACTGAGTGGATAATCAAGTTAGCAGAGGCAGTTCTGGAAAAGTTTTGAGGAACGTGGATCAATTCTCCCGTATTTGCACTCTTAAATCAATCAATTAAAAATTAATTCAGCCTTAAATCACTGGCCTTAATGAAAGAAATTGAAATGTTGCAGTCTGTGTTTCACAAAAAGAAAGACTGGGTTATCACCCTAAGTATTATGATTTTCAGAATGAGAAAAGAAACCACCTTAAGCTCTTTTCCACCTTTGATTATTGTCTCAAAATTAACTCTCTATACTTCAGTTTAAACCTTTCAGTGTGCTTCTTCATGTCATTGTCTACTACAATTCTAGCCACTCTACTGCAATCTCTGCCCACCAGAGATCCGTGCTTTCTAATAAAAACTGCCTGGAAACTCTGCCTGAGGTAAGCTCTGCTTATCATTCATCAAAGCTCCTTTCTTTATTTTCTTTACCTTTGTCACATACGGTGTCTCAAGTAACCAATATTAATAAGTGCACATTTGACATAAGAAGGTATGTCCTTTACACTTAGAAAGATAAATATAACAGAAGAGGTTTGTATGATAAAAGTATCTTTCATAAGAGTGATTGATGTCAGAGGAAATAACAGGTGAACTTTTGATCTTTTTTCCAATTATATCAGATGGTCTAACAAAAGCCTACCTCAGTCTATAAGCCTCAATTCTTTGTTCTTTCCTGGCAACAACACAGTTCCTGAACCCAGGATCTCTCCCAGCACTTCTCCTAGTTTTGGCCAGGACCTTAATGTAATTCAATACCACCTCACATAATTTCCAGGGCTGGGGGAAAGGACTCTCTCTGGCTTCCAAGAAGAAGGGCATTCCTTCCAGTGGGAGAAAGTGGTGGGCAACATGGTCAGGTACTGTTTTATTTTACAGGTAAATGGTTTCTTTGTCTTATACCTTTTGTTTTTAATATCGTTGCTGTTACTGTTTGTTATTTTATTTCATTGCTGTTAAATTGTTTTTATTTCAACCCATGATCTTTGCCTTTTCTGCTTTCAGTTGGAAGGGGGCTGAGCAGTGGGGTGGTCTTAGTGGGAACACTAAATTAGGGAATACCACTCCTAAGCCATAACAGCACTGTATGGCAGCCACAGCCCAATGCTGCAAACACTGACACATACAACTCACATTGAGTTCTAGAAGTAACATGAGCTAAATTCTGTGTGTTCCTTAGTATATACACCAATCTTTTATTCACTTTTATTCAGATTATTTACTATAATCTGTGTCATAGTATTATAGAGTGGAAAGACACTTCACATTTTGAATGCATTTCTGGAAATTTCATGTAAGTATTTATCAAATTAAATAATCACAGATCAAATTTACTTTCATAAGAATTATGCCTTTCTGAGACACAAGTTAGTTTTCTGATTTGCTAGCTTATACATGCAGAGTATAGAGACTTTGTTAGGACCTCTCCAAAATCTTGACATATCATTTAACAATTATAAAACCATCTACCATGTGCACATAATCTTTCATCCACAATTATTTTAAAATTCAGTACTCAAGATATTTCACATTGCTTGACACTGTAACTTGTTAAACAAGAATGTTTTGAGCCCCACATCAACTAATGTTGCAGATGCTCCTCTATTGCAAAGAGCTGTCACACTGCACATCTGGCCTGGCCAGGTGGACACAATGCTCTCCTCTCAAGGGGAAAGAAAGTATTACCCTAATTCTTGTTCCTCCTTTTCATCTCTCTGTTATGCTCTTACCTGCAGACTTTTAATGGGTTACATCACAACCCTTCTCCTCTTCTTCATGAGAAGCAATATGAGCCAAATTATGCCTCTAACAATCTGTATTCTCACAATCTGCCACTTAGTGATCTTTACAAAATGAGTAATTTCATTTTATCTGTATAGTTAATTTCTATGTCTTTTCATCTGACATATTTGGACTTTCTCTCTTGGAAATGCCAACTCAGGCACGGCAGTACCATGAAATACAGGAAAAAGGAGGGCCATTTAGGAAGCCACTTTCAGTACTAAGTTACTCTTTGCATTATTAATATGCAATACAGAATTCATACTCCAAGCTCCCAGTGAGCCTAGTAACACACATATTTACACTGAGCACTTCTCATGCAATGTAGGATTTGTAGAGGTGGGTAGCAATTGTGGAGATGCTGTAAACAGGAAAAAGCCAGCCAAGCTAAAAGGAATGTGCTAATTAAAGGATACAAGTGAAATGCAAGTTAAAAGCAGCCAGATAAGGAGAAGGGAAAATCCTGTCCCCAAACAACAAGGAAGGAAGGAGGGAGAACGCACCCCTTGTTAGATTTGCATATCATATCCCAGGGCCCAGCCACAGCTAGCAGGGGAGGGAAACACTGATCCTTCACATCTCTATTTAGTGCAGGTCCCCAGGCAGCTTTTCTATTGAAAAAGATCTAGGAAGGAAGTTAAAAAGAAGAATGACAAAAGGAACAAAAGAGAAGGCAATGGAGTGCAGCTCAGAGCAGAAGCTGCTCGTAGGAAAGGGCGGTTTCTCAGCAGATAAAATCCAAGGACAGCCAAAGTCATTCCAGTCAAAACTAAGACACAATGACTAAGGAAGAGGGCAAGTTCAGAAGCTGAGTACTGGCATCACTGTGTTCCTGATGGAATTAAGTATTTAGGCAAAGAAATATGTGTAAGTGAAGCTAATGCCTTTCATTGGAGCAACACATTACAGTGTGAAGCGGGAAGAAAAAGACAAGTTTTGGCTCTACAAGCCCTTCTTCAAGAGAGGTGCTGAGGTGTGACACTTAGGTGAGTCAGGACAGTGCCCTCAGCTCCGGGACTTGAGTGAGATGTCCTGAAAAAGACCCAGATTTAAACCACAGGTATGCCTGGGGTTATGGAAAGAAGGCTTTAGCAAACTTCATGTGCTTTCCACGAGATTCCAGGCCTGGGAAGACAGCCTCTAGCCATTGTAATATCCACAGGTGTAGGAACAGGTGTAGAACTTGATGGAATAGTCCAAAGTCTCCCAAAATTCGTGGTGAACCTGCTCACTTAGGAGACTTTGCATCAGGTCCTGAAATCAGATGTCATGTGGGAAGCCACAGACAAATCCATGAATTAAAACAGATGGACATTGCAGTTCATATCTGAAATAACTGTAATAATTTCCCTGGTTTTAAGTTGCAAAAGTTCCTTGGTATTCAGCTAGCTGGCTTTTCTCAAACCCAGTCTGCCAATAGTGGAAAAAGAAACCTAAGGAGGAAGCACTTAAAATAATTAATAATCATTATAGGCTGGGTTTAGTTTAACAAGCATTATCTGTGGTCTTGGAATATTTCTCTGAGGTTTACTGGAAATTTGTGAACCATGGGAAAAAACCAACTGATAATGGAAGGAACAGGCAAGAGCAGTGTTTTAAAACTACAGAACTTTAAGGAGTTGTTTGGTTTGATTTATTTCAAAAAATATAAATCAGAGTTTTTCTTGATTTTGTCCAAACTCTGAAGCATGAACGGAATGACAGAAAGAATATATATAAATAAATAATTATTTTGGCTCCTTAGAGCTCTGTAAAAATCTAAATTCTGAAGGTCTTAAAAGCCAGTTCTCCAGCAAAGAGAGTAAACAAATTAAACCACCATTCTTCAATTCCCCTCTGGTATAGACATTGTTCAATAGTCTGCAAATAACATAAAAGAGAAAATGTTCAACTGTTGAGGATCAGAAGGGTGTTTTTCAGAGTTTCAGTTTAATTAGCTTAAAGCTAAGAATATGTCCCACAAACTAATACCAAGTTCTTAGTCCATCTTTTCACATTTTGAGCCATTAATTATTTCTGTTATGCTGGTGGGAAAACAAAGATACAGCCCCTAATCAGTGCTCCCAGGTGTTTGTTAATGAACTCTGATGGGACCAAACAGTCATAACTGTTTTTCAGAACTGGAAACCTTCCTTTCAAAGAGGTTCTTTGTCTGCATATCACATCTTTATATAGCTTAATGTTGCTTTTATCACTTTATTGCTTTTGTTACTTTTTCATGCGGGAAATGTTTTGATTAGATAGAATACACCCTCAGAGATTCATCCTTATCTTTCACAATAGCTATCTCTGCATTTGCAGCAATAATGCAATCTCCGCAATCCCGAATTTGTAGAATTTTCTCATTATTTTATTATGGCACTTATCATCCTCTAACACATACAGCCAGTTTAGCAATTGTAATGACTGTATTATTACCATTTAACAGTGAGTTATAATGTTTGTGGCTATGATAGAAAACTGGACCAGTATCTAAATTTCAATAACAGAAAGCATCATTGTGGCAACACTAACAAGAATCTGTAGTATTCATCTGTACCTGTGACTACCATGGTGTTTCTGGACCAAGATTCTTACTGAAATGTCTCCCAAGAATGCTCCAAGCAAGAAAGGAGGCAGATTCTTTCTAACAGTTGCCTAACATAGGCTACTTGAGGTTTCTTGGCAGTACATCTACAAAGCCACTGGATTGCACTCACACAGGTGCTTCTAAGCAAGTCAAAGTTATTCCAACAACTAATACACAATTCTGTTATCAGCCAAAGCAGCTAACTGTGATATTGGCCAGCTGGCTGTGCGCAGGTGAGCCAGTATAGACAATATTGAGGTGTATGCTGCCACAGCTATGCTGCTGGAGTCCACTTGGGCCAGTCTGTAGGTGCAATGCACATCTCAGCTAAGTGCTGAGACAGCTTTGTGTTCCACATGGACAGGGTGGGTGAAGGAAGCTGATTCATTCTCCCCTCATGACAGGAAGGGGCAGGTAGGACCCTCTCAAGGCAGGAGGACTCCCCAACAGAACACAGATGTGATCAGGTAAAATGTTTATGTTTCTCTTTCCCCAAAGGAAGTACCTGCCTAGCCTCTATTGTAGCTGTTGGTTGGATCACAACACCTGTGCTGACCTGCCTGTCACATAAAAGCATTCTTTTGCTTGCATACTAGTTCCCAAATGACAAATTATGCTCATTTTTTTTGCCAGACAGGGTGTGAATGAATTGCAGTGCTTTGACTTTCCACCAACACAGCCCTCTGCTGAGAATGCTGCAAAAAACAGGCATCACAGTGACCCCAGTCCCATCTGTATCTTACATGGCATTTTTACAAAAACAATCATTCTCTGTAAATTTACTGAGAAATGATGCACAATAGACAGAGGTCTAAATCTGGAGCAGAGAAACTGAACTCTCTTAGAGGAAATAAATTCAAGAGGAAGATCCAAAATGTTTCAGGAAGGGGATAAACAACTTGGTTTCTTTCTGTTTAATTCTAATGCCAAATTGTAATCACTAACCTGCTCCTCAGCATAATCTAGAAAATATATAGTTTACCATGCAGTTCTTAAGCTTTCAATTTACATTTAAACTAAAAGCAAATGACCACATACTTAAAAATCTGGTTTGATATCTTGAGATGAAATTGTGGCTCCATTCAATTCAGTAGAAAATTTGTCATTGACTTATGCACTCAATAATGTCAGCAGGCACTTTTTCACATAAAAGACTAAGCTTTCAGAATGAGCATGAAGGGACTGGCTTTGAAACTAAATTCAAGATTTCTTATTACTTTTGTTCTGCTCGCTCCAAAAGAAAAGAGAAATCAATATGGGTTAATACAATGTTTATATTTCTGTCATCCTGTTTTAAATCTGAAGTGAAAGGGGTTGTTTTAACATTGCAAATGCTTCTTTCCTCCATAGAACTATAGATCAAGGTTTGACATAAGAAAAGCATAACTCTATAGGGAAGCTGAAAAATATTTAAACTATTTTTTCATCATCTTTGAACACATGGAGTTCATTGCATAGATTTATTACTATTAACTCATGATGTATGTGCTCACACATTTTTTTGGTTTTGTGTCCTGTTTTTTCTTATTGCATCTGTGCCAGCCACCCCCCTTTTCTCCACATCAGACCCCTACTTAGCCAACACTTGCATCAGTCCAAAAGGTAGGGCAATGATGAGGGCAACAGGGAACACTGTTTACTAGCTGTAACTGGCTTTCACAGTCAATGGTATCTTTTTGTGCTGGAAAATATCCTTTGTTGAGAAGGGACGTTCCTCAGGAGTGGTCAGAGTAATGAGACCTTGGAAAAGAGGCAAGCATGACCTTCTTTTGCCTGCAAACAGCATTTTCTGAATAAACCCTCAAGAATCCCCACCTGATCTAGGAAGAACGAAGACTGAATTGAGATTAATCCTGTAGAGCTCACTGGAAAACAAGTGAAAGTGACAACAGTTTCTTTTCTCCTTCCTTTGGATTTTAGTTCTTTCTCTAAGGTTTTTGTTTGTTTGTTTTGCTGGAGGGTTTGTTTTTGCTTTTTTTTTTTAATTGTTTGAGGGGTTTTTTTGCAAACGTAGGAGAATTTATGTATTGTTTAACTAATACTAGGCAATATGACAGAAACTAGGCAATATGACCATACAGGATTTTTGACCACATAAAGCAGGAGTATGATTCAATTAAAAAAAAAGTGGTACAATTTTACCTTTAAATATATTAATACCAAAATACATATACACCAAAGTTCAAATTAAATGATGGAATACATCATACATAAAACAAAACAGAAGATTGGGTTTGTGTTTCCAGTGACAGCCGTGCAGAATTATGGCATTACTTTTTTATTTTCCTTTTCTATTTTAAAAGTTCTTTTACTTTTTAGAAAAATAATTCACTCCATTTTAACATATATGAATGTATTCCCTGGAGCCACTGGGATTATATTAATTGTAATTAATATGATTACTATTACTGGTAATTGCCACTAATATACATGGCAATTAATACCTGTATGCACCTAAGCTCCCTTTTTCTAATGTCTATTTTCACCCAGCTCGTCTGGTGGTATAAAGCAAGTGCACAGCTCTACCATTTCAGTAAAGCAAGGCTGATTTACACCAGCTGGGGATTTAGCCTTTCTTGTTTCCATGAATCCAAAAAATATCTTACAGAGCTGTACAGATCCCTTATACAAGTATGTAACAGAAAATGTAGAAAGCCCTAAGATGGCTGAGCATTTCCTCAGAGTGCTGAGACTTCCTTCCTGTTCAATTAATTTGTAAGACAGAAATAACTCTCTGATGACTTGACCCCTTCAAAAGGAAAAAAAAAATCTGTACTGATATGTGCTAATCAAACTACAGAAGAAACTTTATCGTTTGAAAACTGAAAATGATTAATAATTCCTTGCCCAAAGGCCTGAGGATAAATTCTGAAACAAACATTCCCTGCTTTAGCCCATAAAATCACCTTACCTGTTTGATTTACACATCACTGTCTAGTGAAGAACAAGTATGTGTTTCCCTACATTGCACCTATGAATTGTGCCACCATTTGTTAGGATATAAATCATCAGCCTTTATAGTGTTTCAGATAATGGCATGTCATGGCTCCAGGTCATCTGTATGACCACAAAAACGAGTATGCAAAACCTGTCGGTATTTAACACACTTATATAAAACCAATAACCTGCTAAGAAAGGTTAAGCATTGCATGGACATGCAGGTGTACAAAGTCCTGATGAGACAATGTCAATACTTCAGGCATGGTGCCAATTATTATTCAATAATAATCCCTGAAATGGGTTTTCTTCTTGTAGGAGAACAATAGAGTGTTTCCAAAAATGAAATTAAGTGCACAGTTCTGTCATGGGTGGGCAAAAGGCAGAAAATGTTAAATTATCCTATTTTTCCATTAAAAAAAGAAACATTTATCATAAAAGAGTACTTTACAAGATGGAGTAAATCATACCATCTTCAAGCACTAACTTTTGCAGAGGCCTCAGATATGACAGGTGGATATTTTTGCCCCTTGAAGTATGATTTATAAGAAATCCTGTGTTTGGCAGGCTGTTATAACATGTCACAGTGCTATTAAATGCAAGTCAGGAGCTCTTTATAATATATTAGCATTCTTTCTTGATTGGAAACTACACAGCCACCTGCCCCTGCTGTTACTCAAGAGCAGAAGACAAGGTAGTCATTCAGAGAGTAGTGGATTGACAAGCATTTGGGGATGAATACCAGCATATCAAAGGACAAGTACAGAGCAAGAGCAATGAAACTGCACATGATTTACTGGCCAAGCTACTGATGTAAACTGCTGGGACTTATGCAAACCTCATTTCTGCATCAGATAACCAAGGATTCATATCAGTATGAGGCAAATTTCTTGTTTCTGAGACTAAGTTTTACAGCAATCATGCACAAACAAAATTGTTGCCACACCAGTTGTTACAACATTCGCACAAATGACATAAATACAAGAAGTATCAGAGAAAAATCTTAAGCATTAGAAGGAAATCACTAGCTAGTGTAACAATTTACACATTCAGTAATTCTCATCAGTGAATGCAGTATCGCCTTCCAAGGACTCACCAGCATTTTTCATCCTTAATTCAATCAAAAAATACAAGCAGTCTGACTTTACTAATAATGCATCCTACTTGTGCCAAAGATTCATTTCTAACACCATGAAATAAAGAACCAAAAGAGTTCTTTAATACAAACATCTCCATAAAGTTGCTGAATATAATCACTTATTTTTCCTGCCTTAGTTCATGCTGTAGACAGACTGGATGGAAGCACTTCCCCTTTTTATTTCTTTACTTCGAAAATTATATATCTGAATGTGAAATGGGGATTCTCTACATTGCTGGTGTCTGTTTAGGAGTGATGTTTTTCATATACAACAAACTGCCAAAGAATATAATTGTGGTCATTAACATTGCACATATCCAGGTCCAAAGACAGACTGTGATAGTCAGATTAGACACCATTTGCTATGCTGTGTTCTTTAGACATACAAAAAACATATGTATCCCCAAAAGTGTGGCTACTTGAGGACATTTCTTCAAGTAATGTAAAGCTTTAGGAAATACACAACCACCATTTATTTTGAGTACGCTCAGTTACTAGCCCATAAGAGAGACCTGTTTTCACTGAGCTACTTACACGCTTACCCTGTGAAGCTTTTAAAAGGTGGATTTGTTGATAGCAATCTAGTCATAACAGTGAGCAAAATGAAGCTGTGCAAAGCTGAATGTAAATTATGCCACATGTGTGGCAGGCCAGTTTTCTATGCAGAATTTATATGAGCAGTTGAAAAAAGTGTAAAAGAGGATCACGATCTGAAGTTCTTCAATTTTGAAAATCAGAACTAAGTTCTCAAAATCCATACATGTCCTTTTATGCCTTAAAATGATTATACACTGAGTTCATAGCAATAGGGTTTTTTTCTAAAAAAAAGTGCACAGGAGGAATACAATTTCTAGCTGGAACCTGAACTATGAATCACATCTATAATATCTATAAAGACTTTATGTGAAAATCATTTCCCCACTGCTTGCATAACACTCTTTTACTATACTTGTATGCATTGAACACGTGAATACATACCTTTAACAGATTAATTTATTAGTCACAATTTCAAAGTTTACAGTTGTTTTTCAATCTCTTCATAGAGGGTTGGCAAAAAAAGAGACTGAAAAGACTCCAACATGAAGAAAGCAAAAAGGAAATGCCTGTGAACGGGACCTGCTGTTATTACAGAGGAGAGCAGATAAGCTGTATAGCTAGGATTGCAATTTTCTAGCCTGCAAAAGCCCAGCACTATCACTATGTACTCTTTCACCTTGGACCTATACACCATGCACAACTCTTTCAGTTTTCAAGGCACTATTTCTAAGCCCTTCATCTGGAGGTTTAGACTGGACTGCAGGAAGCATTTTTTAACTGAGAGGGTGGTCAAACACTGAAAGAGGCTTTCTGGAGAGGTGGTTGATGCCCCAAGCCTGTCAGGGCTTAAGAGGAATTTGGACAGTGCCCTTAACAACAAGCTTTGTCTTGGCTGGCCATTGGTCAGGCAGGTGGATTAGCTGTTCATTGCATTCCAACTGAAATAATCTATTCTATTCTATTTTATTCTATCACACCTCTCCTCTAACAAGTCATAAGAAAGCAAGGGATCCAGCTTAGATTCTAGCTCTTTTTAAAATAACTTGTACTAAAATTTTTAGGGGGTCACAGCTGAGGAAATTCCGCCAATATCACATCAAAATCTTTAAGCTTCACAGTGTGAAGCCCGGTACAGTGAAAGTCCTCTTAAGGAAAGTATTCACCAATAACAAACCATGTTGAATGAAAGTTTGTGTTCTCTCTTTCATCAGCAGTTACGCAAATCACCTCCTGCTCTACCACAAATATTGATTTATATTAATCACAAAACCTTCATGACTTGCAGGCATGAGAGAAAATCAATACAGTAATGTTCTTGTTGGTTTTCTCCTAGCCAGCAGATTTATGTGACAGAAGAGGGCACACAATGAAGCCCTGTGGTAAGTCTGTAGGTAAACAGATGAGAAATGCGAGACCAAAAATGCTGGTAGTGAATGGAAAGTAAATCCTTTAACAGCCCTAACACAAATATGCTTTGAATGCTGATTTTATTCTTTCACCTCAGAAGCCTATATTTAGCATTCAGTATGAGAGAACAGCTCTAGGAACCACATTTCTGCTAGGCTTTTGGTACATCCCAGGCTTACTATTCAGATGTTACTGACAGATCTCCTCTCATACTCTTCATACATAAAAATTGCCACAATGAAGCTTACTTATTCAATACCAACAGTGCATTTCATTCACACATATTTCTCTGTGAAACAAACACTACTGTGTGACTTCACGACCCATGTAACAGTGTGCTCTTTAAAATAACACCTCCATGGTCTCAAACACACCTGTGTCAGGAAAGCCAGCCTACAGATGAATTAGTACTTATGTGTCACTGGAACTGATATAACCAGATCTGTAGCATGAAAATCGAAGCACAGATGCCAGTTATATCACATAGCTAATAGAATGAGACTAAAAGAGAGTAAAATACATCCATCTGTGCTGAGTGAGGTACTGACTCCTTAGACTGCTCTGTCTCCTGAAATGTACTAGGCCAGTAAAGTCAATAGAGATGTTCCTGTTTACGTTTGCAATGAATTTTCTTGTACAACTTTTTCTACTGAATTGTGGTTCACTGCTCTCAAGTCTAACCTAGTTCTGCTTAAAAAATAGTACTATTTTCCTTGTAATTCTGTAATGGAGTGTGAAAAAAAGATTATAAAAAGTCACTGAATTCACTCTCCTAGAGTGTCCCAAAATTCCTTTTGCATGTAAGAAAGTCAGGGCTTTTTTTGTACTGCACCAGAGATGCAAAATTAAATGCCACAATCTCGATTTCAGTTTTACATACTAGGAAATGAACTACAGGGTCAGTGGTTTGCAGCTGCAGTAAATGAAATCAGAATCCAATTCTTACTAACAGAAGACAACTTGAGAAAAGTATGAGTATACATTAGTAGCGCTTCAAGAGATTATAGTATGGCTGAAGTCTTTTCAAAGCTAACTTCCAAAATTAATGAATGCACACGAATTTCAGCCGTAACAGTTTCTATTTAATTTAAAAGGCTGTCAGTTTGTCTTCAAACACAACAATTCACAAGAGGAACTAAAATTATGATCACAAAATGAATACCTATTTAAATCTTTAAATCTAATTTGTAGAACCTATTCCACGAATGAACTCTTTGCAGTTGTGCATTCCTCTCTTGATAAAATGTATTAGCCCTGTCTTAATGAAGCTGGAAGAACTGTCCAGAGCATATGAATAAAATATAAATATAAAAAGATATTAAAAATTGTGAATTTGTAGGTGTTACTCTTGACAGGCTAGTTGATGTTCTTTTTACTCAGGTCTGTTTTTCTCCTGCAAAGTTACTGACTGCACTGCAGGTGAATAACAACCAACAGAAAACTGAGAGCAAAAGTGTAAGGAATTACTGGACCAGTGATCTCTGTGATTTCATTTTAAGTCATAATTTTCTACTAATTTGTGCTATTTAGAAGTTGAATTATCTCAAACTTGTTTTGCAATTTAAAAATTGGTAAAAGTCCTAAAGTAGTATTGCTAATATGGGCTTTAGAGGGGGAAAAAAGTAGGAGGATTTAAAATATATTTGGAAATGTATAAAATGATTTTACTGTACAAGTTCAAAAAAGTTCAGTATGCACTTTTGGGAATTCAATAAATGACAAAATTTATCTGCAGCCATTATTTGTTCTTCTTGCATACAGGATCCCTATATCATGTGAGAAATCACTGAAAAATATTTTACAAGACCAGTGTAACAGCATGCAACATGCAGCCTCAGGAAAAATGGTGTGGTTTTATAAACCAAAATGCTTTACAGAATGCAATGTTCTGAATTTGTTTACTTTTTTGTTTATTTGTTTTGAAAATGTCAGTCTTTTTTTCCTGATACTTTCAATACAGACAAAAGTACTTTGAAACTGAAGCCTCAAAACTTTTAATGGAAGCACTAGGTATTTCTCTGAGTCCTTATGTAATATTACTTTTCAAGAAAGTCAACTTCAGGACAAAACTTAAATCAAGCACTGGGGAACTGTGGGAGCTGTAGCTCCAGTGGCTGTCGCTTCACCTACAAAGTCTGTGGTCAGACTCCCAGGCTTCTGCCAAATTCAGGAATATTTCTGTGCACAAAGATTTGGGGAGCAGGCAGCACAGGAGGAGCAAAGGATGAGGGAAGAACTCATCCGTGCATGGCTCCCTTGGGGTGCCAGCCTGCCATACAGACCTCAAAGTCACCTGAAATAAGACTTGGCAATTCAGCAAACAGTTTCATTTCATTTGAAATTTCAAACCACTGTTTCCTTAGATTTCCATGGCAGAATATTTGAATCTGAAAGCACTGAGAGGGAGCTGATGTTATTGTGTTTTATGACCAGAAGAGACGAAACCAGAATTTCCAGCATACTGCAACTCACAGAATTCATCAGTTGTGTGTTTCCTACAATGCAGGGCCAATCCTAAAAGAACCTTAGCTCCACACAGCAGCAATAACTCTTCACAGCTAAATTCCATGCCTGTGTAATTATATCCAGCTCTTCTGCAGTTAATAAAGCGGCAGAAGTTTACAGCAAGGGTTAGCACAACAATCTCACCTAGCTTCAGCCTTGGTATTAAGTACAGAATATCTCCATTTATCTAATTTGTTCCTGTCATAAACATCTTTAGAGGAATTCTACCTTTTGCATAAAAATGTATTTCCTCGAATTACTACATCATGCATCATGGTAATTTCAACACTTATTTCCTTGCAACAATTCAGATAATGATGTTTAAGAACTTAGAACAAGCTTACATAAAGTCACTTCACTCTGTGTATTATGTGACAGTTGCTGTATTACTCATGAGTAACCAGAGCCTGTCACATTGCAAAATTTCATGAATAATATGTCATATATTATGCATGCATGTATAGTTCAGCATCGTCAAATATAACCAAACAATTAATAAAACAAATGAAGAATACATAATTGAAGTGCTAAGTCTGAGAACTCAGAACTGAAATTACTAGCAGAGGATAACTCATCTGCCAGGAAAATATCCATTGTAAAGCAATCCGAGTGCACTCAACCAATCTAGTTTTTTTTAAAAAAAATAAGTATTTCTATTAGAAACTGATTATACTTTTTAACAGCAATAAATCCCCATGAAATTAGTTATTGTTTACCACAGCTGTAGCATTAACCTTTTGAAGCAAATTTAGCAAATTGCTAGCTAATGCTAATGACCAATTTTGAAAGGGATTACTCCTTAATTATAACATCTACAGTAGTAGTCATAAGATACGATCATTTTGATGCCAACTGCATCTTAACACGAACAATCTGAATTGGAATGAACTACATTAATCCAGAACCAGCAGCTCATATAATTAGAAGGAGCATGAAGACTACTTAGATGTCTTATTTTTGTATGACCAAGGGAAAAAAACCCCCACACCTTTGGTGTACGTAATAATTATATGCCCTTTTATTATAACGGCTAGAGCATTGACAACTGCTTCCAAGCACCTGTCTATTGTCAGACTTACACAGTGTGCTTGCTCAATTCACATGTCTACTTCATGTGACCTAACCACCAGGACATAAGGAAGCATGGAACTGCCTTATTTTCAAGACAGAGATTTATTATTTAGGAGACTTGAGCTTTTGCAAAGGGCTACTATCTTCTTTTTTTTTTTACAATACCACCACCAGCAAAGCAAATAATTTCTTCAAAACCTGTCTATTCCACACAATGTGACATGAGCCACTGTAGCTGGTGTTAAATGCAAATTTCAAAATCTGATCAATATATGTTAGATTTCTTAATTAGATTGGTGTTGTCTTTATCTATAGTTGAAATTGAATAAAATAAAAAATTATCAAGACAATTCCAGTCTCTTTGATTCCAATGGAGCATCTGGATGTGCTTTGGACTGCAGCTCAGGCAGAACTCTTGTGTGCAGAGGAAGAGGCTTTTGGGATTTCAGCTGGTGAAACTCTAGTAAAGACTTCTTCTTACAAGAAGTGCAACAGAAGTGCAAGAGAAAAGTGAGAAAGAAGGTTGTAGGCCACTGCCACACCAATTGTCACACCACCAAGGCCATTTTCTCAAGTTCAACTAAATTAAGCAGTCTCCAGCATCTTGTGTATATTCTAACCCACTCAATTAGGCAGGAAGATGAGCACAGGATGTCTATTTTAATGCTCGTAGCAGCAGAGCCTCCAGAAGTGGGATAGATATCAGATCTTCCAAGCAGAAAATGGGGCTGTTTAGCAAAATGCAGTGATGTCCTAGAGCAGGTGCAACTCACTGTGGCCATTTCTGCCCACGGCTTTGTGACACTGGCCAGTGGCTGCCACATCACTGCCAGCACAGTGGCTTCCATCTTCTCTCCCTTAGTACGGTTGAAGAGCTGGTTTTAGAGTAGGGTAGGAGCTCACTCTCTCTCTTGCAGATCTAACATGGAAGCACAAGGGGTATTTACTCCAACCGTGATTTCAGGCTCATTTAAGATTGATCTGCAGTACAAATGGCAGAGGACCTGTCATACATAAGTTTGCTAAAATAAAGGAAATGGCACAGAAAATCTCATGTAACCCCCTGGTTAATCAAAACTGCTAAAGGGCTTAAATACTTAAAGTATTACAACTGCAAGTTGAAAATCATCTTTGTTCATGTTTCTTACTTATTTTTGTGCATGGCTAAGATGAGTAAAATCTCAAATCAGAGGGATAACTACTCCCAAACATGCAGGCATTTGGATCCAGATCTGAAATTTGTGGTTGGCCTTGCCTCCCTACTGGCTGAAGCCCAAACCTCCATTACCAAGCACCCCAAACTGTGATACTGATGAGAACACGTGTGGGAAACTTTGCTTTTACGCACACATAACTCCACAGTTGTCATCGCTTCCCTCTCCACAGCCTTGGCTGCAAATTTGAATGAAGCCCAGTGGTGCCACAGTCCTTTCCTCCCCCACTTTATTGCGATCTTTTTGTCCCCACTTTGAAATATATTTTCATATAATGCCAACTGAAAGCTCTCAAAGCTGGAATGCTTGCTGTCACTTAGTCTAAGCAAGGGAGGAAAACTTTTATTGGAAACATTCCTTCTCTTCCTTTTAATTTTCGCTGCTCCCACGCTGTTGTTGGCAGCTTTAGATCCATATCAGAAGAAAAGCATGTAAAATGCATGCAGTTAGGCAGTGGTCCTGTAAGGCACTTCACGAGCACAAATATCTGCAGCTGTGCACTGCTTCTGATCTGTAGGAGACTACATATGGACACTGAGATCAGCACACATCAAATCCCTGTTATTAAATGCATGTGTCTTTAAAGCAATGAGTCTTAATTCCTGCTAAGAGAGTCCAATAATAACAACAAAAATAAATTATATTCACCCCCAGCAGAAGGGAAATTACAATCTCATTCTCTCTGTTCAGGTCATACCAGCCCAGAAATGCAAGAACATAAAAGACTAATAAGGCTTCTAGCGAGATGTCTTAAAAAACCTAAAGTATAATTAGCATTCAAATCATATTTACAATTTTTTCCTCCCTATTGCCAGATGTCTTTTATGGCTTTGCACTCTTGGTAGGCAGCAAGAACCATCAGCTAAAAGCCAAAACTGTGTACTCAGATTCCTACGTGATGTACATTTTAAGAATTAAGATGAGAAGCTGGAAACAAATTAACAGGCAAGGTATTAATCTCCAAGCACATTTATATTAACTGTCTTACTGAAAGCAATCCTTACAAACTAAGGAGCAGAGAGCGTAATAAAGGAGAAGCTAAGCAATAATTAAGGAGTTGCTATATGCAACTGAGACTAGCTGGTGCAAAAGTCCACTTTGGCTTCATTCCATGAGATCACATGCTGCAAATGAAGTAAAAACAAGAAGAAGATTTATTGAAAAGCCAATGAATAGCAACACTTTCTTGCAATTATTATTTTTCTTTCTTATGTATGAATTGAGATATAACTACACGCTGACCTTTGAAATACATGCCTAAAAAGTACAGCATTTTTGCCATGAGTTTAGGAAATGTAATATAAGACAAAAGCCTTATGAAGGCTTACGATAATAATTCACAGGAAATACTGCATTTCTGTCATGTAATTTTACAACCAACATAAATTCAAATGGGTACATATTTCAGCTGGCTTCTGGAGAGTTACCCATCAGTACAAATTCCCACAGAATGAAGCAGCCATACACCTCAAAAGGTGCTGACATTAGCAGAACCATATCTTGCAGCTTTGCTCATGCAGAAATTCCTACCAACACCTTGAGAAATGTTACTGGTATTAAATAATTTGCCACACAACAGAAAAGCTGGCAATATGCTGAACAAAGGCCTTTCTTTTTCTAGATTCTGCTTATCCGAGTTACTGATAAAATCAAATCTTCATACAGGTTTGTATTCTGGCCTGATTTCATTTTCAGTTTTGCATTATATGTGCAAATCTACATTCTGTCATTTATCCATGGGTGTCCATGAGGTGTTTTGGGACATCTCTCCAGCCTGAGCACAACCCCTAGAGGAGCCAGTTGTACTGATGAACACAGCAACTCACAAAGGACTCACAGCTGTCATCTACAAAGAATATTTAATGATATGCATGGAAGAGGATTCCTACCCGAGCTGACCCTTGTGCTTCTAGTGAATGTATAGATCCANGGAATATTTAATGATATGTATGGAAGAGTATTCCTACCCGAGCTGACCCTCTGACCCTTGTGCTTCTAGTGAATGTATAGATCCAACAGGACACACATCCAGGTTCAAGTTTACATATTTCTAACTTTACTTACAGAAGGAAAAAATCTTGACTATACATTTAGCAGGGAAATAAAAGAATTGCTGCTTTTTAATTAGGGTAATTAAAAATTGTAATTAGTAATTTTTAAATACTTAATTCTACATATATAATATGTATTAGAATTAGCTTAGGCAACAGTTAATTTGAAAAGGCTGGAGATATTTTGGGGTTATTTTTGCTTTTTTCACTAGTGTAGTTTAATCTTAAATTGAGATGTGGGTATCTGACATTACAGTATGCCAAGCAAAACACTTCACACGTTCATTTATTTTTTCTACTCAGCAGATAGTCACCAAGCTTCTGCACTGAGGTGTGTAACAGCCGCTCTAATAGCCTTTATCTTTGGAGTGAGGTAGGCTTGGTACCTTTCAGTTACTTTCCTTCCATGTGAGTCTGCCACTGTGATTTCTATTTTCTTGTCCTTGCTGTGAAATGATGAGTCTTGGTTGTGTTTCAAAAATACTGCAATTCTCCTAAGAAACCGATGAAAACTTCAACTGATAATACATCAAAAGATGTTCCTTGCAAAGCAGACCCGAGCCAATTCACAAGTAATATAAATATCTTTCTTAAAGCTGATGTCAGGAATATTTTTTCACTTGGAGTGAGGCAGAGACAAGTTTCAAACTCACATTGATCATCCCCTCTCCAAAACACTGGCATTTCAATTCCTACATCCCTCTGGTGTGCAACTGATAGGCCAGGGCAATTCATCTCTGCTTTCCTGCATTCCCAATCTGCTGTTACCAGCTGTTCTTACACCAAAAACCAACTCTTGTTTGCAACTGGTCATGTAAAACATGACTTTAAAAAACCATACCAGTAACAGTGAAGATGATAATATGAAAATACTAAATTCTAGACTGTTGTTGACTTCGGTATTTCATGTTTGATGAGCAAGCTGGAATTCCCAAGATGAGGAAGCAGTAATTAGCATGGTGGCTGGTTCAAACACACATCCATCCCTGTGAACAGGATACTCCTGGTATCTGTCAAGAGGTAGTAATAGACTACATTCTTCATCCTCCTAACATCTAAAGCCATATTGTGAAGCTAACACATGTGCAACTTGTGACAAACCTGGAAAACCCAAAATTCTCTTGGTGGCAAGAGCCCTGTTTATACATCAGAGGAGCATTTCCTTTCCTTAAATGCAGAAATCAGATGATAACTCATCAAGTATTGGCAAAGGCCTCTGCAGGCAATAAGAGTGATGGTGGAACAGAGATTTGGTGAATGTCTTGAAAATGCCACAATGAATGATGCGAAACTAATTTTATTTGGCATATATGCCCAAATTTTCTATTACCAAGTGTTAGCTGTCTGTCCAGGAATGAAAATATGACATAATATTTACAACTTCTTGAACTGCTCCTCTGCCTTCTCATAAAGCATGCACACTTGGCTTTTACCTTCATTTAATAATCAGCGATGCTACAGCAACATTTAGTACTTCTTTACCTTACAGCAGTAAAAAAAACTTTACTGAGGAATTATGAATTCAACTTCAGTGGCCAAATTAAAGATTTGGTTTCAGTTCAATCTTTTGGAACCTCCTAATCTTACCCAACATTTACAGTTCCACCCCATACTTCCTAAGAGTTTTTTAATCAATGGAGTCAGTAAACTAAAGGAATTCTGCATTTGAGGGTGTGGAGATTTTGCCCACACAGTAAAGATCAGATTGTGATCACATATATCTTTTACAATGAATTTCCCAATCTTTAGACGAGGACTAGGAGAAAAGGATATAGAAGTTATATAAGAAAGAAAAGAAACAAAAAGCATAAAGCAAATTATTAGGTCTTCTTAATTCTGATCATTTTCTGATGTACCTTTGTATCCAAAATTCATCATAATACACCCTTTTTCCTTGCTTTTGCTGAAAAATACATTAAAATATTTGTGCCTGCCTTGTCTGAGAGAGGTGGTGCATATTAAAAAAAATGCATGGGTCACTGAAAATGGAGTTTTATAATAGAACATATTAGTTGTAGATTCATACAACATGTATTAAAATAAGAGGAAGCAAAACTTGCTACAAGCAAATTTCATCATCTTATACTGTGGTGCATCTGTATTAAACAGCATCTAGAACAACTCTGCAGGCTTTATAACCTTCTATTAGAGGTTCTCAACACCGAATTACCAGTGTTGTATGCGCACAAACTGCCTCACCATTATCAGACAGGCAAGTGAACACGTTATTTTCTCCCTTTTCTCCTATCCCTAGCTAATGTCTGATCATAACAACCTCATCAGCTATCAGCAATAATCTGCTCTACCTCTTCTCTCCATCTCAAACACAACCTCAAAAATGACTGTAAGTAATAACCAGCCTGGCTGTGAGCTGAAGGCAGGCAGGGAACTGGGACAAGCTGTAAGTGCAAATGGCTGACCTTCAAAACAGCCTTTTGCAAAACATATGTGCTGCCACAAAACAATATCAAGTAACCTTTCCTGTGCTGTCGCTCTCAGATTCACACTGAGGCTAATCAATATTGCCCTGCAGCACTAGAGAGGCATTTCCTTCCACATGCTCATGAAGGCTCCTGGCTGAATGTCATTCAGCCTAACAGTACCACTAGTTTCAAAATAGCCCAGCGTACCCCGCAAAGGTGGCAACAAAGCAAAAGCCAAGCCAGGCCACAGCCCAAAGTGCTTCCTCCAGCAGACGACCCCACTGGGACCCCCTCCTGCAAAAACCCTCCAAGACAGAAGCACTTTCAGGGCCAACCAGCTAGATCATAGGAAATGAAGCTGCTACTTCTATGGAAGAAGTGAGCCTTCCCTCCACCCAGCCTATCTGTAGCTTTGTGGAGAAGAGGTTTTGTTTTATAAGTAAGATTGTGTTTTATAAATAATGGTCTGTGCCCATGAGACATTGCGGGGCTCACCATAAGTGCCCTGGTGCTGAGGGATTCTTTTCCTAATACATGTCTGAAAATTAGACTGCAGGATCCTGCACTCCCTCAAATTGCAGAAAACACTCAGCAGTATTATCCAGAGGCCATAGCACAGCTTCAGCCAGAACCCTGCTCCATTCACCCACAATGGGCTAATGACTGCACTCAGAGCATGAGGCACACACAATAGTCAAAGAGTCTGAAGACAATTTTTTTCCTCCACATCTCTCATTTGCTCTCCCTGGTGTTGCTCAGGCCTTGCAGCTCCCCAGCTCACAGCAGGAGCTTCAATCCAATGTGTTATGACAGGCACACTCCAGCAGCTAAGGCAGCCCCTCTAATGCACTGGCAGTCTAATTTATAAACTCCTCCCAGCATTTCAAAAACTAAAAAATAAGCTGATTTGCCATGCATCTGATATACTTCTTCCACACAAAAGCCTGTGTACAAAATTGAATTTTAAATGTTCCTTTCTCCATTTCTTATGCCTTCTATACTTAGTGCTTATACTTTGTGAGGCACAGAATGATCTGTTGTTCATTTAAGAGCTTAAAATCCATACCAGTTTCTCACAACTGAAGCCAACACACTGCTTTACTCAAGCAAGATCTACTGCACAAAATACAATTACCCATCAATTGACTACACATCAATGGGACAGCACATGATTAGACAACAGTGGGGAATCCTAATGATCCCCTGTGAGAATTAGGGGAGTGCAACCCTCTCATTTTCTGCTCCACAATGTGTAGATGAAAAGTGCACTGGAAAGCATACAAAATGAATGGCAGTATTTCTGTGCACATCCCAACTTCATTTCCATGGGAATGTGGAAATCTAACAAGACCATGATTATCACATGGAAGACAAGAAAAAAAAAGCCACTGACCGTAATGTCTTACTTAAGAGCACAATGACTTGTCCAATCTTTAGCCCTAATGTTTTCAAAGTGGCTGTTAGACACACACACGACCTCCAAGAATTTGAGGGTTTATCAATACCAAAGGCAGGTGGCAGATACACGGTGCTGCAGCTCTAGGGACACTTCACCTGATTCTGAGTGAAGGATTACTCCTCTGACAGGGCAGTCAAAATAATACAGCCAGACTTAGTGCACCAGCACACTGCAAGGAAGCTGACCAATTTTTACTTGTGTTTATTCCATTCCCCATCACATGGGGAATTCAAACCATGCATATGGGTTTCTTTAATCTTCTGAAGAAGAAAATAATTTTAAGATGAGCTATAAACCATGAGTGCACAGTTTATTCATTTCAGCTCAGGACATATCAATATCCCAAGAGAGATCTGAATGTTACCAAAGGCTATCAAAATAACAGAAATACACTGACAAAAATAGTTAGGCTATGTTAGCGCAGCAATAATGGTGCTAAGTGATGGGAAAGCATGGCTAAGCTTATAGCAAAATTCCATTTTTTCCTGTTCAGAAAAATAAATACAATTTCTGTCACCTGATTTTCATCCTTGCTTGACGTATTTTAAAGGAATTCTGTGGCTTTTTCTTCTGTGGTTCTTTTACGATCAGTATTTTACACAAAAAACTCTTCAACAAAGCTGATCGAATTTCTTTGCAGTTTTAGGAAATTTAGTGATGCACACACCACAGTAGAAATCCAGCAATGATACAGGGAAATTAGGGCAGAAATGTCCAGCACGTGCAATTTTAGCAAATACCTCCTATCTTTCAGTAACTGGATTTTTGACTGTTTTGGGTCCCTTATGTCTCACAGTAAAAAAAAAAAAAACAACCTTTCCTTTGTTCCCTGGGCAGCCAATTTTGTGGAGCACATGCCAACATTATCAATGAGATTTTCCATACTAGATTAACCTTTTGGTTCACCTTGTCCAGTACCAAGTGACTAATGTTATCCATATGGTATTTTCAAATATTACTTATTTTGCCAGTCTCAGTAAACCTAGATGGTTTCCTTCCTCGGTAACAGATGTGCGTTGAACGAGTCTCTCAGTGAGCAAGAGCTCTCTAAAATGTAGCTCAGTTTTCCCTTGTTAAATTTTTCCTCTCCCAAAGCTTTCCTATCTCACTGCTCAACTGCTATGCAATTAGTAAGCTCCCTTCTTTGTTTAGCTTTCTCATCAGTACAGTTCAGTAGAAATCAGTATGTCTTTAAGACTTTCAAGGAATTAAATGGTTGATTTAGGCTGAAACTTATTTATTGTCATGTTGGGTGATGATCAGTGTGGAAGGAGTGGCAGTAAGGTACTTTTTACAGCTCTAAACTAAGTCAGCAAAGGACTGGGAGAGAAAAGACTAGGACATTTCTATCTTTCCAGCATGCCACAAACATCTACTGTTGTTGCGAGCATCTGAGACCTGCAGGTCTGGCTCTAAGAGGTCCTTCCTTCCATTGCTCTGATTCTGTGGTGAAAGATCTCCGGTAACCAGAAGGATCTGACAGCACATCTATCTTTCATTATTTGTACTCACCAGTGTAGTACTTGAGCAGTTAATGACAACAAGCAGTGTACCAAAACCAATGTGCTTTTGCAAACATCACTTAGGACAGTTCTTTTGCAAGCTGCCCACATGTAAAGTGAGTATCTCACTTCTACTTTGAGGCAGTAATAAAGCCTTTGTGTCACGGACATTAAAATTACTCATATACTGGGAGTGTTACAAGATTAAATACAAAGGCTGCTATGCCATATTTTGGATGACCTTCTCAATCCTGAAGTGCCCATGACTATGTTATGTTGTTTGCTCCCTGTCTCAAGTCATTCCCTCTACATTCAATTAGCAAAAATAATTGCTTCATCACAAACTGAATAAAAATGCCAAGACCCATTTAGAGACAACAGCAATCATTAAACAAAACCCATTTGCAGGAGAGCTGAAGGCATTTCAAATACATATATTAGATTTAAAAATAGAAGAACACTTCAGAGTGTTCAAACTGCAGACAAAATCCTGTTTAATTTCAAAGGTGGCAGGGTTACTAATGCACCAGCTACTTCAAAGACAAAATAAATTGCCTTTTTAAAACACTGGCAGTTCCATCCAACACGATGGGAGATACATAAGATTTACCAAATATGAAATGTAATATGCACAGGTTGTACAAAAGATGCCTAAATTTGCATGAGTGAGCATTACAAAAGGCATAACTTATCACAGTTAGGCTCAACTTCAGAAATTGCTGTTCAGTCATGAACCTCAAATAGTCAACCCACAAGGCCATCTCTCCATTTTATTCCATAATGCTGGAAAAATAATGTGTTGTTTATATAGCTGGAAGGCTTTGCTCTATTATAAAATGCAACAGAAAAGTAATTTACTTAATATCATTATTTAGCATGTGCATGACCATAGATAAATAGCAATCCACTGAAGAATTTAAGGCCCCCCCAGAAATATTTTTACAATCTTCCCAAAACCAATGAACTTTTGACTCAACACTAGGTTTTGTTTTCAACAATTATTTTTCCTAAGTCTATTAGCAAGGTCTTATTACCTGTGCACTAAATGCAATTAAAAACCCAATACCATGCACACAGAAAGGGATGTGCCTGGTTACTGGGATCCTCATTCTCAGGCTAGGCTGGCAAGAGCTGTTCCCCTACACTGAGTTTAACTGGCTCCATACAGCAACTCAATGAAGTTGCCAAATAAAATATTAACAGCCATGTTTGGTTTATGTTTGAAAAGTTTCCCTTGCATTTAGGAGCTCATATAAACACAACACTGCATGGGTAACGCTGGCTGAGTTCTAAGGTGTGCTATGCTCTGTCCTTTGGATCATACTGTCTCAATGACAAAACAGTCACCTGGAGAGATTCAAGCCCACCAATTTTTATGAAACCATAGTTTACAGATCAGCTGATCCTTTAAGATACCTTCGGAAGATGAGCAAAAGGAAATACATAATGAAAATGTTCAAGTTTATCAACAAAAACCTGAACCCTGTGTTTCAAAAAAAAAAAAAAAAAAAAAAAAAAAAAA
>VWYP01016889.1:382291-448208 GCA_013400435.1 Pycnonotus jocosus
AAAAAGAAAAAAAAAGAAAAAACAAGGAGAGATGAAACTATAGGAAACTGGAGAACTGCACAGGTGTTTGCAAATAGTGGCTGGGTAAATAAATTCAGGCACAGGATAAATACACACTGTGTGATGAGGGAACAGCTCCCTGCCAAGTCTGAATTTTTATCAGGACATACACATCTCCATCTGATTCAAAGAGCCAAAACAAGAACTCAAGCTCCACAACTGCTTTGACACTGAGAGGAACTGCTACCAGGCCATCGAGCAATAACGTAAACCATGTAAAAGAATGATTCTTAATGATTAGTATTTACTATATGATGGCTATTGAATGGGTTTTACAGGGAATTGAAGTATTCCTGAAAAAAAGGACAATATTTAGAAATAACTGGAACTTTTAAAGCTTTTTTCTATCACTTTCACATGTGTATGTGTGTAGACACGATTTTTTGAGAGACTTTTGCCTGCTAGGCCGGTGCTGAACTTTCCCAAAGGAAAAGCTGTCAATAAAAAAGCACTCTCAAAACAGATTCAAAAAAACAATCCCAGGTTCTCAAAACAACCTTTGGCAGATAGTGTTTTGTGATTTCTTTAGTTTAACCAATGGGATTGGGGAAGTGTCATTCCTATTCACCAATCCTGTCTGCATCAGAACACCTTATAAAAGGTGTCAAGAATTAATTAATAAAGCCTTCTAATTTTCTTCTACCTGCTGACTGGAGTCAAGCATCTTTCTTTCGTGTCTTATTGCAACATATGTGTGTATATGTATATACATACAGCACAATACTTATATTGGTGTCCCCAGCTTCTATCAAACAAAGAAATATCAAAATAGTAATATCGTATTTTTCCTATTAATAAAACAAGAGGATAATATCACCTCTGAGGAGTGGGAATGCCTCATCATGTTCCCCCCTCCACTCCAAATTCATTGAACAGTAAATATTTCAAAGGCTTGTTCATTCACTCTTTTTTTTTTCCTCCAGCTTTGTATAGGTCCTTTGAAGCAGCTGCCCTCAAAGGATCAGATACTGAGTTTTCTAATCCTGTTTCAACTTCTCAGCAAGGCTTCTGAGTTCTGTTAAAGATTAGGCAACATTTTTTTGTGCTGAGACCTTCTAGGCATCTGAACCAGGAATGAGCCCCCAAATACACTAAACAAAGGTGACATTGCTTTTGGCCATGAAACTCCTTAAAGGAGATAATTCCATTAATGAGAAAATAATATTTTTTTTAAAAAAAAGATGATTTAAACCAGCCCTTATTATGCTATCTGAATCAAAAAACATATGTACATACCAAACTTCTACAACAAATAAATAGGAAACAACTGGGATTTTAGCAATTGTGCTATATATGTTAAAACATTCAAAAAACGGTCAAAGTAAATTGTGGGATGGAAAGCCAAATGTTCCTTTGTATTCTTTCCTTAAAATGCTGTTATGTTTAGCAAAGGTTGTAAACCACTCACTCTCAGGTACAAAGTATGGTGTGTGAATCCTACCACAAGAGTCCTGCAGGAAAGCATTTTCTGTAAATATGTACTATTCTGGGAAATTGCAAGTACATGTGGACATGTGCATGTGTGTGTATGTTTGTATTTGTGTGCATACGTATGTGTGTGTGCCTGGGCACGTTTGGAGAGCAAGACCACAGTGTTATGAACCTCCACATCCACAAGTTCAGTTTCAAATTTCAGCTGGCTTGACAGCGCTGCTTAGTTAAGTTATTCTTTATTCATTTCTGTGAAATATTTGTTGACAAACGGAATGGAGATTTTATTTTCTTAAATTAAGCAGAATGAATCTTGTGTACATGTTTGGGTTATTAATATCATGCAAATATAGCAAATTTCTTCTCTAAACATATTCACCCTCACCCCTCCTACAGTTCAGAGATTTTACAGGGGAACTGCCAACTCAGGCTGCTGAATTCATACCCACACCAAGGCTCCTGCCCAGAAGGTGTCAGGATGGGACTGTACCAGTGAAGGTAAGTTCCAAGGTAAAATACACACTGCTGAGCTTTAACTGTTGCTTTGAGATGTGGTGCCATATGGAACTCACAGGCAGGGTGTGTGCTGGCACCACAGGAGTTTCTATCCTAGCAGTAAATGCAGAGGGCACACTGCCAGCTGCCTTCCCTTCATGCAGTCAGAAAAGGGGCAGAGAGGGGTCCATTCCTCAGCTGAAGAGTTCAGAGATGAGGTCAAGCCCTTCAACAGGGGAACAGTAACAGGACAGAAGGTTGCAAATGTACACACTAGTGGCACATTTCAAAGCTGGACATAAGTGAGTATCCTTGTGGTATCCAAGTGAGTATGCTCTTCTCTTCTGGGTGTGTATACGTGCAGTCATTCTGTGGATAGCTTCAGCTGGGACCCCATGACTTAAAGGCAGGGGAGGCACAGTAGTGTGCAAAGCCATGATATGCACAAAACCCAAGCACAGCCCCTGCCAAGTGCTGGATTGCTCCTGAAACATCAACAGCGACACAGCACAACTCCAGCCGGTGCTCAGGCAGCTGCACTGCCAACTACTCGGACATGGAGCAATGGAGAGACCCTCAGTTTGCCTGCCTGGCCTTCACAGAAGTGTGAATCCCAATCTGAAATTTCAGAATGTTCCTATACTTTGTAAGAATTCCACAGTGATTTTTTTGTTTGTTCTCTTTTTAAAGCAGAACAGGAACATTGAACACTTGAACATTTCTGTTGTAGTCACACAAAGGTGAGTAGGCCTCTGAAAGGTTGTGTTCTACCAGCATCTGCCAACACAAAACCACAAACTGTCAGCAGTTCTTCTGCAGATAAGGTTCCCTTACAGACCCATTTGGTCTGGTTTTGGAGCCCAGCTGATGACAGCACAACTTCCTGTGTCTCAAGGAAACTGTGCCAGACAGCAGCCCCAGAACCAAAGGTGTTTTCTATTTTTTTTTTCTTTCTACCCAATTCTAGTACAGCTGAAGAAGGAAAATGTGTAGGCCTTTGTATCTAAAGGCCTCAAGCAGCTGGGGATATCCCACTTCATTTCTTTTTAACTCTTTTTTTAAGCACCATGCAGGATACTGAATTGTGGTGTTTTCTTCTTCCAGACAGGAAAGCCAAGTGGGTAGGCCCCTTAAAGACCAAAAATTCTCTATCACAGCCCGTGATGCCAGAGGAAATCATAACCACAACTTTCTGGACCAATGCCAGACATTACAGTGTGAGATTTAGGAATGAGATGGGGAAACCTAGGACCAAAGTTATAAAATAAAAAGATAAAACAGTACAAGTACTCAAAAGCATTTAAAAAGTAGGTAAAGCAAACTAAAATTAAAAATTTCAAGAGTTGTGATGCATTTAAACAGTGGAGAGAAACTGAAGTAGGAATGAACTCCTGTGTTTTTACTTTCATGTGAACAACATAGCATGGAGAATACAGATTATATGATACAGGTACTACAAAGCTAAAAAAAAAAAAAAAAAATCCTGAACCGCAACTCTTGAATGCCCAAGATGTGAACACAAGAACATAGGTAAACCAACTGCATCAGTGATTAAATCCTTTTTTTCCCTAATAGAGTTTGGGTATTCTGGCACAGTTTAGTCCTCTTATACAGGCAGATCCACCACATCTTTTGAGAAATCCATCATGCATACCCAATGATTTGAGGTGATAGAATTTATGATGTTCATTTTGGATAAATATTTTCCCCTCTAATTTCTCATTACTTATTCTCTTATAGCAGAGATGAGTATCCCAGTACGTCCAAAATTTGGAAGTTTATCTTTTTTTAAACCTCAGTTTTACACTTATCACACATAATAGTTAGAAAGGTCTGGAAGAAATGTGAATGAAATGTCTGACTACATATCCAAACAATATAATTGGATGCTGATTTTATTAAATTAATAACTCTAAACTCAAGTGAAGACTTTTGAAGTGTCAAGTATAGTATGCCCACAGATACAATTAGCAACGTCAATAATAAGGAAGCTCAACTATGAAAATAAATCCTATCAAAATTTTACCCCAAATTCTTTCCCTGTCTTTCCTAAAAAAGTCACATGTAGTGCAGGGGACTGTGTACTGCCACCTCTGTAGTATGACCAGCAGCCTCAAAATCTCTATTCCTCTAAAAGCTCTTTGAGGACAACATGGGGTTAAAGTCCCAACTGATACAAGAGCAGATCTTCTGTGACTTCAGTGTGAATTTGTGACTGTAATTCAGCAGTCTCAGAACATGTACCATAATTAGGATGAGATTTCGGAAGGCAAAAATTGGAGGAAGATATGCCATGAGACACTGCCCAAACAGCATTGACTTGATCCTTCAGGATCATTGCCCCTAGAAGTGAACACTTTTTGACCCAATGATGTTCCAGACTATGCCTCGCACTCTGGAGGAGCTCAAGAAGGAGCTCAGCTCTGAAATTTTAAATTCCTTATTAATACTACATGCTTCCTTTTCCTAGTTGAAGCTAAGAGAAGATTTATTTGGAGCAATTCCAACTGATTCAATTTGAAGAGCAATAACATATGCCAAAAGATTAGGACAACATCAGAGATAGTTTCAGACCCTTGTTGGAAGAACAACTATTATTAAAAATAACACAAGATACTGAAACTAAAAGACTTCTTCCAAATTCTAAGTTGACAACGAAGCATAAGATTCCAAAATGCAGAGAGATAAGACCAGTATTTAAAAGAAATACAAATAACATCTCAAGTGAGCTTGGGTAAATACAGTGCCCAGCACCTGAAGACGGTCTAGTACTTGATGTATTATAAGCCTACCTTTTCCAGGGCTAAAGATCAGGACTTGGGAGACTTTGTCTAACTCTAGTAGTGCATGTTATTGCAGTACTGTGGGGGGAGGAAGGAGACATGAAGAAAAAGGGAGGGACCAGCAGGGGAATTCCACACTCATGCTTCATTGGAAAAAAATACTGTAAGAGAAGCCCCTATGCAACTTGCTTGGCAGATAACACAGCAGCTGGCTTTCTTTGTTTAAATAAAAAAATTTACTAATGTTGCATCTGATTTAGAATTTAAAGAGGCTACAGATTTTCCAGTACTATGCTTTTATTCTGCTGAATGTTTTGAAACACAAGAAGAGGAGCTGCTTCAAATATTTATTCACTGTCCACCCAATTTTTTAGAAAAGGAAGATCTAAAAGTGTATCTGGCAGCATATTTCTGTGCAGGAACATTCAAATACTTGTCATCTGGCATAAGCAAGCCAAATAATGCTGAGTCCCTTCTACTTTTTTATTCCTGCAGAGGATTAAATTCAGAGATTTACCATAATGTCTTTCAACTACAGGCTCTCATATTCATGAATAACAAGAAGAAAACCTAAATCAGTACTTAACATGTAATTTTATGCTGCATCTTCAAGAGCAGTATGTTAGCAACTACAATAGTACAGAGGCAGGAGTTATTCCATAAGCTGATTCTGATATATGGCATACAAAGTTTTGGAGGGTTTTAGAAGGGTTTTTCTATTAATTAGGTTTGGGAACATAAGCTCAGTCTAGTTTTAGGTTGCTATTTTGAAAGATAATTAAGATTGCAGGCAATTTCAATGTTTTTCATAGTAAACCATAGACTGCAAAGTTATGTTAAGAAAAGTATTTCAAATACTTGCAATGGCAAGAAGAAATTCAACATTTTGAAATAAGATATTAAACTAAGATAATTTAGGTATAGTGCTGGACCTATAGATGTATGCTGGAACCCTACTTTTGCTCTGGTTAGCATCCAAAACTGATGAAGACTGAGCACCAGGAATAGGCTTTGACTGGATGAAATACAGCAGAAGAGAAAATGAGCCTTGCTATGGTCCTGCTTTTTCAGTGGGTCAGGAGCCAGACCCACTCTCTGTGAGTCCATCACCCAATTCTTTTCTGCTACGCCCTGGTAAACTTCTGCAATGTACAAGTCACTTTACATCCCAAAGAGGCTTCCCACTGGCTGCAACAACTTGGTTTGGGAAAATGGGCACAGATTCAGGTCATGATTCATTTTTTAAGCTTTTCTTGCACATGTGGCATGGAATTCATTAGCAGCTTTCAAGCCTCATGATTGTCAGTAGCCCTCACACAACCTGACTTCTAACAGTGGCAGCAGGGGCCACAGCAATGAGTACTCCGTAGCCTCATTAAATAAGCAGAACTGTCTGAAAGTCTAAGAAATACAGAATTAAGAGATTATTTTAGCCATTATTGAAGAAGCCAAATATTAGAAATATGAAACTCTAAGGAAGATTGCAAGATTATTCACATTCTAGCCTCCTTTATGTGCTCTTTATGGAAAAAAAATTGTTAAAGCCTTGCAACATTTTTTTCCTAAAATTCAGATGAGTAAATAAAGAATAAAACTGGTGCTAAATATGCAGTAATGTTTTTATTCATATATCCTAAGTGCAGATATCATATACCTATATCTGCAAATTTTCTAGAAAATGCAACATGCATTTGAATCTTTAATGTCTTATTTACCATAGACAAAATCTGAATTTGTCACTTCAAGTGTTGCCATATGAAAACTGAACTGGTCTAGACACACAGAATATTGTGAAATATTTATTTTTCAATGTTTTGGTTTTTTCTCAAGCAATTAAGCAAGGTTGGAGATCTCAAAACTGTTTTTCATAGATTCATTTTTAGCAATACCAACATTTTAGTTTCAACTTTTAATTGGTCCATTATGCTATGGAAACAGTATAATTTTGTTTTTACATTATGTAAATTATAATACAAAATTCAGAAAGAAATGCTCTCAACAGAAGAAAAAATGAAATACACACAGTCCTATGCACATTCTGATTCTGAAGAATCTGCATATCTCAGTGTAATGTGTGCTGATGGGAAGGAACATAGACCCGATTTTGAATGGGAACTGTTGGAAGTTGGGCATGGGCAATATAAATGCTTTCAAATCATTCATCCAATTACACTTACATAATCAAAGTAAGAGAAATGAAAACTAGAAAATTTTTAGATATTCACACAGTAAATAAAATGCATGGATGTATAATACAATAAATGCACGTATTCCCTTCATGGTGCACTGGACATGGTTGAAAAAAAAGTCGGCAGTCTGAT
This sequence comes from Pycnonotus jocosus, assembly GCA_013400435.1. NCBI lineage: Eukaryota > Metazoa > Chordata > Aves > Passeriformes > Pycnonotidae > Pycnonotus > Pycnonotus jocosus. Next base: position 389,382 of record VWYP01016889.1, read on the forward strand.
CAGTAAGAACTTACACATACTCACTAAAATAATTCAAATAGTATGTCTTGACTTTAAACAGTTATATAGCTGTATAATTTCAGAAAATTTTACTGCAATAATGCATTTTATATGCAGCTGTCTCTGACAGAACCTAATACATATGGAGGCAATGGACATTTGAGAAAATTACCATGGGCTAAACTGAAATGTTAGCACCTCAGCTGAAACGCTGTGTCTGCCTTAAGTTTTGAATTGTCCACAGAGAAGCAATCAGATTATTTTAAAGCCTTTTTGCAATTAGATCCCAAGTTGTTAATTTTGTTTTGAGCTGACCTCAAGTTTCTTGTCATAAACACTGAACTCCCATAAGAAGTAGGAATCAAAGTGGCTGGAATATCATAATGGGCTGAGCACTATGTTTTAAAACCTGGATTCGCTTCCCAGTGTTCTTAGATCACCTCCATCAAGTTTCTTCACCTTCCTGCTCATCACTGTGCTTTTTTCCCAGTTGTTTTTGCTGTTACATTATATATTCGAGGCAGAGACCATTTTATGTAATGTGTTTGGGCACTTCTACAGGGTGACACTACTCCAAGCCTTTAGATGCTGCTGTAGCATTAATCAGAATGTAAAAATAAAAGCTTGAGATGTTTTCTGAATATCATTGTTTCCATCCTTGAAGTGTCTTGTACTTTGACTAGTACTATCCAATAAATCATCGTTGTGAAGACTAAATATTGTTAATCCCTAATCAAAATATGTTTTCAATTTATTAGCATGAAATTTACACAGGAAGCAATTTTAAATACTTACTGAATATTTACTTGTTTACTTACCATGATCTTATGAACTATTATGAGAAATTAATGGTGTGAGCTAAACTGATATTAAAAGAAGTTTTAAAGTATTTCTGATTTCTTTAGGCTTTTTTCTAAAAATGTAACATTTCATCAGCAGCAGTGACTTTTTTGAGGGAATGAGGGAGAGAACTGCATTTTCTTACCAAAATCTGCTAATAGGGTTATCCCTTGTGAATCTGTTGTCTCAGCATAACATTTTAAACCAGAAAGCAGAGAAACATTCAAACAAGACACATTCATGTTTAGAAGTTTGAAACATCAAACAAGAAACAGTCTCCTCAAAGTGAGAGCTGAAATCTGTGTCTCTCATCTCATTTCCTGTCTTTCTGGTTTTTAATCAAAATATATGAAGTCATTGCTTAAAATGGGTATACAGTCAGAATATTGTGGAACCGGTAGAATAGAGATGTTTAGCAGTAGAAGAGAAGCATGACAGAGGTTAAATCCCCCGATCTCATTCCTTATTAGAGCCAGTGGATTGTATTCAGATGATATTCAAGGTATCTCACATAAAGACTATGAACCACATACAGCCACCTATATGTTCTCCAGCAGTACAATAGGCTATCCTATTATACAAAGATCTAATTATTCTCCAAACTGTTGAATGCTCATACAATTTCAGCAGAAACACAAGCACATAGTTCAGAGTGCAGCTGAAACAGCAGTAGAGTGCTCTGCCTGTGCCTCACTATGTCTTAAGGACACCAAATTACAAATTGTCCTCCTATAAATACATACACACACACTCAAAGAGCAAGAAAAAGATTTCCTTCTTTTGATAAAATATATTTCTGATATTTGTATAATACAAACTCCAAAGCATGGATTTTAACTTGGAACACTCCTAATTAATACTGAGTAATTGCAACACCCAAACTGACAACAGTTAATATTTACTTCTTTAACCAACCTAAATAATTTATCTTGAGTCAGTTTTAATGTTCCTCTTTGAGGATAGGAAAGATATATGATCCTCATGAGGCAGACACAGTTTTACCCATTGTCGGAGACAACTCTGCATGAGCACTCCCAGGGAAGACTGGCAGTGCTGCTTCAACCCGTCTTGCTTTCACAAGATTTGAAGTTGATACCTGTGGTGGGTTGACAGTGGCTGTACACCTGGTGCCCACCACTCTAACATTTCCCTCCTTAGCTGGGCAGGGGAGAAAAAGTACAATGAAAAGCTCATGAGTTGAGATAGGGACAGGGAGCGACCACTGACCAGCCACTGTCATAGGCAAAACAGATGAGACATAGGAAAATTAGTTTAACTTATTACCAGTCATTTCAGACTAAGGACAACAGGAAATTGAGCTATTCTTATACCTCTGTCTGGTTGAAGTTGCACAGATTTTTATGCCCTGCTTCTTGACTCTGTTATCCCAGTGGCACTGCCACTGATGGCCTTGGCCAGTGGTGGCTTCATCTTGGAGCTGGCTGGCACTGACTGTGCTGGACATGGGAGAAGCTTCTGGAAACTTCTCATAGAAGCCACCCCTGTAGCCTACCTTCTACCATAACCTGGCCACACAAACCAAATACACCAGTTTATGCATTATATTACAGGAGCTAACACAAATTTTGTTACTGCACAAGTATCAAACTGCTCTTTCCCATTGTGATGCACCAGCTTCCCAGAAGTGACAGTCAGAGTGTGGTGCTCCCATTTTTCCAAGAGATGGGGTTCTCAACAAGACTAGGCATTTTTAACAAGAGTGCCTCTAAGGAATACACTAGGAATAGACCTCAGAAGCCATCCTGCATAACAGAAGTTGGTCTCTACATAAAAGAATGTTACAACATCATATTAAGTAAAAGAACAGAACCTCAATTTCTTTATAGAAAAACGAAAGATAGAGCAAAATCGCACTTTCATTTTCTTACAATGCTACAGGTAACTGATAAATTTGCACAAGAAGAAAATATAGATAGATATAAATATTTCTTCTGCATGGAGCCACCTACTCAAATGATTAGGAAAAAACCAAACATCACCAGCAGCAGTTGTGTAAATAATGTGTAACAGGTCTACTGTGAAGGCATTTGTACTGCATTTTCCAATTTGTTTTTCTACTTTCAATCACAACATTACCTAAGCCAACATTTTGTATTTCATGTGCCCTTAGTACCCAGCATTTTAGCTCAGATTATTTCCTAAAAACTCTCTTGTAATTCATAAGGCCACACAAGGTCAGAAATTTCAGATATTGAACTACTGCCACCTGAAAATTTTCCAGCTATGAGGGTTAGCTAGTTTTCCTACCATGAACACCTTCAGTTATCAGATTGCTTTTTTCATGTTTCCATTTTCACCCAGTAAATGAAAATTATATTCATCTCTGTTTTAATGAGGAAAAAACAAATTGAAGATCTCATGTCAGAAATCCAGTACTTCGAGTAAGACTGTTTTCCTTCCATCTCCCTACTCTCAATGCTTATTCCTCTTTTCCCCTCTGTTCATTAAACTGTCCTGTCTACGGTAATATGGATCAAAGTCCGCTCAGAATGACAAAACCCTAACACAAAATGATCCCCAAAGAACTTCCTAATGCTGTTTAATTTGCCCATCTTTAGGGTAAGTTGCCCAAGATACAGAGATACCATTCGCATATCAGCTTTCCTAATGACTGGAACTCAGTTCTTAGGTTAGTCCATCAGAAGGAATACTCATCAAAACTAATTTAATCACGTGTGTCTAAACAGTCTCCAGTCAATGGAGAGAAAAACATTCACCAGCAAAGCCTAATCTGACTGCTGAGTCCCTCTGTGGAGGACAAGCGTCCTCTCCTCCACTGAGTATAGATGGAGCTGATGGAGATCGTCCTTACTGAGCTGATGTCAGCATTCACAAAGAGCTCCTTCAGGTTTGTCTGCCCACCTCTATCTTCCTTTTCTCACGTTTTACCGTGAGACAACTAAACTGCTGCCAAACCTCAGACCACAGAGGAGCCTTTAAATAGTCTCCATACCTCTAGAGTGTATACATTTAGCCATTCTGAAATTCAGATGCATGGAAACATCACATTCCATACATCAAAATTTCACAGCAGTGGAGTGGCCTAGGAGATCAAAATCAAACTATAACTAAAAGCTTCAATATAAACACAGAATTTACAAAGCAAACGAATTTGTTGTGCAGATGACAAGCACAGAACTTTATGGGATATTAACAGAGGTCCATGCTGTTGGACATTATCTGTATGTATGCCACTAAAAATTAAGATGTGCCTGGGGGTATTGACCATACTCAGCCATGCAAGTGCACTCAAAACCATATTCAGTGACATGAAAACAGTGTCATTGCATATGTATTTATGACTTTAAGTTGGATTCCTGCATTTTTATACATTTCTGAAGCAACTAAAGAGTTGAGAAAAGAAGTTGATGCCATGATGTTGATCATAGCATCATCCAAGGCATCCGTACTGTTGTGCAGGAAGAACCAGGGCCCTGACAAAAAGCAGCAGTGTCAATTCTTTCCAGAGCACAATTTTTGGGAGCAGGCACAGGGAGCATATCAAAAATACAGGCAGGATGTGTAGAGAACAAAAAGTCACAAAGAATGAACACTAACTTCTATGTAATAAAAGATTACTCGCTAGGCTTCCTTACTTCCTCTGATATTTGAGGGCATCACAGACTCACAAAACATCGACCTGCACAGCAACCCCATGTGGGTGAGAAGTACTTCCCTCCCTACACAGGGGGACAGGAGGTAAGAGAGGACAAGAATAGGGGGAGGGAGTCCGATGCAGCCTGGAGACGGCACTGAGGAGTTTGGTCAGCCGCCCAACCTGAGATGAGAACTGAGAACCCAGAGCATGTCTCATTCTTCTCCTGAAGACAGAACCAGGGATTCAGGGAAGCAAGACTTGCAAGTCAAGGCCTGTAAGCACCAAGGGAAAAGACTGTGGATCACTCTAAATCCTAAGCGAAGCACTGCTTTTCCACATTTTTCATGAATATTTCCACGACTATTTCTTTCTACAGCCATAATCGTCAACTGAACTAGATTTTCCTATGGCATATGGCGAGGGAATTCCCCACAATTAGGAAGACTACATAAAATTTAGTTTCCTTATTTGAATGTATATAGCATCTAATTTCCTGATTGCCATATGTCATAACTATGTTCAGAAACACCAAAATAGGAAAACATACCTGTCATTGTTTTTTTCAAAACATATCGCCAGCTAAAGCATGGTATTAAAGTTAATTTTAATATCATCTGAAATAAGATCAGAAAAAGGATCACATTTCCCATGTTATGTTTATTTTCAGGTTTTAAATATTCAAAACTAAAATGTTTACTTTTTCTAAATTTAAAAGCAACACGTATGGCAAATTATATTCTTGCCAACACTGCTCATCAATCAAACATTTCAGGGTTTTCCTGGACATACAGAGCTTTCACTGGTTCAGGCAGAGTTGAATAGAAATTTTTACCTTGAACCAAACAGAGGACTTAGTAGTTGCTAGTGAAGGATTACTTTCAAATTCTTAACTCATTTCTCATCTCCACTCACATTTTCTCTGAGCTTTAAGAATGAATATAGGCTGTTCAGTTTAGGCGAAACTGGCTGGATAAATCAACAGCATCACATATTTTGCATCAGACCAAATATTGATTCATGAAGAGTTATTTCTGAAGATTATTACCATGTGTTCTTTTTTGTAACTCATTCATCTATTCCAATACAAACTGAAGTTTCATTTATTTCATTCATATTTCACCAAAAATATAAGATTCTCATCTTCTAAGAAAACCCAGACTCAGATGAAAAGTACATCATTAATGCCCATTCCTGATTTCAAGGAGAATTAAAAGCACAGAAAACTTCTTTACAGGATTCTTTATTACATTGTGTACTTTGTGGAGAACTCAGTAAAATTAATAATTTTCAGCTTAGAAAGACAAGGCATTATATACCTTAGCTGGAAGCTATCTTATTTGGATATTATTTAAACATTTTCAAAAGGATATAATACAGAGTTTAGTTTCTGCACTGGTAACATTTTTCAGCTGCTTTATATGAAGTTTGCTGCTAATAACTAGATAGGATGTAAAGCACTAAGGAACATCAAAAAGTGGTTCTGGGATAAATATATGTCGCTGTCAACACAGGAATTGAGTGTTTGTGCAAATCTAAGACAGAGTTTGGTGTTCTTTAAGAACTGATGCTTTGTCAATGCTTTTAAACATGAACGGTTTCTATAATACATTCAGTATATTAAATTACCAGTTTAGCTTTCAAGCAGAGTCTACTGTCACAAGTCTGTTCTATCTCCCATATGTTCCAAACTTCAAAGATTTTCCAAATATCTGTTTTGGTCCCAGTGCTATTCTATTGACAACAGGCCCAAACAAAATTTGTAAGGTAATGAAATTACAGGATATATTACTTTGATCTGTTTTCTTCAGTGCACCACACAAACCAGACCCTGAAAAGAACATCTGAAGATAAACAGCTCATACTGTTGAAGCACAGTGCATTTTCAGCATTTCCTGTGCTGAAACTCAGCCTTGAGTGGGCTATGTAGATAAATGAGCACCGTGAAAAGCACAGATAGATCTGCTTGCAACATACCCAACACTGCCTGTGGGATAAACATTCATACAAGTCAAGACTCCACTGAGTATATATAAATTAAATATATCATTTGGAAAAACAACAAACAAAAATGTTGCACAAACTTAGAGCTGATCTGAGTACATGCAGATCAAGCTGAGTAAAATCTTATAAAGTTACAGAACCTCCTGACACTGCAGCAGTGTCTGCAGACACCTGATTGCACCACATGTGTCCCAGTTTCCATGCTACATGCACTATGCTATATGTTGTACAGCAAAAACTTAGATGAAGGCACAGGTCAATGATGACTTTTGCTCAAGTGGTGAGCAACACAGTCCACCTGGGTGAAACAAAGCTGGAGATCCACTTCCCTTCCAGAAAACTGGGTGTAGAGAAGTGATAAAGCCCTAAAGCACAGGTACACCCATCCAAAGACAGACATTTGGGTCATTCAAAGGACCTGCAAGAAACAGGGACAGCTGTCTTCCCTCAAGCTGACTGGTTAGTGAGATGGAACATCATTCACTCCCAACATCTGCACCCTTCACATCAGCTTCAGCAGATCATCTTCTAGTCTCTTTCTCAAGCCAGTATACACAAAACAAATTTATCAGCAATTCCATGGCATACATGAAAAATCACTGAGATCAAATCACTGTGACCCCCTCAAATCAGTTACACTCTGAAAGTTCAAAAGCAGCATATTTTAACAGGTTCAAAAACCTGACTGTCCTTTCAATATGAACTGTAGTATTAACTGACAAACTGGCACTGTTTTTCCAATAACAAATGGAAATCTAAGAATCTCTTTCCTTATATCAAGACTAAGGCCAAACCAAAACTGTCTGAACTGCTTCTTAGACACAGATCATCAAATGTAAAATTGATGTCAGGAGCCATCCGTAAAACCGATGTCAAGAGCCATCCCTCAAAGTTAGATGCATTAGATAATGACTATACCAGGTAACAGTAGCTAAATAGACATTTGCTTTTTGCAATGCATTTTCACTGACATCAGTAGATATGCTTATGGGAGCAAGTGCAACTCACTAGGATGTAAGGTAGGACAGCAGGGGGCATTGCCCGTTTTTCTTTAGAAACACACAGCAGTGAAGGCATAGGATAAGTACTGCATAAGAAAAAAATCACATTTGCTGGAGAAATTGCACCTCACTTGAAGAAAGACTAATAGACAACTTTTCCAGTTCGTTCCTAGGACAAGATCGTTATGAGGAAGCATATGAATAGCAAAAGGAATACTTTTTACCTTTTCTGCTCAGCTGCATTGTCACAGGACCAGCTCTGAGCACACTCGAAAAGGTCTGGATGAATATCGCAAAAGTAATTAGGAAACAGACAGGAAACTGAAAATTAGGCAGATCACACAGGAGGTCAACATACGGACTATGGCCAACATCCAGGGAAAAATTTTCACACATCTTTCAGTCTCACACCTTCACAGTGACAAAAGACTGAGTCCTGCAGTGTGACAATTTCCTACCTTGCTGAAAACAGCTGCTAATGGCCCAGCACCAGAAAATCCAGAGGAAAATTGCTTTCCTGGGAAGCTCCTTTCATCTCTACAGGTCCTGGACACCATTAAGTCACACTTGCAACTTTGAGAGCATTCTTTATCCATGGAGATGTCTGAGAAAATGGGACACGTGTTCTGTTCTGCGCATTTTCCAGTCGGCAGCAGGCAAGCACTGATTTATGCATAAGCAAGATGAGTAGCTTCTCCCCACAGCGAGCTTCAATTATCTTAAACTGACTGCCCATGTTGGAAGCATCTAGATTAAACAATCTGTTTAGTTTGTTTAAAATGTGATAAGGGGGCAGTTAGTGCACACTCTCAGTGTGGGAGATATTCTTTGCTTTTCCTCAGACAAACTCACAACACTTTCGCATCAGTGGAAGCTGAAGCTAACAAAGTTCAGGCTAGAAATTTAATTACTGCAACACCACACTGAAATGCAGAGGCTTTACTATTGCCTGATGCCTTGAAATTAAAACTAGCTAGCTGTTAAGGATGTGCTATAACACAGACATGTATTTCATGGGCCTAACATAGCAACTATTGTTGTGGTTTGTTGTCCAGTATTATAAAGGTTATCACTGATAATAATCTTGGCTTTACCTCTGGCCATATAACACTTAAATCTATGGTGCACCTTGTCAGTGTTGAAGGTAAAATGAATCAGTCTGGATGTGAACTCAAGTCGCCAGCCTAAACATGTAAGGAGGGCCAAAAAGATAGAAATTCTTTACTTTAAGAGATTTTGCTAAGACAGTTTTAAGTCTATTTTACAATGTGTGTTGTTTTGTTCAGTTGGATTTTTTAAGAGGAAAACGGCCGTGTCCTTTTGGATGGCTCCGTCCACAAGATGTGTATAGAAAGCAAAGACATCTTCCTCCTCAAAAATATTTAACATAGACTAAGAAACATAAATGAAATTGATGGAAACTATAGATAAATTAGATTAAAAATAATTACAGTAAACTCCCTACAGACTTAAGGAATGTGAAATAATAGTAACCTGGCTACAGGTGGAAACAATTTCTGTTTCCTTCCTGCAACTATTTCTGACATAGTTCTCTTACAATACAGGGTGAAATTAAGGCCTTTTTAAAGTAATAGGGCATGGCAAAGATACCTTGGAAAATACTTCAAATAGGCTTTCTAGCTGGATTCACTTGAAAATTCTCTTTGTTCAGTTTTATATTGAGGGTAAGATCGTGGCAAGAGTAAAAGCAAGGATAACATAAGAGCATTTGTAGGAGAAAAGGAGTGCCATGAAAGAGCCCTTGAGTGCTCTTTGTGGCAGCTTTCCTCTTCCAAGTGAAAAATAAAATATTGGTGCTTTTGTGTTCTCCTAATATTACTTTTCTTGTCTAGAGCATTTGCTGATAGCAATCTTACAAACCTTTTATTCTCTTCAACAGTTTTTCTGGAACTGACTTTCTGAAATTCTCCTACTTGAACAAATAAAACCCAGCCACCTTCTCAGGACTAGAAATCACTGGATACACAGACACATGACACTGTAAGCAAAGATATACAGGAAAAAGGTTGCAAGCAATCCATCAGGCAAAGCATTCAACAAAACCACAAGAATAGAGAGAGCCATGAGGAATGTTACTGAGCTGGTTTTGGCTGGAGTATGGTTGGTTTTCATCACAGTGGCTCATATGGGGCTGTGTTTTGGATTTGCGCTGAACACAGTGATGATAATACAGAGCTGTTTTTGTTATTGCTGAGCAGGGTTTACACGGAGCCAAGGCCTTTGCTCCTCTTCCTACAGCCACCCACAGTGGTGAGGAGGCTGGGGGTGCATGGGAGGTTAGGAGGGGACACAGCTGGGACAGGTGACCCAAACTGACCAAAGGGATATTCCAGGCCAAATGGTATCATGCTCGGTACATAAAGGGGAAGAGGGGAATGAAGAAGGGAAACATCTCAGCGATGTCTTTTACCTCCCCAAGTCACCATTGCATGATGAGGCCCTGCTCTCCTGGAGATGGCTGAACACCTGCCTGCCTATGGGAAGTGGTGACTTAATTCCTTGTTTTGCTTTCCTTGCGTGCATGACTTTTCTTTCCCTATTAAACCATCTTTATCTCAACCCACGAGTTTTCTCATTTTTACCCTTCCCATTCTCTCCCTGATGCCACTGGTGGGGGAGAGAGCGAGCTGCTGCCTGGGGCTTGGCTGCTGGCTGGGGTTAAACCATGGCAGTGGCTCAGTGAAAGCTTCAGGAATGGGCATAAGGAAGAGAAGGAACTACGCTTCCTTCTAGTACTCTCCTGTACTCCAAACCTTTACAGCCACAGCTTTTCTTAAGCCAAGCATATTTTCACTCATTTACTAACTCTCCAGAGAGCACTGCCAGGAATTTGTGTGATGTTTTAGTACGCACAATGGCCTGTGGTAAGGAATTCCACTGATTTGTAACACGTGACATAGAGGACTGGCTGCTCCATTTTGCTTTGCATTTATCACCCACAAATTTGAGCATGAATCCTTTACCAACACTCAACAGCTGTAACACTCATAGGAAGGACAAACATCACTGAAGTCTAAGGTCCTACTCTGTCCTCAACTAGTTTTGGCTGAATTTGACAAGTAATAGCAAAACAATCCAAATCACTCATCTAAAATGCTTCCTGCAGGATCCCTGAGGCATCATCCCCTTACCTAGGGTTTTCCACCTTCCTCTAAAACAGGTATCATGAGCTCCACCAGCCACAGGCAGCCCACCAGGATCCAGACAGCTCTTTCAGGGACACTTCTGTTACCCATCAAGAAAGTGGCACCCTGGCTGTGATAAACATAATCACCTTTTCAGAGACATATCCAGTGAATAAGTCTTAGGAATATCTTGCCTTGCTCTAATAAAACAGTTACACCATAAGTACATTAAAGAGTGGTGGCCTTCTTTATTGCTACATGGATCAGGAAGACAAAATTTGTACCCAGTGATAGATCCTGCATTGCCTTTTGCCAAGTTTGTATGCTGTGCTGTTTTTTATTTAACTTTGGTCCTTGCAAAGTAAACAAATAGACAATTCTGGTTACACAGATCTTTCACTGGGTTAGGGAAAATTAGAAGCAGATGGTAGCAATACTAAGTGTACCTGTAAAGATAAATATTCTGTTTTAAGGGTCTGGTCCAGAGCTATCTGAAATCGAGAGAGGAGCTTTCACCAGGAGTCTGAAGGGGTACCACACCATGCTGTGAGCTCTTGGTGACAGTGTCCAAAGCATCCAGCTATGGGTGAACAGCCTCGTGCTTCCCTTGGCACACACAGCAAGCACCCTCCTCACTGATGTGCCCTGTGCATTTGCACTACTGGCAGGCAGGAAGAGAAGGGACACACACACACACACCTGGTGCACCCCTGGTGCCTGAGTTTGTTGTGTTCCTCAGGAGGGAGTGTGCTGATGAGTTGTGCAAGTGTAAAACACAGACAGGACTCTTCACCCTTCACAGAAATCAGCCTCCCTGCAGGTGTGGAGCTGGAGTACACTTTTAGAGAACACTTTCACAGATACAGTGAGAAGAAAGCACAGGAGGTGGCTCCCCAACTTCTAAGTGACACAGACAAACTTCCACGGCTACACAGCCCAACAAAAATATACTTAAAAAATTGTCCTGGTAACACTTCAGTTGAAGACCCCGTAAGTTTTTTTAATTATTCCACTAACTAAAGTCAATTGGCAGTCCTCCTCCATTCCCCAGTTAAACCAAACTCCTCATTTTCTGTCAGCAAACAAGTGAGACAGACCTTAACAAAACAGAAATGTTCACAGAGTGGTACATTTCCATCCATCAGAAAGCAAAAGCACAGATAAGGTATGAGTGCCACTAAATCAAGACTTAAATTAAAGAAACTGTTGTGTGCAGTCCATAGCCAATTTGTGTTTACACAGCAATTTTATCCAGCTCATCATCTCATCAGCTTGCAGAACATATATTTCAGAGAATCCATTGCATAGTTACAGTATGCTGCCTCCTTAATTATTTCCATTAAATTGCATTAACAGGCCATATTATAAAGATCCCATTTGTTTTTCTGCCCAATGACTAGGTAAAAATTCTTTATGTAATCCAACACATTCGTGTTTAAAAACATTTTGATTGCATCTAGAAAGATTCCGGAAATTAATTTGAAAACAATTCTCCAAGTTGCATGGTGCCTTTATGATTGTGCTAGAATTTACAGTCAATTTTAATTAGCATTTACACTTAAAATGTAATGTATCATAATCCAATCTCTTAAAAATCATTAAAATTATTAAGTGATGACAAGCTACTATTTTTTTCCCACTTGATCTGGGAGGGCTTTTTTCAATTCATTAATAGTATAGATACATATACTGTCCATTCAAAGATGGGAAAATTGATGAAAAGTAATTAACAGCACAAATTAGGTTTTGCTATCACCTTGAAACAAAACTATAACTAGATGCCAATTAGCTGGCAAGTATAAGGGAAGACTGACAAGGGCATTCAGGAAAAAAAATACCAAGTTTTTTTGGTGCAATCATCCAATTTTTATGTGCTGCATGCTTTGTGCTCCCCTAGACAAGATCTCCGGGTAAGGACAGAGTGGATGTTTCTCTCCTCCTCAGCAGAAGATATAGGAGAGCCAAAAAGTATGTGCAATGTCAGCCTCATTTCTAAGTCAAATACAGCCAGCTATGAGCATAATTCAAAGTATAAAGTAGTGGTGATGCAAATCATAGCCTGGGTTTTGTTTCTTTTTCCTCTCACAAATATGACCTATACATCAGGCTGAATATTCTGGGTATCTTCTCCATATGCTAAATTATGCAAACTATTGCATTTTCTTTGAGCTTCCTGACATACCTTTACATCTACAGAAAAGAAAAAAAAAAAAAAAACCAAAAAACCCAAACCTGCTCCCTCCCTCTTCCCCCCACCAAAAAAGGCAGGCTGTCAGGAGCAGTGGCTCTCATTATTTCTATGCGTGATCTAAGGTACAGCAGCCAACATGGCAGGGGGATGTTCTGTGCTCTCCCTACAAGGAAGGGAACAAATGCAAGACACTGGTTCAAAGGTTTTTCAGACCTTTCTAATCCTTAAAGGAACTACAGGAATCAACCATACAAAAAGGGAAAAAAAAAAAAAAAAAAAGCAGCAGCCAAGTTCAGGGGAAGGGGTATGAACTGATGCGCCATGCCTTCTAGCTGAATTGGCCACAGCTGCTTTGCAGTACATATTGGATGAATTGGGCAAATGTATGAATAGTTTCTTCAGTAATTTACTTAAATAAAATAGATTATTGATATAAATGCTAGAAGAGGAAAGAAAACTCTTGCTCTATTTCTGGGCCACTTCCTTCCCACATAATCCCAAAACTCTGAGGGCACAAACGCAGCCAGTGCAGCTGCCAGGACACAGCTGAGGGGTAATGGTATCTGCTGAACTTCAAGAGCAAACACAGGCAATGCAGTCTCAAAATCTCCCACTGACAAGAGGCAAAAAGCTACATTTCCTACAGGGTCCTTCCTTGTTTATGTCTAGGAGGTTGTCTGAGACTAAAGGCTATTACCTTCCATATCACTTTTAATATGTTATGTGTCTTCCTCTTCTTCCACTCATGTATTTTTTTTAATTTTTCAATGAATTACATATGTTGGTAAATGAAAACAGAAGCTACACAATGTGGATTCCTAAATCCTTGGAATTAATTAGTACTTCACTGAAGGGCCATTTAAGAAAAATGGACTTTTATTGCTATGACTAATCAGAGCAACGCTGTTTACAGCAAGGGTACATTGTGCACGCCTCTAAACTGCTTTAGCAATATAGAAGAAAAACTGGCAGCAAAAGGCATATATTGGCTTGCATCCATGCTGCTCCAGGTTGGTTATATTTACACTGCTCTGTAGAAAGCAAGCCCCAGTGGATATGTGGAAAATATGTCAATATATCTGTGTTCAGCAGCCAGGATTTCCTCTAGAAGAGAACAAGTTTTTTTGTGCCAAGAGGAGGCCAGAAGACAACTGACACTGGACAACAGAGTCACTGGGGCCATGGTGCAAAACAGATTTAGCTAAAGTGACAGCACAAACATTTCCAAAAAACGTGTGTCACACACTCACACACGTAAATCACTTTAGAAGATTTTGGAAGGACATCAATAACATCAAAAATAATTTGTAACCTAATCACTATGTGGGCATTTGCCACTACAGCACACAGTACCCAGGGTCATGGTAAGGGAAATAGAGAGATATGAAGCCTTTCCATCTGCCTTCATTTTGCTTACTTTCTACAAAAGCAATATTTGGTGCACATTGAGTTTTGCTGTCCTCTCTCCATGTTCCCCTACAGTTCTACCTCTGTCTTAAATACAGAGGTAGAAAAGGAAATCAACAGAAACCATTGAGACAATGACATACAGCAGGAATATGGACAGCATCACTTTAGGCAAAGCTGTTACTTCTTTTTTGTTGGTTTTAAATCATCAGCATTTCACTGTGCTTCTTTTTAATTAATGTTTTTCCACAACAGGTTTTATTTGTTGTTACTTAAACGCTTTAATTCTTTACAATATTTAGGATATTTCAACATGAATGTCTCTCTGAGTCTCCATTTTTTGTTTAAATTCAGAGAACTTAAAAATCAGACTAGCAGTTAACAAGACTGCACTCACAAAGTACACCAGCAATAATCCTGTTCTCTCTGGACCACTATTTAAACTGATGTTTGTTTTGGCACTGGTAGTTATGGTATGTCTCTGTTAACATAACTGTGATCAATAAACGGACAACAAAGTTCTTTTGCAGGAGCCATCCATCTGTTACTTGCTGTTAAGGTATTGATTTGTATTCTGTATGTGTAGCCACATTAGCACACACTACACAAAATACAAGAATGCAATTACTGAAACTAGGAGCTAAACCTTCATTTGTCTCATAGGTGGGGCAAATAATAATAATGGACTCATGACATTCATACACAAGCAATATTATTACTTCCATCTCTCCATTTTGATGCCAAGGAAAATACATCCACATAAAACATACCTCCCAGTATCTTGAAAACAACAAAAGGTTTCAAAGTTATGGAACTGTAATAACTCCCCTTTCAGAAAGCTGATTAGACAATCTTAATAGGAAGTTCAGAATTTCAACGACAACAAAAAATCCTCTGCCTCATTTAATGAGATCATTTAATGAAGAGCGCTCAATTACAGTTTTATGAAGACTTCCTCATGTCCTTTTAATTGCTCTTTCCCATTCTAATTAACCTCTTGAATGCCAATCTAGCTTTCTTTCTGCCATGTCCAGTACAGTGCCTTCTAAGTGTGATCCAGTTGCTGACAGCAATAGCAGGAGGCACAGCACCCACGCTCCATGGGCTGAGCACCCTGCAGGTGGCACGGGGCAGACACCTGCACGGGCCAGCCTCCCCTCCCCTGGGCCACCACATGCACACACTGCTTTGTCAAGGACCATGGCTTTGCTCTCTGCTCTCAGCAGTCTTCTGTGATTGAACTGTTAAATGGAAAGAGTAACAATTCATCATATTAACTACACATTTTAGAAATTGGTTAGAAACAGGAAGATTCAAAGATTGTGCACTTTTTCCTCTTTCCAACAATGAACTCAAAGTCCTTTCTGATTGCCTGAATGCTGATCATTTCTGCTGCCTCTTGCCACTACAAAAGATGACTCTTATTCCAAGCTGCCTTTCAGGGATTTTGGCCAATACTTCTGAGAAAGTAGTGCAAATTATTCCATAACAGAGAGACAAGTTGTATTTTATAAAGAAGCCAAAGACTTTACTGTAGTTAGGATAAAACTAGTAATGCTGAGAGAGAAGTCAGCAAATCTAGATCACTTACAGAACAACATTGAATAAAGCATTTGTTAATACTTGTTTTCTTCTTTCCAAGGTAAACTCAGAGAAGTTTAAACTACTACTCCACAACACTGTCTTTTTTTGCAGAACAACAAAGAAACATTGCAGCAGACATGAAAATTACATGCAGTATATCTGTTCCCTTAGTCCCCACTTGAGGCAGGGCAAAAATTGCACAGACATAAGTAAATAATTTAGGAAACTTGTCTCATAACAGACACTGACTAAAGCATTTAGACTATATAGAGCAAATTACCATAAGCAATCCTGGATTGAGCTACATAAAATCAAGGAGAATAGAGTGAAAATTCAGAAATCTCTGCATAGGCAGAGGAGAGAAACAGGCAGGGAGATATAAACAATCTTGCCCCATGTTTAGGTCTTCACATGCCTTCTCTGTTTCTTTTCAAGTGCTCCCATTGCAGGAAGATCTCTGTACTCATAAACACACCCCTGGCCATAGCTTATCTTGTCATTCAGACTTCCTTGAACTGAGAGTTAATTTCTCTAGAAGAAACTTTACAGGCCACTCTATCTCCCTCACACTATCTACCATTTGTAGACAGCTATTCTTCATAAGAGCATATTACTAGTAGGTTACAAAACCAAAATAAAAAAGGATGGCTGAAAAACAGAGTCATTTCCTGAAATCTCATTTTAAAATGCAATGTCTTTCAAGCAAGCTACAAAACAGGGTGAAGTCTTAGCTGTAAGGTAACCAGAAATAAGCATTAGGCTTCAATCCCATGTGTCAGGCAATCCTGGGAAGATCTGCTTTCTCAAATATTGCTTTCAGCCCACCAGAGTTTTACTGCATTTAGAGAATTATTGTCATAACTAAACAATCAATCTGTTTCCTGAAACAGCACTCTAACTGCTTATTTCACATTCTTGTTTACCCCTAAGATGGACATTTCTCATATGGAAAGCCTCACTGAGCACCTCCTCACCAAGCAAGTTTGTTTTCAGGATCAGCCGCTATCAAATAATGTTCTTGCACCTCTTACGCCTAAATGAAGATATCAACAGTGCCTGTATCCAACTTCTACCACCATAAGCTTTCAATAAATAAACCATGTTCAGACCACACCTCTGACAGTCAGTAACTCTTCCAAGCATGGCTGTCAGTGGATGTGGATCTGGCTGCACTGACAAGAAGCACACCAGGGACACAAACAGTGAACTGGAACTAAAGGCGGCTTTCTTTACACCCCCGGGTATTTGGATGGTTGGAGAGAGCCAGGCAAAAAGCAGTGCCTAAGAGCAGTGCAGAGGCTACAAGGAACGGGGAATACAACAACAGGATAAATGCAACTGCACAAAGATAGTACCTGCTTGTTGTGGTCTGTACTTGTTCCTCACATGGGACACCAATTGTCAATGTTGGTGTTTGGCACCAACAGATGGTGGATGCAAACTGACTCCATCAGTTTGTTATCCTACAATAAAACCTTCTTACCTTTCCCCCAATGCTGAAGATGGTGGCAAGCATCAGACCTTTACTATCCTACAGCAGAACTTTTTATCCCTTTTCTCTGTTGATGCCCATGGGCAGCTCTACACAACACTGACTCCTTCTCTCTGTCCTTCTTCTTCCTCCCTCTGCACAACTAGCCAATTCCTTCCTATCCCTTACACATCCACCTAACCCCTCCTCCTCACAGCACAGTCAGCAAAACTCTAAAGCCTTTCTTTCTCCTTGCTCTCCTCCTAACTTTTAATACCTTTTTTCTCACATGCATAACACCTGCATGCCCTTTTACTCCTTTTTGATTGGTCAATACACATCAGCATTCCAGGCTTCTTCTCCTTCAATGCTGTTCACCTGTCTTACACAGCTGTACCACAATAAGGATGAGGCTACCCTGTAGCCATTCCTAATCTTCCACAATCTGTTCTCCCACACCTGCTTGAACATATCTGCATCCCTCAGACCTCAACATTTAAAGGGAGAGTATTTCGCAAATACTTGCTGCTCCTGAAACTGAGAGGAACTGCATATCAGAGAGCATCAGAGCCCTCAGTCATGTGATCAGCTTCTTCCAACTGAATTAAAATTCTCCAGGACATATAGCTCAGGATGAATTGTGAAGAAACCCGCTCCCACTCCTCCCAACTTTTATTTTCGAGGCCATGCTGAATCCTATGGACAAATACAATAAATTTAAATGCCCAAAAATGCCTACCAAGTCTCTAGGCTAGACTTCACAGAAACAGCTTTTACTTTATTCCGTCAAAATAGAAGGTAATAGCATATGGGCATTTTGTAATATAGCGAATAATGATACAGACTCAAAAATGGACTGACTGCACAGAACCCAAATGAACAAATTACAGCTGCTAGTAGAAAGCAAGCATATTGTGTAGGCATAGAAAATTTTTCATCTCATAATATCTTTAGCCTAATGTGTAGGTTATTCCTTTGTTTCTGCTAAAAAATGGTTTAATTTAAGTCCAGACCAACTATTTATGTGACCAAGTCCATCTTTCCCATGACTCCTAACATTTCAAACAGTTCCTGATTTGCTTCTTTAAATATCTTTGTTTTAAAGCTTTATTAATTTCACAGAATCACTGTATATCATACCAAATAACTGACTTCTGTGACATATATTTACACCTGAGTGGTGAATCAAGTCTCTTTTTAGAAGAGAGAGTTTAGGTATATCATAGCTTTATTGTAACAGGTTATTATTCTAATGCTTTCAATGCTCTGAAATTCTGAGTAATAGATGCAACTCCCGCGAGATTTTTGCTGTTTTCTTCTATCATCATTTAAGAATCCTATATAAAAACACAATTTATTTTTCTGACACAGAAATAAACAAGCTGATCTCAATACATTGAAAAATCATCTGTAATTAATGCTGTGATCAAGGAGTCAATATGTCACAGCTACCTTTTAAGAAACCTATTGTCTCTTGAGTGAGACACAAACTGTGTTCATTCTAAACACCCAAAAGAAATATGGAGGTTTTGAGCCTATTTTTAAAGTGCAGAAGATATCTATATATTGGCACATTAATGAGTACAAACCCAAATATCTTCAGAGACTTCAAAGAAAGCTTCTGCTTTATTTCCTTCATGCAAAGTTAAGATAGAAAAATACATGTGTTTTCGTGCACAGTTAAGATAGAAAAATCTGAATCTTGTGCCAAGTTTGACACTGAATGTGTTTAGCTGCACATAAATACAGCACTCGATTTTGAGTTTGCAGCTTCATAGCTCAGAAAGATTGCTTTGCTCCTAGTGACACTGGAAAACAACGGGTAAGATGCCACAGTGTACCAAAACTTTCAGGTTTCAGTTATAACACAGTGCTCTGACAACTTCTAAACCACATTAGAACAATTCAGAGAGGTATTTGAAGAAGGAAATAAAGAAAACTGGAATGAAGCTGGGCAAGTAGCACACAAAACCAAAAATGGTAATGCCAAATCACTAGGATAATCAACTCCTGGTATCTCCTCTCCCTCCTGCAGAGGTAGACTGGAGTGAATGCTCATCCATATATGACATTTCACAATCATGAACTTGGGTAGAGGACATTTAAAAACTTAAGAAAGCTTCAGTGAAACCTTATAAAACATCCTTTATGACTTTCATTTATGGGGGTTACCCATACACCTCTGAGGATCCAGGTCTTGTAGAGAAATGGCTTAAATCAATTAGTGAAACAGCTCTTCAGGTGTGTTTTGTAAAAGCAAAAGGTTTAATAAGTGCAAAATAATAGACGTTATAGAAACAAAAGAGAAAGCCAAGCACAGCTGTCAGAGAAACCCCTGGCACTCTAGGAGGCCACCCCAAAAAGCTTTTGAGCTCCTTTGTGCCTTTTCTTAAATACTTAATATTTCAGGTGGGCTGTTTGGCACCTTGCCCAATGAAATTGGCAACAGGCTTTGTGGTACACTCCTAAAACCCAATCAGGTCTCCTGGGTTGGCACTGAGCCAATTGCTAACAGGACAGCAAAGAAGTTTCTGGGTTCTTTACCTGACAAGAAATACAAGGGGCGAGCCTTAATCCTTTCCCTATATGGAAACTTGCGTTCAGTGTGGAAATGCATGCCTACATTCATTAAACTCCCCCAGCACAAACCCAGATGCCTTTCACCTGCTGTCCCAGCATAAAAAGCTCAGTGGATGGCATGCAAGCCTCACCAGAAAATCTAGATGCTTAGTCTCAGTGTCATTCTAAGGTAGAAGGAAGTCTGAAAGCTACTGGTCTCCATTGTTTCCTCCAATCCTAAAATGCCAGCAGAATTTATGAAGGAAACATTCCTTAATAAAAGAAGACTTGCTTCTTTTCTAACTTTTAGGGAAATGGCATTGCAAACCACATTTAGCATCCAACCATGAACAATGAGTTCAAAGTTAAATAACCATAGTGCGTGGCACGATTTACACTTGCAAAGCCTTTCAGTTCTTCCAGACCAGCAGCATTGCAGGGAGGATCCTAATCTGTAATTTCAGAAACTACTTTGAAGTAATTCACAGGTGTTTGGATCCAATCCAAGTTCCTTTGGTGTGGTTTCTGCTTAGCATGGTGAGCCCCTGGTGAAAGGCCTTGCGGTGGGACAGCAGCTTCCCCAGGGCACACAGGGAGCTGTGCCCTCGGCAGGAAAGGCACCACAGGAAACATCACCACCTCCAGTAACCCCTTGCTGTCTCTCAAAATCACAGGGCTTCAATGACAGACAGCAGAAACCCAGCCAAGGGTGATGCTGCTTTGTCCTCTCCAGACACTGCCCTGTTCCCAGACAAGACATTTTGTCCAGCTCCCATTCCAGACAGGTCAGCATTCTCTAATCTGCCACAACTTTGGCATGACTGGGATGCTTCAAGCCTACACTACTCACTCCCTTAAAAGATGCTCTTAACAAACTGAGTTGTTTGCTTTCGAAGTGACTTGACTGAAGCTGAAGCATTTTGTTTAGATCTTCCCAAAATTAGTCAAAATATTTCAGCAAAACCAGATGGGTTCTCATGTGATAATTTGATTTTCATGGAATTTCCTTTTTCATTGTAGATATACTGGCAGAAGGTTGCAAATAAAATATAAATTTCTCAATCACTGGAAGTGTAAAAGCTGCCTGGATAATTCACTTGGCTATTCTTATTTTAAGGAACAATACTGAGAAATGGGAACTCAAGTCTAAAAATTAACAATACATGTAAGAAAAAACCCAAAAATACTGCTCTTTTTCAATAATGCAAATATGAGGTAATGAATACATACAACTAAAAGGAATAGAAAGTGCTACCTCAGCAACACATGTTGCATGTGAGAGGGAGGGCTCAGGTTAAGCTTTGTTCCAAAATTCTGGTCTATCATGAGCCTACATAAGGGACAAAAGTAAGATATCAATAGGCAACACCATTTCTCCTAACTCAGGTGCAAGAAACAGAGAAATGAGAGAGAAATGAGGTGGCAGTCCTGACTGTGATCTTGCCAAGATTTATCCAAAGGCCTCTTGGAGACATTGAGGGTTTCCCTGATCTTCCTAGTAATAAATAAAATAAAATAAAATAAAATAAAATATTACAACAAAAACAAACAAAAAACCACAAAAAAAAAAAAAAAGTAGTGGCATGGGTAACATCAACTCAAGACACAATAATTTTCAAGCCTGAAACAGAGGCACAGATATTTTATGTAAAGCTCATATGTTAGCACCTTGGGCATCTTCTGGCATATTTTATTTTTTCACTCATCTTTTGTCTGAAGTAAATTCTATTTAATCTTGTCATAGAAATAACAGGAATTAAAGCATAACGTTTATTTGTAAGTACTTTTGATAACACTAAATTCCAGAAGCTTTTCTCTTGGATGTGGCTTTTTCTTGAGGCACCTTTTGGCAGAAGGGAAAGCAAATGTCAAGCATACCTGCAGGCTCTTCATGCAGGGTACTGGCAGGCATTCTGCTGCCAACCCAGCTGACTATAGTAGCTCCCAAGACTAGGGGTGCACCTTCCTCTGCAATACTTGCTTGCAATTTTGTTCTCCTGCCAACTTGTTAAAAACCATCCAGAGCTAATCAAACTTTTTTGTTGGTTTTTGGCTGCTTCCTTATCAAAACTTTACAAAACTTTAATTTCAGCCTCATGAGCCTTGCAGCTGTAAATTAATTGAATAAAATTTACAAACATTATGCACTGATAAAGCACTTCCAAGACTTTTCCCTATTCAGTTGACTTAGCTGCTTGGCATGACAGTTTTGCTTGACATGAGTTCAGAGCCTCTGGAAACCTTCCTAATCCCACTCTCCAGGCCTTGTGCCTGTTCATGGAACCATGTTAACCCAACTCCAGAAAATTAATAAATCTGAAATGGTTTTAAGCCTTCAGAAACATCCCTTTCATTCCACCTTCTTTATATTGCAGGCATCTTGCTGCACAGAGTAACACTTACTTGAAAGACGTAAGAGGAAACCAGTCTAGTCCCCAAAGTTATTAACATTTAATAAAATATGTAAGATTATTGTTGAAGCATAATTGCATCATGCAATTGCATAATTGCATCAGTCATTCTGAAGTCATCTGTTTATATTTCAGTGCAGTATTTCTGCATGAGTGTTCAAACTAAATATTTTCAATGGAATCACAGGATGATTTCTTTTATACTAAAGAATAAAAAATCTCTTCTGTCCATACAGAAATCCATAAAGACCCTCATCCTCCCCATTTCAGCTAAGATTTTTGATTAGACCATAAAGCACAGCTTTTTTGAGACACAGAATGCTGGTAGCAAATTAGGATGATTTCTTATATTCTGTGCTGAAGTAGGAGTAAAAACTATACATATTTTATGAAATATTTGGCTGCATGGTAAAGGAGTTTTCTTATATTTTTTATCTGTTTAGTGTTTTGAAAACAACTGTTAGGCAATAATCTGTAGGGACTACAATAGCATTTCTGCTTAAAATGAAAATGAAACTCCAAGCAACATCTCTGAGTCATACTTGTTAGAGTTCACAAGTGAAGCACATGGAAGTAAATATCCAGGCTGTAAATAAGTTGTTACATAAAGGCATGAATTAAAATGAAAGTCTATATTGACCCAAACTACGTATGTAAATAGCTCAATGAAGTTTTGATGGGGATTAATTAATCTCAATAACTTTATCTCACCCCGAGATTCTTTTAATTTCTATTTGTGCAGGCAATTAACTACAAACAACACGATACTAAAGTGATGCCAAAACCCAGAAGCACTACTCTTTTAAGTAGCCAAAAGTTTCTGAGAAGTATTGGGTGCTTAAGAAAGGGAGGACCAGGTGTTCCCAACACTGATATACTGGAAGAAAGTTTCATAAAACCTTCATGCAACAAAAGAACGTAATTCAAAACAAAGTCCATAGCATAAATAAAATATTGGAATCTACTCAGCCATGTAAGAGGTGGAGAGAATACAAAATGTTGAGCTGAAGGGCAGAAACTCCATGTGAGTACTGGGGAAAATGCTGAGGCAGGCTATATATCTTATGTATCATGTCCTTACACTCCTTAAACTCAAAAATCCTGCCAAACCAATCTCTTACACCTAATATCACGTTCTGTATACCATGTTACATTAGCTGGTTGGCAGGTTCTGTTACTCATTTATCAAGATGTTTAGGAATTAACCATCTTTCTGCTTTCTCTAAGTGATGCTGGTAAGCTCTGAATATGCTGGAAGAAAGGAGCTCCAAACTAGGTAAATTATATGGTTGCTTCAATACACATAAATAGCAGAAAGGACTGCAAGCCTAACAATTCATAAAGCCTGTGAGAGACACATTAGACCTCTGTTATGTACAGAAAACAGCTGATATATTCATGATTTGGGGTTTTTAATCAGAGACTTCTTTTAAATACAGTGGTGGTCCTACATAATTAACATGAAACTCAAGGCAACACTAAAGCTCACAAAATAGACAGATTTGTGAAAAAAGCAACAGATATCCCTCTTCATCAGATAACATTAACTTTTAAATAAATGGTTTTGCCCACTATGAAAACTCTCAGACCATAATAATTGTATTTTTTCAACACACGTTCTTACCTAAGTTTTCTCAGGTTTTTTATCATCACTGTTTGTTACAGACAACATATGATTGCCCCTTTGCAAAAGAGTGACAATTTGGAGGAATCTACTATAGGTAACAAGCTTTTCTGGAAGAGAAGATCTCCTTGTTATTTTCTCCTAGTTTCTTTTTATTCACAACATGTGCAGAAACTGAAATAATATAATGAGGATGCTGCAAACAGCTGCCAAACCACGCAAGGACAATTCCAATAGCAGCTCAGATGAAATCACTTTGTCCATGCAGGTGGTCAGAAACTACTCTTTCAGCTTGTGATATTTCATTCCAACTCAGCAAAGTGCCTTCCTGCACCATTTGCACCACCTTCACCTGACCCTGCATCAAAGATATGTCCCAGTAGGAGCCCTAACTCGAAACAGCAGGCATTTTCCTTTCTCCCTGTTCCAGTTTTGCTCCCTTGTTCTGAGGACAGAATGTATAATGTAGTGCTAAAATGGCACAGCAAAAAAATATTTCAGAAGATAATGATGCAGTTGTAAAGCTGAGACCTTGCTCTTCAAGTACATATATGTGATAAGCCAAATGAGCGAGGAAGATAATCACCTTGTGTTGCTCTGAGGGAAGAGGAGCTGGTGAGGCAGGAGCATGTGTAGGCACAGGGATTCTGCTAGAAAATGAGCAGTGATGACTGCATAACTCATGGGTGAGAGTCTGAAAGCTTTTCAGATGATCAGAAAGTGAGCACTGTACTGATAAGAGGGCAAAATTTCATCTAATGATGGATAGTTTCTCTCTAAATTGTTTGGAGGCTGGTGCACCAAAATGGCTATATTTAAATGGATGCCTTTGGAGGCATTTCCCAGATGAAATAGAGACTTAAAGCATCTAACTCACATAAGTATGAAAGAGGTAAAATTACACTAAACCTGAAGACCAGGTTTAAAAAAAAAATAAAAAGAAAGAAGATAAATTAGGATGGATTATTTTTTAGCTGTCTTAAGAGAGGAACATATAAAGGAGAAAACAGATAAATATACTTAAAGCAGCATTGTAAGTGCTGAATACTTCCATTCATACAACTCAATCTGTGCTCTGACCTTCAGAGGATAAGCACCAATTCCTCAGCTTCACCTCTGCACCATTAGAAATTATGCTGCTTGTACTTAATATGTGATTTTAGTCAACATCTTTTGGTCATCCAAGCATACAAAGAGATCTGGCCTTCAAAGAGTGAAAAAACAACAGTCACTTCACATTTTAAAATTACTTATTAGTGAAATAAAGACAGAGGCAGTTTCAAATAACTAATCCAGAAACGAGATCTGTCTTTGCAATAACTAGGGAGCAAAGGTACAGATTGCCTACATCCATCCCAAAGTGTCTCCATCCATTCCACAGTAGAGTACTTGTGAAGTTAATATCATCAACAGTCTCTTCTATTCAGTTAAAAATCAAGTAAGAAGAGCAACATGCTATTAGATAACTGTAAATACTGCCCGAGGGCTTGCACATGTAAGGACCAAGGTGTTTTGCAATTCTGCTGATGGATTATCACCCATTTAATTATTGAGGTCTGTACAAATTATGGAAAGACATGCAGATGTAATTAGGAGGGTTAGTCTCTTAATGAACTAACAAGAAGTGCTATACGTAGTTAGACACTTAATCATTGCTACCAGCAACACTAGAAGCTTTCTCATTAAAAAGTTAGTTTGCGAAGACAATTTTTTCAGGTGATGAAAAATGCATGTAGAAACCTAATACAAGTCAAATTATGATCTCTGCTCATTCTAAGATTTCCTTTTACACCAGAAAAATAGTGAGCAGTGCTCTACTTCATTAGGCCCTTGGATGTGAAGGTAGCATAAAGTCATGGCTTTACACCTACATACAGGAACAGGGAGAGTGGTGTAGTATGAATTAACTCAAAGGGCCAGGCAAAATCACACTAGGGTCCACGAAAAAGGAAAAACCAACATGTGACAAGACAACTGTCCATCTTCCAAAGTTCAACCTGTGGTCAAACAAATGGGAATGTTACTTTCCACATAGCCCAATCATGAACTGGAGTATTCACCACCTTAAACCTTGCTAAAGCAGGTAAAATTAAATTAATTGGACAGCAGAGGTAGCATCCCAATTCTTTGGGACTTTATTCACTCGAGGCTGCACACTTGTGTTTACTTCAGAGTCTTAGAAAGGATGCTCCAATCCCCCTCCTGGGTTTTTGCATAAAAAAAAAAGTCTGGGAGAAAACTTTCTCAAGGGCAAGGGCTTAATGGCAGCTGGGTGATAGAAACTAAACTGCTCCCATCAGACCACAACAGCTATTAACACAAACACACAAACCCAGGAGTCAGGGAGTGTGCTACAGGCTGTATAAAAACACTAGTGTCATATTTTGAATAATCTTTGAATAATTTTTTAATTTTTTTTTGGTAAGACAAAGGTATTGGACTCATCAAGTCATTCTGCAATAATGTAACTGAAGGAAACCCGATGTTGTCTCAGGATATTAATATGCAAAAAAACCCCAAAGCTGAATGATATTTCCAAAACATAATTCACATAACTGTAGAATTTCACTTTTGAATTGGTAGGAATAAGATAGTAAATGTTACTCTCTCAGGCCATTGATTTGTTACCTGTACATTTAACTAGGTCATGAAAAGGCTAAAGGCCACTGTGAACCTGATGCTGTTGGGATCCAGCAAACTGCAGAACAAAAGGTTAGTTGAACTTAGACATCTTATCTTCTTCCAGAGAAACTTACTTTAATCTTCTAACTTCTGAGAAAGAAACCCCAAACCTATATATGTTACTGATTTAACAACTTAGAGAAATTCTCAGGAAAATCATAATTGGAACTAAAATTTGATCCTTAAATGAAACAAAAGAGAGAAAAGACAGCTCTTAAAATAGTTAATAGAAAAACTCTGAAGTATCCTTTTACTACTGATGTTATACATACATTTTACCAACTACTTGCAGGAGATGACAAGTATTAAAAATACATTTTAAACCCAAATTGTGTCCAACAGAATTTGAAATTTCTAAGTTGTTAAAGCAAGTAATTTTATTTGCTAGTAACAATAAATTAACTGTGGCTTTACAAAGGCCGCCTTAAGTAAACTTTCTAAAAACAAATGTGCAAATCCTAACATTACTAATGTTAATGGCAAAAGGTCTATTGAATTTAACAGCATCAAGGTTTGACCCAGTACTTTTCTAGATCCAACAATACTATATATAATATAAATTCTGAGACTTTGGAAGGACTCTAAACCCAAGTTGAATATAGTAAAAGGCAGGCTTCAGTGACAAATTCAAATTAGACTGTCTTAGGAAAACTAAATAGAAAGAAAAAAGAGCATATCTTTGTCTTTTTTACATAATTAAAACCTATAAACTGAAAACTGAATTGAAAATGAGAGCAGAAAATAAAGGCAATGATTAAATATTCACTGCATGCCAATAGCAGCCCTTTAAATAAAGCTTTCACAGAGAAGCTGAGTTGATACCCTCTACTAAATTATGTTGTTATTTGTAAGTGGTTCTGACAAGAGTCAAATAGATGCAATAAAATAAAGTAGCATCATCAAATTTTAAAATAATAAAAAACCCTTGGTAATTAATACAGCTCCGCAGAAAGAAAAAAAAGCAAGCAAAAGTGGAGGAAATGCTAGTATAGCTGTGAAGAAGTGTGAAAACACCATGGGCTGAACTTGCAACACTGATACATAGCTCCAATAACCACACCCACATACTATATATATAATACAATACCCATATATTATCCTTAAGTCATGGTAGCAGCCACCAGCTCACATCTCTGGCAAAGGAAGACAAATGTAATGTGAGCAGGGAGAGCCCCAGTTTGAGCCTGGGGCAATGAAACTGCCCACAGAGTACTCAATACCTTGAAAGTTGTGTAACCTGCAACAAAGACACGGATAAATCTAAACTGGAAGATGAGGTACCTTTCCACCAGGGACCCTTCACACTACAATGAGGACATGGAAAAATTGCCTACATGCTGTAAGCAAAATGACAGATTTCTAGCTTCTTAGTCAACTCTAAGCCTCATAAAGTATTCCCTTGAACTATTCCCATTGCTGATGTCCAGAAACTACATTAGATGCCTCTAATCAGCTGATACAATCCTTATGTCTATTCTACTAATGGTGCCTCAGATCAAACCCTCATAGCACCTCAAAAAGATAAGGAAAGAAATGAGAAGTTGTTGCCAGGGAACACAGGATTAATTCAGAGCAGCCTGAACATACTTACACAGCAGTATTGGCTGCCTCTCACATAACGAAAAAGAAGAGGTTCAACCTGAAAATATGCTTTGAAAGAAGAATCAGAAGAATTCCCCAGTAAATAAAACTGTAACATATACAGGGGGAAAAATTGTGTCACTTGCCCATAGTAATTACAGTAATATACATATGCCCCTCGCTAGTATTCTATAAAATTTTCTAAAAAATCACTTTCAAGGGCAAAATAGAAGTACTTTGAATCTTTTTTGATAAAGAAATATAGAAATACTAGCTCAGAATCAAACAGAAAGATCTTTTCCAGTTAGATAAAGAAGCCACTTGAGTGGCTGTTATCGAGAGGATTGCTTCTTCTTGTTCATTTCCAGGCAGCGAAATCTGTGGCTAATGTGGCTGCCCAACAACAGCTGCTGATACTCTAGAGATGCTTTCTGATATTCTGGTTTCCAGCACTGCATTGCAATACCGAGAAAAGTACAGGTAAAAGCAGGACTCTGCCAGGCAGACACACTTAGCTGCTATAAACGATCCAGTGCAGGCACATATTAAGGACATTTATTTTTGAGGTTAATAAAACTTGACCATAGCCAGCAAAGGAAATTACTACCAATGACATTAGAAATGGACTGCCTTTTGTTCTTAGTAGCACTTTATTCAGTTTAAGTCATGACCTAAAGCCCAAAGATTTTAGCATACCATCAAGTGCCTTTTTAATTGTCTTTATAATCAGTCCTGTGGGAGCAGGAAAGATGCAAATTGTAAAGGGCACGTAGCATTGGACACATGAATTCATAAATGTGTTTTACCCAGTTTCACATCCTTCAACTTCTCAAGACTGAAATAAATCAAGAGCTGGATTCAGAATCAAAACCAGTATTTCTGTAAAATACTAGGAAGTCTAATATCTGTCCCTTAATATCCCTTTACCTAGCCAGAGCCAAAAGGAACTTGGGAAGCACAAAGCACAGAGGTTGTTGAAATATTAAGAAGCACAAAGGGGCTCCAGTAATGCCACAGGTAAGTTAGGGTTAGCTTTGGATTGAAAAGTAGTATATACACGAGGGAACAAAAGAGCAGGACAAACTTTTTCCGTGTTTCAAATCCATTACGCTGCTATCATGTCCCCAGGTAACAAATTTTGAATCTATAGGTCATTAAACCTTTCCTCACAGGTTAGGCTGACAGTGCCCATGGAGGCAGAGCTGCCCTCTCTCCTGGTTTCATCTCTCCTGCCAAGGGTGCTGATCTGGGTCCCAGTACTTGGTGTTGTGTTCAAACCACTACAGTGATGTAGCAGGTGATGACTTTAGACCTTACACCACATCTGGGTTATCAGCAGGAGGCAGAGCTTGTGCTCCCTGTCCACATGCAGGCTTGGCCTTGACAGAGCTGGCTGATGCTCCAGCTGCCGTGATTATTTCACAGCCCTGTGACAAAAAGCACTGGCTGTGACAAGGATCACTATTGTGGCTGTGACAAGAATCCCTGCAGCTGTGACAAAGATCCCTGTGGTGTCCTGCTGCTGGGATGCTGGCAGAATCCACAGTGAAGCTCAGCAGCATTTTGCTCTGTAATCCCTATGACACACACTTTTACTCAGAAGGAGTTTTTCTAGCAAATCTAGAAGGCTCAGAAGATCAGGGATTTCTTTTCAAGGTCCAGCAGCTAAGCTGGGCTACAACCCCACCATGCTGAGACTGCCAAAGTAAAAATAAGGTCAAAGATATTCCGGTGGAAGGACAGCAAAATTAATTTTTTTTATTTCAGGAGGACTTGTTTCCATTGTGTCAAAATGGCTCTAGGGCTATTGCCATTGACCAAGTTCACCAGCAGATAAATCTTCTGCTGCTCCAGATGGATCTCTACAAATCTATGCAGCCTGATGGGATTCATCCAAGAATCCTCAAAGAGCTGGTTGATAAAATTGCAAAACCTCTCTCGNATGCTCTGAGGCACATGGTGTGACTCTTGTCCTGTACAGGGTCAGGAGTTGAACTTGATGATCCTTGTGGGTTCCTTCCAACTCAACACATCCTATAATTCTGTGTGATTTATCCAAAACAAATGGTTCACTCAAAGATTATCTCAGTATTTTCAATGAAAGTGTCAAGTTGGTCTCTTTTTAAGGCCAAGGTCTTGCCCCATTTACACCAACATAAAGCTAAACTAGTCCCTGATATTTTGTGGAGAGTCTATAACATAGATCACAGACTGCTTTTTACTTAAAAAACATGACTTCCATTATATGCATCTATTTTCAGAGGCTTGCCACAAGTAGTTAGTGATTTCAAATACTGGTATTTGAAACATAAGACAGCAATACTCTAAAGAAGTTCATTTGGTTTGCATTTCTTTACTCATAGGGAATCAACAAACTTTTAGCTGAATGCAGTATTCCTGTGCTGAATTAGAAGTGCATAAAGCAAAACAGAAATTACCAAACCAAATATTAACATGGCAGAACTGTACATGGTTTCAATTTTAGGATATAAATGCAACTAGCAAATCCACAACGTAAGCCCTTTCAGCAGCCTAAAATCAGAAGAAGCTGCTGGGACACTGACAGCAGTGTCACAGGGCTGTTGTGAGTATGAAAACAGCCCACCATGGCCTGCCAGCCCAAAACAAAACAACAAACTTCATGGCCAGGAGCACCCTTTAGCACCTGCATGGGCCAAGAGAAGACACCTGTGTTTTCACCCTGACACTCAAAGCAGCAGCTGTGACCACAGACTTTAAGGTGAAGGAGGGCTTCTTGCCCATGCAAAGGTTAACAGAGCAAATATCTTCCTGGTATTACCGCTCCTCCTGTTTGGTCCCCTTCTCTTCATTTGAAGTTTTGCTGTCAAGAACCTGTGATCATCAGAGCCCACTTGTCACTTTTTATTGTTTTCCTCAATGGATTTAAGTAGCTCTAAGGAGCTGCAAGCAAAGGTATCACTGCAAGAAATTGTTTAAACTGAATGCTGCTTTTTGGAACAAACAATGCTCCACTCTATTTCCTTCTTGAAAGCAAGGTGAGAGGTTGCATCTTCTGTAAAAAAAAACAAAACAAAACAACAAAAATCTACAGTCCAAACTAACACAATTCTGTTGATTTTGGGAACCAGGCAAGGCACAGTGTGTCCTTTGGGTTTCACAGGTTTGCCATGTGAATGAAACCAGATTCTCTGAAGGATAATTCCTGCCATCTCATTCAACTTGTGGTCATCCACCATAATAAAATTGTCACATTCGGCTTTTCTTTAAAAAAAATACAGAAAAAAAATTAATAAATTACTGGATGGCAACCACACTGACTATTCAAATTATGTAGATACAAATTATAATTCAATTTGTAACATGGTCCTGTAGGACCAGCCATGAATTTGTACTTTTGTGAGGGAACCTTCATGTTCTTTAACATTATTCTAGGGTTTATACGTGATCTCCATTATCGTCCCTTGATCTACTGGTAGCAAACAAGTGCTTACTTGTAGAAATACAGTATGCTGTATGTCTTGGAGAGTCTTTTAAAAATGCTTTCCTCGCTTAGTCTGCATTCATGTTAATTTGCACACTGAACATATGAAGGAATCTAGAGAAATTTAAGGGGGAAGTAAACCAGATTTATTCATTCTTCTGAAGAGGTTAAAGGAAGACCATGATCTTTAAATTAAATAAAAGTAGACCCACACCACAAAATCCACCCCTGCACAGAAGCTTTTCTTCAGCTAAGTTTACTGGACTGAGATAATAACCTGAGTTAAATCATGTCTTTCCTACAAGTCTAAAAGCTGCCTTAAATGTCCAGGTGGACCCTGTGATATTGGAGAAAGTGAACATGGGACTGTCAATGGGCTCCATTCCATAAGATCTTTCAGAAAGCCTCAAGAGTTCTCCATAGAATTTCTGTAGGTCTTCCTTCTGGTTCCATTAACATACTCCTGATGTTCAGCAACCATTTTTTCACTTACAAAACAGTTACAGTTTTTAACTTATAAAAAATAACACTTTATTTCAGAATAATTGCAGCATCCATCATCTGGATGATAAACTCAGAGCTGGAGCCACTTGGTCATTTACTTAATGGGTTCAAATAATGAGAGTTAGACAACAAAAAAACCACATCACAAAAAAAAAAATCCTAAATACAGTAGATTAAAGTAACTTTTAATGTTTTGCCAGAGTTTTCTTCCCTGACTTAAATGAAAATTTGCAAATATAAAGAGCCTGGCTTAGGGCTAGCATTCAAGATATACTGTATCTTAAAAAAAAAAAAAAAAAAAAAAAAATGTTTTCCTTTTTCCTAGTGCTAAAATCCTACTAGACCACATTTTTATCATGGTACAGAAAGTCAGCCAGTGTCCTTTATTTGCACCAAAATTGTTAATTAGGACCTGAAGTTATAGAAACTTTTAGAAATATGTGGAAACTATTTAAGGTACCTAACAAAGATTTTGGAAGATCAATTATGATGTTTTCTCCAAATAGAAGAGACTCGGAGTCTAACCCGAAAATACTTTCTTAACACACATCCCACTGCTTTGTCATAAACTTGAAAAACTTCTTGTTCAAAAGCAAAATAAATTGTATCTAACACTATAGGATGGTAAAGTGTTCATGTCAGTCACTGAGATAAAGAGAACAGAAAACAGTGCACTCAGAAGGAAAAACAGGTATTACGAAATTTCATGCATCAACCTAAATATATTTACATCAACTCTGCATAAGAATAAAACACCAACTTCTGCTTTACTATTGAGTCTTTCCTTCTCTTTAGAAGACTAGGAGTATAATGTGACATATCATGGAGGGTTTTTTCCTAAAAGCATTTCTAAGTATCTTAGGAGGCTATCAAAACATAAATAACAGGATGCATTTTATCAGTAGGCTTTGGTAGAGTGACCTCCACTCAGAGAGGAAGTTAACAGACTCAGCAAACTTTCAGGCAGCTCTGAGCTAGGCAGAGTGGCTGACAGGAAAATGCCAGAGCCTCAGTCCAGGAAACTTCAATAAATTTGGGGGTTAACCAACAGAAATGTCACAACCTTCAATAGGGAAACACACAGGATTCTCCAACCAGAGTGGAATAACTTCATGAAGACTGAAACCTCACCATGCAGCAGCTCTTAAGAACATGCCTGTGATGTTACAGTGGACACTAGGCTGCAGAAGTGAGCCCCCACTGTGAACAGAACAAATTGCATGCTGAACTGTATCCAGAGGGGCCTGGCAGCAGACTAAGGGAGGCCAGTGTTGAGTCAGCTTGGAGACACGCTCAGTTCAAGAGGGATGCGGAGAAAATTGGAAAGGTCCAACAAAGGTGCCTAACACACATACTCTATGTAGAGAGGCTGAAGGAGCTGGACCTAGTAACTTTGGTAAAGGAGAAACCACAGAGGTATTTCATATCTGCTTACCACTATTTGAAGGGCAGTTCCTTGGACACCACCACCAAACACCTCTCTGTAGTGTCAGACAGCATAACAAGGAAAGCAACCACACAAAGCAGTTTCAGAGATTAAAGTTGGACAGCTGGAGAAATATTTGTGCTAGCAGCACTGGAATATCTTGTCAAACAGGCTGAGAGATTCTGTCCTTGGAAAGGTTCATCCAGACAATGCAATGGCTGATCTGGTCCTTTGTTGCAACCACCCGCTTCCAAGTAGTAGAACCTTGGATTACTGGAGGACTAGAACGAATTTTCTCTTGAAGGGGCTTCAAGATGGCATTTTTAACATTCCCCAAAATTAACAGAGTTAAAAACTATCCCTCCATTCATTTTCAATCTACTATTTTACTGCTCAGGCATTGTAAATGTTGAATTTTTTTTTCCCTTTATTTCTACTAGATATTTCAATNGTTTTACTGCTTAGGTGTGGGTAGTTTTTTTTCTTTTATTTCTACTAGATATTTCAATGCCATGGATATATTCACTCAACACATCTCAGTGCTTCTTTACACTATTACAAAAAACTGTCTTTAAACAGGACCACGTGTGCATCTGCCTAATCTGGAGATCATTTACAAGACCTATGTCACAATGTTAATACTTTTATTTCTTGCTTAATTAAGTAGTGTTTCTATCACTGCACAAAGACTTTGATTTTATAAAAGACCTAGACTGTTATGTATTCACTGGCATCACAAACTGGACATTAAGCATAACTGAAGGAGATTTGAAAGAGTGCTGAAAATGCATCATCCAGACAGCATCATCTCCTAAAATAATGTCATAATCATCCTAATCTCTGTACTTGCTTAGAATGTGCTGATGAATTTGTGCCAAAGTGTTGCATGCAAAAAGGGGGTATATAATCTCAGAAATAGACGTCACTAAAAACAACTTTGTTCAATGAAATTCAAATGTTTTAATCAATGAAAAAATTTCTTTCCTAAAAGGTAGCTTCTTCCTTAAATTTCTAACCAGGTAACGATGTGTCAGTGTTCCAGCTAGACACAAATGGCGTCCTTCATCTCTAAAAGAGAGCCTGTGTGCCTGTTACAGGCAATTTTTGAATGGCTTTCTAAAGGTGAAAGGGAGAAGCTTGGGGAAAAGCAGCAGAAAGCCCATCTCTGAGTAACCTTAAGGCATAATAACTTACTGAAATCCTCATGGACTCGGGGCTGGGAGGAAGCTGGGGAATGACTGCTCACCCCCACACTGCCCAGTCACTGGCCACTAGCTCCCCTCTGCTGGTGCCAACTCCCCAACCCCGATGGGGCCCAGCCCTGCCCTTTCCTCCCCACAAAACTCCTCAGGCATTCCTCTGGAGGCAGGAATCACTGCTGCCTTGTCAGCCTATTTCTGATTAACAACCTGGCTTCATTTGCAAGTGCAAGGCATTGTTTAAAGATGCAGTCTTTGCTACCCTGGCCATCAAAATCATGTGGGCTACCAGGGTTCTTCCAGAGGG
This sequence comes from Pycnonotus jocosus, assembly GCA_013400435.1. Classification (NCBI taxonomy): domain Eukaryota; kingdom Metazoa; phylum Chordata; class Aves; order Passeriformes; family Pycnonotidae; genus Pycnonotus; species Pycnonotus jocosus. The sequence goes on from VWYP01016889.1 coordinate 424,398, forward strand.
CCACTCAAGACTGCTAGCAGCTAGTACTGCCAGGGAAGGGAAGAGATCCTACTTTAGGATGTCCAGGAAAGAAAGTCTGTATCTGCTCAGTGGCTCACTAAGCATCCTAACTTTGAAGAGAAAAATAACAAACGGAGAAATCAACCAGCACTTATGCAGAAATCGCTGCAGTACGGGAAATGAAGAAAAGCAGCAACAGCAACAAAACCCCCCCCACCCCACAGAGGAAATCTGAAGGCTGAGGATGTCCTTGGATACTTTCCAATAACAGACAGGTACACTTCATGCTGCTATAGCTATGTAAAGATGCTTGCTTGCAAATTCAGCAAATATGTTGCCATCAATAAACTGTTTAAAATAAGAAGCTTTGATGCAAATAGTTTGCTCTGATCCTTAGTTAGTGAAAGTAAAAAGTGTCTTACAGCAGCAAAGGGAATGTCTCATCAGCAGATCATGAGTATGTCTTACACAAATACATATCCTTTAACCACTTTCAATACTTCTTTTCTATTTTGAACACTTAGCATGATATAACCCAAATAAATTGATATCAGAATAAACACCTGATTTCATACACAACACATGCTATAATTATTTTTATATAATATAAGTATAATGGTTAATTTAAATTAAATTGCTACTGCCTACCTAAAATTATTAATGGAAAATATTAAAAAATCTTTTAACATTTGTCTATCTAAATACCTGAAATATTGCTCAGGGTTAACATGATTCATAACACTTTAAATACCCAGAACAGTACCCACTAATTTCTAGGCCCAAACACTTGTGTTCAGATGCATCACAGAGCATGTGCTGGCTCCTTGGGGCTTGTACCAATGGAGACCCTTCAGTAAGAGAAACTTTATTCTGGGGCAAAATGCTGTCAGTGCAGAACAGAGGAAAATGGAGAGGTTCATCTCCACAGCACCCCAGACAGCCCCTATGGTTTGGGCAGGGGACAGAGACATATTAAGGCATTAGTTTTCCAAAATATACATTTTTTGTTCATTAAAGTTGATTTGGAAGATTTTTTTAGGAGTGCAGAGGGAGCAGGTTAGACCAAGGCTTGATTAATTTCCTAGTTGATGCAGGTATAACTCGTGCTGCTGGTATGGAACTACTTCTACCAAACAGGTAGAGAGGTGAGACAGGAATACTACACATGTCAAACATCCTATACATCCCAAACTGTCAGCTCAGAAATAGAGAATGAAAACATCTGCATGAAGCAAGTCTTTCCAACAGATCAACAGACCAAGTCCCCAGCAGCAGCAGCAGCAGCCTATTCTTGCGTACATTTTGTGCTCATGTACAGTATTATCAAACTGCTGTTCACGTTACTGCAGCAGTTTCCCTCACTCTTATGATCGCCACAGGAATCAAAATCCATTTGGAGGGTTATGGGGAGATTCTGAGGCTCGGGCAAACAAGCAAGACGAAGCATTACTATAAATGCCTACAAAATATAAACACAATTACAGTTTGGAAGTGAAATAACTGAGTTAAGAGTGCTATCTGTCCAGAGAAAGCTGATTAAAGGCAATGGAGATAGAGAAAGTGAGATTATATCTAATTAGCTCACAAAAGAAAAAGAAACTCCTCCAATTCTAAGGCTGATTAACTAATTAAAATTAGAAAAAATATTTGCTATGTAAATATAAACAACTATATTTAAATTGAGTAGCTCATCTTTAGAATGAATTTTAGAATTAGAATTAGATTAAATTTAGAATTTAGAACTAGCTCACCTATATAGGGTTTAATAGTCATCTTTGTGAAAGGACCATGGATCATTAAGTACAGAAAAATACCTGACACAGCATATGGCCTGGCACAGGCCTTTCCATTTCTTTTGTCCATCATACATAATCTGTATACTTAATATGAAATAATACTCTGGATTATCATGGGGTTCATCTCATATAGGTCATGTATTTTTGAAGGAACGAGACAATGTCTTAGAATCTCCAAGAAGGTCCTCAGAAAAATTACCTTTAAGAAAAAAATAATAAAAAAAGAGACGACAATAACATTTCTAAAAGAAGTTTGAAAGTTGATTGCCTTCCAAAATCAAATTTTTCCTTTTCCAAAAGAAACATGAGAAATGGAGTAAGTTAAAATGGAGAATATATCTCAAACATGTTAAAATCTAAAGCATTATGTCAAACTACAGCATCTTCAGAGGATAATTTTACATAGGAAGCAAACAACAATATATAAATATTTCCAGGCACCCCAAGGTACTTCAAAGAGATCAGATGAATGAATCAGGGTCAGCTGTCAGGAAAAAGTCCAGAACCAGCATCTCCCAAGGTCCAAGCCAGGGCTGGGTTCCCAAGCTGAGTTATACATATTTATGCATATCTGGAAATTAAGGCAAATTCACTGCTCAAATATATTGAATTCATGTCTCTGGAAAGAGACCACAGAATGAGTTTGGGCAAGGAATTGCTCAGTATTTCCTTGAAATTAATTACTGAATTTAGTGACTTTGTTTCAGAATTAAAAAGTAACAATTATAAATAAAATAATTCAGAAAAGAACAGTTTATAAGATTTGCAGACCCTGATCCCACAAACATACCATGAAATACAATTGCTGGAAATAATGTTAAAAATATAACTTGATAGAAATAATTGGGAAGCTCCAGCTTCTTCTCAGTGTAGAGCCATAAAGAATATCTCCATCCTCTCATGTCAGGACCAGTCAGTGTCATTTTCCACAGGCCAGAATTGCAGCTTCAGTAGGGATAGAAAAAAATTAATTAAGGAAGCCTTTCCGGTTTCAAAAGCAGCATTGCTACAATCACATCTTCCCATTTGCCAGTAGGTTTCCTACTTTTTTCTTAATGTTTTACTAAAAATTTTCATTTACCATCAAGCATAATTTCTTACTAAGAAATATATTCTTGGCCAACACACACATCTGAGACATTATTTCAAAGACAATTCTATAAAAGACATCATGGGAAGTGTAATAAAAAAGGGGGAAATGGACCTATTTTAGATCCAACGGAACAATAACTTTCAATTTTAAAAAAAAAATCATGAAAATCCATTTCTTTAGGGGTTTTTAGCAAGTCTAAAGAATGTAATTTATACAGCATCTTCTTGATGATAGTCAATTTAACAGAAGCTCCCCACACAGAGACCCCTCCTCTGAAGTTTGGACAGCATTGGCTGGTTTTTTTCCAAATTCTTGTTTGAAAATAAAACTTATCTTCACCCCTTTATATTCTTGAGGTTTAGAAACTGCATAAATATCACTAAAAGAATTGTGAATATTCAATTTAAAGAGCCATTCAGATCCACATTCTTATATATAAATAAACTAGAAGGTCAGGTACATGTACACAGACAAAAAGCAACATCTACAGGTATTATATATATATGTATAGTTGTGGGTGTGTGGCTATCATCAACACACAATGGATATTCAATGCAAATATGAAACTTCAAATGCACAAATTGTTTCCTAATACTCATTGTCCCATCAATTAGTATAAACGACAATAATAAATATAAATTAATACTAAATTAATTCTGAGTACTTGAAATATTTGGTATACACACTGACAGTCTCTAGGATTAACACCAAATTCAATCAGAGGACAATAGTCATAAGAACTCTCACCAGCTGTAGCCTCTTTCTGTCATTTTTAACATCCAAAGGGTAAAGAAAAACTAATCTGAGCCAGGGTTTCTTTCTGTATGCTACTGATAGTCATCTCTGGCATCAGCAGACTAAGTCCGGGCTTCACATTGATTTTCTTTTTTCCTGATGTATACAGTGAAATTGAAGACCTATGCATTTCTGCTAAATGAGGTTCTGCCTTAGCTAATAGCAAACTATGACAATGGTCTGCAAAGAATTGGGTAAAGGAAAGCAGTCTTTTAAAAAAATTCACCACCAGCAGCTGTAAATTCATAACTGTCAATAAAGTTGCTGAGGTTTTTATATGCACATTAACAGCATGCTTCAGTGTAAAATGGGATTCTTAATTCTTTTCACAGAGCATTAAATCATGTTTAAGATTAGACAGAATCTTCAGGCAGCTACTGGCAGGTGCCCTCCCTTTCAAAATCACTCTGCTCCCATTGTTTGCACTTTGTTGACTTCAACAACAATCTAATTGCAAAAAAATCTTCTTGAAGTAAAATCTAAAACAATAGGGTGCAACTACACAACTTATGTATGTATGTTGCTCTTCATTGACTCCAAGCACAACTCCAGGAGCCTAATGTGTTTTCTAGTAATGCCAGTGAGATATATCTCAAAACAAAGGTAAGTCACAAGCAAAAGATGGTGTAGGGCAGGCCTTCAGGTTCCTTCAGCTGCATGGGAAAATGTTTTATATTTACTGCATACTTCATGAGGGAGCACCCTATGTGCTGTCAGGATGGAATGATTAACTGGTAATGTGGCTCCCAGCGGTCTGTAAGGACTCAGGAAAACAGTGATACCTCCAGAGAACTGTCTGTTATCAAAATGTTTCTCAATTCCCAAATCCCACTGGGCACCAAGGGCACCTTCTTACTCTTGCTTATGTTTCATCCAATCCTTCAAAAGTAACATGGAATGTACTGGAAAAAATCTGACCCTCTGATATCATGTTCCTTAAGGGATTAATAAAACTAAGTGACAATCGGAGCACCTCCAACCACTTGTCCACCCATTCTTTTCTTAACTTCAGTGCCAGAGCAAACTAGCTAAGGCACTAGGGCAGCACAGGAGCTGTAAGTATTTAATCCATGACTGTTGCTAGGGAAAAAAAACAAAAACAAAAACAAAAACAAAAACCAAACAAACAAACAAAAAAACCCAACTCTGTCACTAGGACAATATATCACTTGCATTTATTTTATATTATAATGAATTATTTCTTCTTAACTGTAGTACTTTATTTTGGTGGGAATTTGACTGTGGCTTGCAGTATCTCTATCAGAACTCTGTGCCTGTGCTTGCTGGCACACTGTCCATCTGCTGCCCCATTATGGGTTTGCCCGCCCTGTGCCCATCCCTCTGCTCCCACCACTCACATGAGCATTTTCATCCAGACCGAGGGGGATTCTGCAACATGGCCCTGGTGTGCTCAGCCTGCACTCTCCTCCACTCAACTCAGTGTGCTGAGCACATAAGGGATGAAGCAGCCAGCATTCCACATCCCAACCTTCTCCAGAGGAAATGACATCCTGAGTGAGCTCAGTTTTAATGAAATGTTAGCGCTGCACACCACTACGCAAAGAATATACGTGGCTGCAAGTGACTAATCACAGTCTTGAAGAACTTAATAGGAGATTCTCATGTTTAAAATACTTTATGGCAACTATTAATTTTTTTCTCTCTAATTATCAGAATAGCAATGGAGCAATGCACCTTTCACCTCAAATTTGCTTATTTTTCACTTCCTTTATCCTACAGCTTTGTTTATGCTAGCTATTGATTCTGTGCAACAACTAATCTTATTTCTCTTTTCAATTTAAAGATATAAGATATATTAAAGATGAAATCAAACAAAAAACTTTCATTTCATCAGAAAAAAAGCATTTTTTTCACAGAAATGTCTGCCCTAGGAAATTCACACTATACTGTTTTCACATTTGCAAAGAGAATGAATTTTAGTGTTGTGACTCTCTCAGAGGTCTGTCTTCAGATGCTGAAAATGCTAAAAAAGCAGAAATATGTCACCTTTAAGACATAACGAGCATCTACTATTAAGCACTGAAAATCAGTAGTAGTGTGCAAAGCCACTGTATTGACAATTCAGACCTGTGTACACTAACTTCAGGAAGCTACATTCTGATTCCATCCAAAATAGAAATACGATTTTTCACCATGCTGGCCTGTTTGACAAGTACACACAGCCCTATGTTTTAAAGAGGAATTTACACAAAAATCAGAGGAGCCAGTATTTGGGAAATGGATTTGCTTTTTTATGCTGAACTGTGAGCAACTCTGAAACCAGTTATTGACCTTCTTCTTCAGCAGCCTGACCCAAAACAACTGTCCAGCAGCGGAATTTCTGTACCAGGTGCGAACTGCTGAAGGAAATTTGTTCACACTGATATGAAGTTTCATACTGATCAAATATAACAAAATCCCATTTAATCTTTCACTAATTTTAATACACTGAAAAAGATTTCAGAGAACTTGCTGCTTGTTGTTATCATAAAACAGATAGAGTTGCTGTGTGAAGAAAAGAAGAAAGCATCCACACACTGAGATGATCTTTCCAAATACCTCTTTATGGGTGGTCTAAATGTTATTTTTCAAAGTCAAACTATTCTTAAACCTTTATTTTATACAACTGAAAACTGGACAAAGCCAGAAGAGAAAAAAGAAACCCTGAGGACACTTATCCATATGCCCCTAAATTTATACCTGTCCCAATGAAAGAAAACCAACCACGCCCTAAAAATACACATGATTAATATCTATATTACGAAGCATAACCAATTTCAGGAAAAAGCAGTTATTTCAGGCACTCTTAAAATTATTTCCATTTTACAGCAAGTCTGTGTACCTCTGCTTTTGGCTGGTGAAGTGGAGTCACAACACCTGGCTCAGCAGACGGCTGCGCACACACTGCAGAGCCACAGGCACCGGCTCGCCTTGCTGATGTGCACTGAGGCTGCTGCTGCTCCAGAGAGGACAGACAGCTCAAGAACAATTATATTGTCTTTTACCACTCCTGTTGCTGGTTGCTGCAGCCAAAGTACTAAAATGCCATCTATTTGCTGCCACCTACAAGTGTCAGAGTAGAACTAGACAAGCACAGACACCTATGGTAAATGCACTCGTCTTTGCAAGCCAGATGGGAGGATGAAAGCCTCAGTTTTTGGGAAAATTAACATGGTGAGTTCTGCTGGTTTGTCCCTTGAAACACAACTCACACGTGAAATAGTGCATCCTCAGAAATGAGCAGCATAATGATGCTTTATTGCCTGAGAAAGCCACATATCCCAAGAGAATTTGTGTCATCGTACACCAGGAGTAAGGCTGATGGAGCTGACTTTAGGCTCAAATAAAAGAGGTGGGAAAGAGATGAGAAAAGCACCAGACAAAAGATGCTTTTGTTACTTGTTGAGATCAATCTGAATCAAAATGTGTTCACAGTTATAATTTCTTTTACAATTGAAAAAAATGCCAGTAGGAATAGCATGATTTTACTTTCCACTGCCACTATAATTCTTATTCCTATCAAAGGAGGCTGGAAAAATTGCCAAGTTATTTCATTAGGAAATGCAGCTAATTTACAGGCACGGTAATTTTCCCCCTACAAAATTGTATAATGAGCTTTAAACTCACTAAATAAAGGGTCTCTTCTCTGAGTCATTACGCTTAATTTACACAGGAATTAGTAGTGACTGGACCTCCTTTCAGAATAGCTTAAAAAGAGCTGCATTTAAAAAAAAAAAAAAATCAACAGCCTTGAAAATATCCTAACAGCCAATGGAGTAAAAAATACTACTCCATGCAGAAGTGCAGACATACATTGTGTCTATAAATATCTTTAACAGGATAAGCACATAACTATGAAACTGGGTATCCAAATCCAGAAAACCTCCAATGTCGATTTTATATTAAATTATTTTCTTGGGCATTATGCTGATAGAATGTATAGAAAAGCCCAAAAAAACCAGATAGACAGCAATGCAAGGGAGCAACACTTTCATCTACAAAAGTTGCTGTCACTGTATGCAATATTAACTATTTATCTATTTATTATTATTTGTTGGTTTTGTTATTATTATTATTATTATTATTATTTTATGGTGGGTTTTTTACTGGCTAGTCTGTCCAAAGAATGGACACTTTGGTTTATGGATAATTCTAACCAAATGTAGTCCAGTTTTCACATGGTTAAGTGGTTGCCAGAAAAGCCCATCATCTCCAAAATTCAGGTATTTTTGGATATTTACATAGAAACTAGGCATTAGAAACCATTTCCAAGAGCAGCTTGTTAATGGTATCACTAAGGTAGTAGATATCATACATAAATATTGTTTGTCCCTGGCAAGTTATAAAAGGTAATTTAAATTCCTGTTACCTAAAGCGGTTGATGCTGAGGTTGTGGAGGTAGGAGAAATACATTTGGAAGTTTCAGTTAAAAATTTCATCTCCCTTTTTTCCTTTGTAGGAAAAGTCCTTATCATCTTTCCACCTACCATAGAAGCGAGATTAATAATATTTAATGTCTGGAAGGGGCCATTAAATCATGTAGCCTGTCCTCCTTTATCATGGCATGCATTCCATAAAAAGGTGCACAGATCACAGGGAATCGGTGACATCTGTGGAAGTGGTTCACAATAGCATCACGCGTCGGCAACGCAGAGCAAGATCCTGCTACTACAGCAGCATAGGAAGCTTACAGGGAATGGAAAGAAATTAATCTGAAAAGAGGAGGGGAAAAAAAAAAAGCGGTAGTGAAAATGATTCATGGCAATAATTGGGATGCAATCCATCCTCGGGAACCTGGCGCAGCCAGGGCCGGGCCGAGGCGGCGTTCCTGGCACATCATTGCCATCTGCTGCGCGCCGGGGAGAGCGCAGCAAGGCAGCGAGACACAGCCCCAAGAAAGGGCTGCCAGCGCTGCCCGGGAATCCTGCAAAGCCGCCTTCCCCACGTCCTCGCTTCACCTTCACCCTTCCCACACCCACCGTGCCGTGGCTGGACCTCCCTCGGAAGTCCGGAAGACAAGCAGTCCGAAGGTGTGAAAGTGGATCTGGTAACCAATGCATAACTCAGCACCACGCCATGAATACAGCCTGAGTCTGAGCTCTGCCGCCAGCAGCGTGAACGAGAGCCCGAGGCTTCCCTGGCAAGTGACACACACCTACAGCATCTCTGACAGACGGAAACCCTTGGATCAGGTTCCTCATGCAAAGTTACAAATGCTTTCTGGAAATGTTTTATGCCTGGAAGTAATTTGCACACTTTGGAACAAAATGACAAGACCAAAGAACTTGGGAGTGACAAAGGTTTTCTCTGACAGAGAAGTCTCTACTTCATCTTACAGAAGTCCACCCATATGTGGGTGAAACATCTGCATATCCAAATGATGTATGCAAAAAGAGCATATGCCTCTTGAATACAAATGTAATAAAGCACCTGTGAAAATGCTTTTAAAATCATAACCAGTATTTACTGAACTGACACGAACCACTTAAAATAATTTAGATAATAAGCACTATCAAAGAACACAAAATGAACTTACTAATACCCGCAAAATAATGAGGAACAACTTGCTGACACTATTGCCACTCAACAAAATTTGGCCCCCACAGTAGCTCACATAAAGCATTCAACCCACAGACTTAGATTCTTAGATTATGTATGAATTTTGCATGATGGCACATAGCTTTTGGTAGTAACTGGATAACCTTGGGCACTTCTGGGAGAAGGACAAGTCTACCCCCAGTTTTCTCCTTCCCTACCCCAGATCCAGGTACCATTCAAGCCGAGGAGGCAGCTCCCAGAGGCAGGGTGAGCACCCCATCCTGTGCCACAGAGTCACAAACTGGTGTTTGTTGGTTTATATATACTGCACACACTGAGCACTGCTCTGATACTTTAGGGAGACTGGGAATTGCTGCTCAATCTGTTTGGATCAGCTGACTTCAAACAAGTAATTTCACCCCTCCAGCATCTCTCTTTCCCCCACAGAAATAGGGTAATAACAGCAACTTCCTTTGTGTAGCAGCTTGAGATTGTTATTTATAAGAGGAAACTATTAGTGCTGAAATTCAATCTTTACAAACTTGACCACATATGTGAACAATAGTGGTCCAGCAGCAATCTTGTAATCCATCTTCAGTGTTACTAATTAAAAAACTTCGTTGGACTCTGTTATGGACTATGAATGTTTTTTCCAGGTTACTCATCTCTGCTTCTTTACCCTTGTCTTTCCCAGTCAGTTTTTCTCTCTTGTTCACCACAGCCCCCCTAGCACTGCCACACTGGTTTGTACTCATCTCAGCAGCCACTTCATGACCTCTCACCTCAGCCTTCTGTAAAACTGAACTTCATTCAGCAACTTCACGAGCTCAATCATCCTGTTGTTACTCAGACATGCTCAGCTGGTACATGGAGAGCTTTGCTGACGCCTTGCCCAGTGCCTGGAACAGAATATTGCTAAAACTCACAGAAACCTTCATTCTCCAAAGTACACATGAGGCTAAGACACACCAACAATGCCCCAACACGACTAGCTGTGCTGATTCTCCTGAGGATTAAGGACCACCTGTAAGAAGAGGAGGGAAGGTTTATTTGCCATTGACTCCAAAGAGTCATTTTTCTCAGCAGGCACACTTCCAGTGAAACTGGCTTGTTACCCTCTCTACAAGATCCTGTGATTTTTATTGTCAAAAAATATGCCAAATTTCCATATTAGTCACTCACTGAATTACAGGGCATGGGACCCCAGGCATGGCCAGCACACCAGAGACACCAGCATCCCTGCTCACAACCAGATTGCCCTGACCAGCTGAAGGAGGAGATCCTGCTCTTGCCCACATTCAGGATGATCTGGATGTAGAGGAGAGGATCCACACAGTAGCAGTACCAGGGCTCAGGCAATCCCCTTGCTCTAAGTGGGGCATAAACATAACTTAAGTTGTTTCTATTTTATAGCTTTTCAGCTTCAAAGTCAAGCTAGCAAAATGGCTGTTGTTCTTGAAAGCATTACACAGAAGAAAATAAAGGTTAAAAAAAGATGTAACAGGTAACAGAAATTTCTCCTTAAGCTACTACTGTGAATTTGGCCCAAAAAACATTTTGATCATCACTAGGATTTACCAGCACCTGATTGCTCAGGAACATTATCTTGGCAATGTCAACCCAGACTGCAGGCAAGCACTCAACATCATCAAAGCCATCACAGAAGTTAGTGTTAATTTATAACACTGTGGAAAGGGCACGCAGACAGGAAAAAGGATGGAAAGCACAAAAAGGGGGACATCCTCTTGTAAACCCAGATGTGGACCCTCAGATCTTCCTCCTGAGGCACACTGACAAAACAGAGCAGTGAAATTGCCACTTGTGCTGTTCTATAAAAACTCCTTCATCCTGGAAATTAGGAAATTTAAACTATATCAGACTGAGACCCTTTCACTCTCAAGAAACCAATCAACCTATTTTCTGCTTGATGCAAGTTTTAACATTTAAAAAAAGTTTAAAAGGTGTTTGTTTTAAAGGATGTTAAAGCAATAGTAGGAAAAAATTAATTACCTGCTACATTTCAACAGCTAGTGAACTACAAAAACTTCAGTCAATTCCTTCCTTTTTTTTTTTTTTTTTTTTGGTAAGTCAAACACAGGTTGTTATCCTCTGACACAAAATAAAGATTTTACATTTTTGAGCAGAAGAAATTATTGCCTTGTCTTCTTGCTACATGAAACATCCCTTTTTCTATTATCCCTTTTCCAAAGCTTTTAGAATGCCTAGTGAGAGTGGGAGCATACCTTTCACATTTCCAAGACAGCACCTACATTTCCATCTTACATATTCCAATAAGGCAGGTTGCATAAAATATGTAGAAGCACCACAAGACACAAATGTATCAGAGTAACTCATTGAAAACTGAAAGTCTCAGATACATCTCTCAGGCAGCCACTGTTCTTATTGTTTCCTTCACTGATGGAACTACAGTAAGGAAAGAGTTATAAAATGGGGAATGTGACAGGTGCAGGTTAAGATGGTGTCAAACAGATGAACTAATATTTTATTATTATTTTAATAAATACCTTATCTAACTGCTTTACTTAGATAGATGCATTGGTTCCAGTGTAATTATTTCTATTGCTCATGGTTTTTGATGCTCTATGAGAGTAAATCCCTATCATCTAAAGCCAATATGAGAGCTAATCTTGACTGCCTATAAAAGGGAAATACTGTACAAATGTTGAGACAAAAGGAAGAGTACCATTATTTCAAGTGGTGTTTGGGATATTACAAAGCATTTTACAATGCTGAGGGTATTCTTGGGAAAGAATCAGACCTATTTCATGACCAGATTTTTTTGTGCTGTTTCAAAATTAAGAGTATAAGAGCAAAAGAGGTTGCAAAGAAAAAAACAGCAATGAAACAGTGTCTGAAATGTTTAGGCAGCTGCAGCTTGCTGCCAGTGGAAATGAGGACAGAATTCCTTTTCCAATACTGTCTGAAAGCCTGTCTGGGGAGGATGCCCAACACTGCACAGCCCAAATCACAGCCAGCAGAATAATGTAGGATGATCTTTCTGTTAAGGCTCTTTTTAATAAATAGGTTCATCCAGAAAAGCAGGTAAGAAAATAATAATTTTAGAGCACAAATCTTCATCAAGTTCTCTAAAGAAATAACTTATTTTCAACTGCTTCAGCACAGCAGCTCCCAGATAAAAGCAAGTAAGAAAAAATACCTCTAGAAATATTGCCATAAACTATGTAGATGTACTCACTAGCCACTTTCCTAGGAAGTTTCATGCATGTAAGGCATTGCCTTTGAGATCATTTGCTGCAATAAAATTAAACACTGCTGATACAAGATTAAACACTGAAGATAAAAGAAATTTTTCCCACATGAGAAAATTTTAAAACACTAATTTTATCTCAATCCAAATAACTGGTCTGTGGAAAATTTGCACAAAATGTATTTGACACTTCAAGAATAAGGGATATTATTTTGAAGAGATGCATCATATTTTTTCAGACAGTCTTGTGATACATTTTAGTCCTCACTTTACCCAGAAGACTCATTGTTTTTGCAGTATGAACAGCATATGTGATATACTCCATTTCTGCTGGAAGGTGAAAAATATGGTAGGACATATGTACAATCTTAGGAGAACATATTGAAAGTTATGTAAAAAGTATATTAAAAAACTACACAATATAAATAAGCAATTAGCACCAGGACTAGGGGTTGGTTGTTTTCAGAGGTAACTTTCTCAGCAAAAAGAAACCTGCTAGTGGTTTGAATTGGGGTAGCCAAATCCTGTTCAGCAGGTCCTTTTAGATTTTCAGAATTCCAGGCCTAACATGAGGCACTAGAGCTAGGAAATCACCTCTTGAAATCCTTTCCTGAAGTGGACCATGAGCTGAGTCTGCCAGGAAGAACTATAAGACTCAACTCCTCACTTCTGAGCAAACAGAATAAATGAAAACACAAATTAAAAACATCCATTCATAATTCCTAGTTATATATAGCAGCCCTGTAACCCACATTCAAATAATTAAATTTATGGAAACATAACGATGGAACCAACTTAGCACCTAGGGGATCAAATGGTGATGCAAGGTGATAATGGTGTCTCAAAGGGCAGAAGAAATTCAGAGTTGACCTCTGCAAAGAATATGTAACTACATGTTCAGACTTGGGTCTTGGCAGTTTTAGTGGACACATTTTATTTCTCTGTCAGCCAGTGTTTAAATGTGACTTCCCAGCTACCACACTTTTGTATGTGCATGTACAAATGTACAAATACACATTAAAAAATCTCAGGGAGAAAAGTGATAGTTGATGTAGAGCAATAATCCTCTGGCACAACAGTTTACAAAAGATGACAGAAAGCAGGCAGCACAAGTAAACTTCCGGATGCCATGGGAAAATGAGAAAACATAGTCAAAAAAGATCAGATCATTGTGGCACAGGTATAACAAATATGATTGAATTACTAGATTTTAAAAATAAATGTAGACTAGATCATAAACTTACAGATGTTGTCAATGTGCAGTTAAAGTTGAAAGAAGAATCCTCCACGACAAAGGATGAGTGAGTTGTGTGATCAGTTAAAGAGAACAATCTGAATCCCGAACAAAAATGTCCCCAAGACAAAAAAAAATGGTACCTGTGAAGAGAAGAAAGGAAAAAAAGTTGTTAAAAAAAAAAAACAACCAAACAAACTAAAACAAAACAAAAACCCAAACAAAAAGAAAAAAGAAACAAAGAAAACCTCCACAAAGAAAACCTTCACCAAATAAGAATTCTATGGAGTTGAGCAGTAATGAGAAAAATGTTCTACAAAGTTAAAACTACAGGGAGGAAAACACAATCACTTTCTAAGAGGATCAAATGCTCAAACAGCATCAGTGCTGAGAGTCATCAGTCTTACCACAAGAAAAAATGTGCCATGTACACTTCTAAAATTCCCAACACTGCAGTGCAAAGCTGCAACACCTTTCACAGTATATTAACAGTATAACAACTGCCTCTGGAGAAGCTGGGAAGTCAAAAAAGCTAAAAATTAACATTTGAATTTTAAAATTTGCTTGGGCAGAAACTGAGTACCATATTAAGACTTTAAATTAATGGGAGCAGTGAGGTATACTAGAAAAAATAGATTTATTTTATAACAACTGTGCACCCACAGAGGATGGCAAGCCCTGTCAGAGCCCTGATAGTAACCCAGGATTATGTGTTTTCATCACATGCTTGTAGTAGGGTCTCTTCATCACTCATGGCTTGGACTACACCATCTCAAAAGATCCTTTGCAACCACTCTGAGATTATTGCCCCAGCTAAAGGGGAAGAAAGATGACTTTGACATATTTTAGGAAGCACAGTGAGATCTATTAATTATACTAGATTGATAATAACTCAGTGTTAATAATATTTTCTTAATAATAATATTAAGTCAAGGATTGGATAAGCAGAGGAGTCTTAGTTCTGTAGTAAAAAAGTTATAGGGACACCAACGCTTAAACACAGCATTTGTGTGAGATTTTCACTTAGCTAAAACAACTTCCAAGTTTAGGATTACTATAGCTGAAAGGAGTTGAGAATAGAAAAGAAACCCTCATTTGTTTATTGTGTTTAAAGTAAATATTGTTTTCCCAACTTCCTTGAAATATTGCCTTGAGTATTTATATTTATTTCTTCCGGCAACAGATGAATAACACTTTGAGGAGAAATGTAAACCCAGTAACATCTGCAAACATTCTGACTAGTATCTGAAACAAATGTTATTGTATGACTAACCCCCTACTTTGTTTATTCTGTTTAAAGAAAAAAAAAATAGGAATTCAATTTTAGTTTTCCTAATGACAAAATATACTTACCGTAAATTGTTGGCTATTGGGTGCTAAGTGCTACTTACCTGCAAAACAAATCAAACAAACAGAGAATTACTTAACAGCACAATGAACAACATGGGAGAGTGGATATAATTTAGGTGGCTTGATGATCATCCCTCTTTTGAATAGCAGAGTTAGATGAAAGAATGGTGTGAACCCAAGGATTCAGGAAAAACATTAATTAAGAACGCCAGCCGAAACATTGATGATGTAAGGGGAAAGCTCAGTCTCAGCAAAGGCGCTTTATGACTTGAACATCACTGTCCCCAAGGTGAGGGGACAACTGCCAAAGCTAAAACTTGTTTGCTCTGACTCTCAGAATTGCTTCTATCCCACCCAAGATGAGCACCTGTAACATGGGATACAAGCCCTTCATGGGGTACTGTCTCCAGCATATTTGCCTTCCAGACTAACTCCACAGGAACCATGAACCAATATTCTTTGTCTTACACAGAATTTCACAACTAAAATGAATTTATTAGCAAGCTCCACTAAGGCCTGTACACGCTCACTGAGAGTTGAGTAAGAATAGGCCTATTACTGCATTCGATATTGCTGTGTCTTGGCCTCATTTTTCTTCTAAAAAACTTCTGAAAATTATAAACATCTATTAAATGAAGCATCTGTCACTATCTCTCTCTCAAAGGTGGCAAAATGGCAAGGTTAGTAATAGCAATATCTTTAATCAAACGGTGACAGAACTATTGGTTAGAAAGAGCCTCTGGACATCATCTACCCCAACTTCCTTTATTGGGAGTGCACAAAATTAATGAGATCAATTCTTGATTTTAGGGTTCTTTAAAATACAAATTTCAAAGAAGTTCAATGAAGAAACAACCTGTGTTTAATTGACAAAATATTATGATTAAACAGTTCTCAGTATGTATTACAGTCAGACACTGCATATTTTTGTCACAAACACGCTATTATTGTGATACATGGAGATACAAAAGCTTGAAGTTAATAGAGTTAACAACTTGCTCATTCAAACCCCAGTTTTGCAGAAAATTGTCTAACTACTCTTTGGTTTGCAGCATCTTTGACACTATTATACCAAATGTGTGTTATTTATCCCTTAAATAATAAAATGTATATGAATATGACAATTTTTAAATACATAATCCATACCATATCAAATTAATGATTTTACTACATATACATGATGTCCAAATTCTAAATTCATAGACCCATCCTGCATTCATAATGGGGTCCTGGCAGCTTCCATAACAGAGAAGTCTGACAAGTCCATTTAAAAGTACCATCAGTTATAATCCACCATGGCAATGATGTCTTTTGCTTTGAAGATTTAAAGTAAAATACAAATTTGAATAATAAAACTTGCCAAAATCAAATTATTTATTTTGGGAAGAAAAATAAATAAATACAAACAGGGATGAAGGCAGAAGAAACAGTGCAGCCTTAAAAATGGCAAGAAATTCTCTCTAATAATTTTGCCACTGGTCACACCATAACCTTTGTTAAATGCATTTCATCTCAGCTCAAAATTTGAAACAGGTCTCGTGTGCAGTCAAAATGAATCCAGAAAAGTTTCACAGGTATAGTCTTCTTTTAAGCCAAGTTTGTTAATCAATCATGCTCAAGAGTATAGAAAAACAATCTAGATTCCTGACTCTCAGGAACAGTTACTGTTCATATCTTGAATTCCCCATGTGAAGTAAGGATATTAATACAATAAACTATTCACAACATTATGACATGCTATAATTATCTCCATGGATGCCAGAAACAATTTTGACCATTGTGATAGACTGGGTGCTATCCAAAAGAAACAAACCTAGTACAGATTTTAAAATATATGGGTGCAAGTGCACTATACTTTGATCACACTGACAAAAATTTGAAGAAAGCCAAGAGCAGTTGGGGCTAGGAAAGGATGATGCCAATTTAAACTTTAAGATTGACAGCTCTGTTTAGGATAAGGAAAGCTGAGTGGCTGTTATTCAGCAAGAGAAAATCACTGTGGAGAAAGAGAAGATGTAGGAGTAATATATTAAAAATAAATATGGAACTTGAGGGCATGTTTAATGTAAAGCAAGCCAAATGCTTTGCTAAAAAATGTGGCCTTTGTGGTCTTTTGAAACTATTACCATAATTTTTTTTCTCCCCTTGAGCTAAGTTCCTCGGCAGACATTAATATATTTGTAAATGTTAATTAGTATTCAGAATCACATTTTAGCATGAAAAATAGAAATGTGCCCTGAGGAGTTCAACCTTGCTGCCCTGGGACAAGTCTGTCCCCAACACCAAACCTGAGCAAACAGCTTCCCAAGGCCTCACACTGCCATGGCTCCAGGGGCACAAGGTGACACCAGTGCCCGCTCCTGCATGACTGAGCCCCAGGAGAGCCCAAGAAAAGTGCCAGCAAGTGACAGGGAAGGCTCTGGGTGGCACAGACACACAGGTCTGCCACCCTGGTGACGGGGAGTGATAAGCACTGCTTGAGTCTTCAAGAATCTGGGAAGTTCTGAACTTGCAAACCAGTTGGAGGGAGAGAAGAGTGGCTAAGAAAAGCTTCTCCAACTAAAGTGAGCTCTGGAAATAAGTGTAATTTCCCAGGAGATACACCTCCAGTGTTTGCACAGGTCTGTTACTTACATGCTGCTTGTAATAATAATTCTCACCCAGGGTGCACTGCTTTAAAGAAGAACCAAGACTCTTCAAATTTTACACATCTTCTCCAATAAAAAGCTGACTAGCACTTCTGCATCTGCTGCTACTCAGGACAAGTAATTAAGTGCATGTGTTTTGGTTTTGCAACCTTCCCAGACCTGTATTTCCATAGCACTCCATGCCCCATCCTTCACTCCTGCACACTAGACAAATCCTGCTTCAAGCTGGCCACAGAAACAAGGCCAGGATTTGTCCTCAAGAATTTCCCATTCCAAAAATTCCATTGATGCAACACTTGTTGCCTTCATATGATGACAGTAAAATTGCACCCACAGTGCAATCTGATCTGCGCCCCTGAGGATCACTTTAAGCTACTGGCTTGAATCCTACCATGCACATTTTTCTCCAGGAAGGAGAAATACTATATTCTCAATGATTTATAGAGAGCTGTTGAAAAGCCTTTGCCAACCTCAGGAAAAGTTGGTTTTACTGGGTTTGGAAGGAAGGGGAAAACAACACAAAAACTGTAGGTGTTCTTCTTGGTGTGCTTTTTGAATTCATTAAATGATCAAATGGCTAACTCATCATATAAATACCTGGCATAGCTGAGTGAGGGTACAAGATATAAGGATGTGTTTCCAGAGAACAGGCTGTGATTCATTTGTTACTCATAGGAAATTACTTTACTCACATTTTGCACAGACATGGCAAACCTGCACAGCTACAGATTTTTAAATTCATCAAGGAAGGGCTCCAGCTTCCAGGTTTTTAGATATACATGTTATTCACACCAACAATGTCAATGTCCGCTGGGGCAAAAAGGAATAGAGCCATTTCTGTTTGTATGATAATCTATATCTCTAGAAAAACTTCCCCTAAAAAGGGTAAGGAGCATCCCTATAGCTCTCTTTCAAAATTCCTACTGTCTTCTACTGCAAGCGCAATAGCAATCTGCAATATTTGGGCTTTACCAGAAATTTCTTATTAAAACTAACACTCTCCTTTGAGCCCAGGAGAGATCCCATAAGTGGGTTTCTCCCACCTATGCTCAGATAAAAGGATTTATTTATTTGAACAACATATAAAATTATTTTAATGTTAAATTCTGGTTTAGTATATATTTCTGTAACGCATTTTATTTCTCTGATAGGATTCTATTTCTGCTTCACAAACACACTCTGACCCCCCTCACTATATATGTGCTATAACTGATCTACTTGGCTACATCTAAGTTTAATACACATTAATAAAATCTATTGCCTAAAAATTTTTATTCACTTCCTAAAAATAGTGCTCCAGCTTTCAAAGGCATTTAAGGTGTAACTTCAAAGACATTACACACTGACCCAGTCAAAACCATGTTGAACCCAAAATTTGGATCAAGTTCTTGGTGCTCAAAGAAAGCATATTTTTAGCATATTTCTTTGAACTCAAAGACATTTTATTCAGTTCTGGAGCTATATATTAAAAATAATTTTTCAGAAGTAGTAATTACAAAATGAGGGATTGAATAGTTTCTGAAAAAGAAATTTCAATGACCTTGCATTCACAAAGTTAGTGTTCTGGTAGGAATCAGAACTTTATTTCTTATTAAAGAACAACAATCACAGCATTCTCTTCATCTATAAAATGTGAATAGCAACTGTTATTCAAGTATTGGTAATGGGTAAAAAAGGCTTATATCAAACCTAATGACTTTTGGAATCAGTAGTATTAAAAATAAAAAAATGTTTTAAAATTAGGTGTAGATCTTGGTGTACTCTCATTATACTCCAACACTTACCATAACAATGCACTTCATTACTTTTCTAAAAACCCTAACATTTCTTGAAGTTAGGGGGCAAAATGCTGGAATTCTTACTCAAACAATCATTAGGTTTTGCTGGACTAAGGACTGTAAACCTGTACTGGCAATTTTCTCCTGCCAATAGATCTTTATGTAATACGTTGATTTCTCTTAGAGATCTGACTTAATCTGTGTGAGTTCTCAGGTGGGTTGCAACAATATAGAAACTCAGTTGATTAGCTTTAAACAATCTGCATTTCTTCCATATAAACAAGTTCTCTCTCTGATGTCGAAAGGTATTGGTGTCAGGATGAAAGCTGGTACATGAAAGCTGCAACATGGCTGATCACCTTGCTTTCAGCCTTTACCAGCATGGCAACGCAAAAGCTCCAGATTTAATTTTCAAAACCACTCCTTTCTCCAAACATCAAACGCTCATTCATGTTACCAGCACAAAAACTACTTAAAAACAGCCACGATAATAGCTGTGATAGTACGTGCAGTTATGCACTATGAGAAATTGATGAAAGTTTTGTTCCAGAAGCTGGCAAATTTGAATGGATTTATCGAATCTGTGCTTTGGGTAAAGTCATTCATCCTAACAAATAATCTCAGAAGCTCAATGGTCAGCAGGGTGGAAAGTCTGGGCTTGTGCTAAAAGGCGGCATTAGAAATGCAGTAGATATACCATTATTTTTAGCTTTGGACATTAGTAAAAACTCCCAGAGGCACAAAGACACAGTAATGCTGAGCTTTGCTAGGCAAAACCTCATCTAAACCAACACAGTGGGGGTTCATACAATTTAGTCTGCAGCTCCATGAATTCAGTGTAAATATTCCTGTGGATCATCTAGTTCAAAGACTTTTTTTGGTCTGAAAACTTAGAGACACTGCAGGTGACTGACCTTGATGCAAACATCAGCTGATTATCTGCCAGACATCCCCTTTTTGACAGGCAGCTTTTGTTTCTTTTTTAGCAGCATATGCCTTTCCAAACCATTGATCATTCCATCTCTCAACAGCACAGCTATTTTCTGCTCTCTCTTTTTGAATTTTAAATACTGGAACAGAAACTATTTTTTTTATAACTTACCTAATACTTTTCTCTTAAATATCTTTTAATATTTCCATTATTTTCCTTATTTTGAACTCAAATGTCATTCCTTGCCTCTTATTATTTGTTTATTGATATTTCTACATTTTGCTGATGCCCTCTCACTGTTACACATACATTTAACACTAATCTGTTGTTTTCCAGTGAAATATCTGTTCCATCAATTCTCTCATATTACTCTATTGAATTTATGGTCACTAAATATATAACAGTCTTAAAATTAAATATAAAAATATAGAAATGCAGCAACTATGGAGAATTTCAAGTCATGACTTCATAAACACAAATACAAGAACCAGCTTTCAGATGGAATTCACTTTAATTTAATTTGCTTCACAACAGGCTATCCAAAACAAAACTCTTAAGCGGATTTAAAAGCACTAGCTAAACCTTCAGTTTCATAATTTGGCTTAAATTGCTTGTAAGGGCATAAAATTATGACAAATAAAACATACAATTGAAAAGTAATCTGCTACTATTCTAAGGAAATGGCTGGTTTTGTTTAGCCATGAAAAAATACTCTGAGTTGGAATGCACAGTCACCCAGCGTACCCCCTGAGTACACACCAACCATTCGCTCTCTTTCACAAATGTTTCTCTTATGGGCTGACATATTTTTATCTTGGACTCCCTCAGCAGAAATGCACATACAAAGATGATGCCTAGTCGACTGAAACATCAGCAAAGTCCCTGGCCTACTGTGGGTTCCCTGCACCGGGACCTTTCCATGATGAGTCAAGCCTTTCCACATGGATGCAAGGTGCAGGCACTGGGCAGCACCTGGGATTTGCCAAGCAAATTGCAGACACGCTGTTTCTGCTGTCCATGTGCTCAGGAAATAACAGGGCACAGCAGGAGCAACCAAAATGCTGCCAGATGTACTGAAACACCAGGCAAATTGCTCCTGAGCACAATGTCTACCCTGAAAAACACAAATGGTGTATTGAGCAAGAGGCTGCCCCTGCAGACCCCCACGTCAAAGTCAGTTTGGTTTTGTTGCTGTTTCATGTGTTTTTACAACTGCTCCTTCTGAAGGCTGCTCCAAGGCCTCAGCACGTTCTTGTTTAAAACATTTTTCTAATTAACAGTCTTCATTTATTTCTTCCCATTATACCTATTAGTGGTAATGAAATTATAGAGAGCAGTAAGATGCCTTTCAAGGTCTTCATTTCACTTCTCTGAACAACCAAACTCTTTTACTCCTCCCTATTCTCCATAATCAATCATTTTCATAGCCCTGCTTTGTACCTGCTCCACTTCAATTTCATGTCTAGCAGGACTTGAGCTACATTTAAAAACCATCTCTGGAAATTCCTGAGCCAATAACTTTCAAGAATGCATTTGCCTTTTTTTGTCAGCATGTCACTAGTGCCTGGTGGTGGTGGTGGCTCATGGTATGGCTTAGCAGAACACAGCTGTACATACTGGTCAGTCATTTCCAGCCTGGTGGAAATACCTAGGAATGGTGGCTCACAATCCATAAACAGCTCTTGTTATCTGTCCCCAGCCACTGCTATACAGTGCCGTTGACCAAGTTTTTTAAGACAAGGTGGTCAAATATTGAAACAGCTTGTCCAGAGGAGTTGCAGATCTCTCTCCTTGGAGGTACTCAAGATCTGAATGGACATAGCCTTGACACAGAAACCTGATCTAATCAGATCTACTTTAAACTGTACTACACAACCTCCTGGAGGACTCTTTCAACTTAAGTTTATTCTAGAGTATTTTTACTCTAGTGACTTGACCAGCCAGTTTCTTAAGACTGATCAACAGTTATTATACATAAGGTACTACTCATTTTAACCACTTTGCAAGATTTAAGCCAGTGCCACAATTTAATGTTATCCTTATTTTTCCTAACTGCAACAATAAAGATATTGTCTCCATTTGCTGTAGGCTTTCTGTCCACTTTCTGTTTTGAAAGTGATTATTCATCCAAGTACATCTGGAGTCTTCCTTTACCCTTCCTCCCAAGAAAGACAGGAATAATTTAGGTTTTTCTACAGGTTTTGTACCTCTGACCTATGGAGTTCTAGTCTGACCCCATATTGAATTTTTGAGCTCATTGCTGTAGCTATCAATATGAACAAGGCTCCTTAAAGCTGATGCTTTCAAAGTTAGAAGATAAAACAAATGAAAGACCTACTTTTGTCCATTCAGTCAATAAATTTAAGTAGCATTAAAGGGAATCTCTTCACAGACATAATTTTGGCATGCTTCAGTCTAGCCCAACAGAGCACAATCCCCTGCTGGTACAGGGGCTATTAAGTAAAGAAATCTCATATAGATCCTGAAATAACTGGGTTCAACCATCATTCTCCAATATAAAATTACTAAGTAACACAGCATGGCTGTTGTGCATCTTATTGTGTGGCTGTGAGTCAGAGTCATATTCTAAGAATATAAACATCACAATTCATTTTGCAGTATTTATGATGCAATGTATGGACACAGGTGTTTGCTGAGCAATGATGAATCATGAGACTAAAAGCCAGACTTATGCACTGAGTAATACGAATAATTCAACTCCTGTTTGCTCCTCAAGAAGCACAGAGGATATGCACCTTTAAGCTGCAAATGCTGAACTGTATTAGCTGTCAGGTGCATGTCTCCCCTCAACGATCTGCAGGATAGAGATTTGAATTATTTCTGCTAAATTAATCACATTTTAGCCAGCATGGAACTCTGTAGTCCACTAAGAGCATATAATACCATTAACACCCACACACACATTTCACCTTAACCTTTCAGGCCAAGAAGCTAACCATTCCTGGAGGCAAAAGAGCCTGGTCTTGCTATAGAGTCAATAAACCCTCTGGTTTCACAGCACCTGGCCAGTTTGGCTACAAAGGTAATTCCCTGCTCACAGGTGGCTATCATACAGAGATACCACCAACAGCTTGTAGTCAGTGCTGTGGGTGTTAGCACCAGCTGGTAGGAGGCTGGTGTCTTTTCAGCTCTCTACCAGTACACTTTCAACAACTGGGACAGCTGGCTTTTATTATGCTTTCTGCTGTAGTCCTAAACTATCTGGAGCCCTTCAGTACTTCCCTTGACTTCATTCTATTCTGCTAATTTACTTGCTCTGGCTCTTTCAAGTCCTGAGAGCGCACACTTCTTAATATCTCAAATAGAGCTCTTGGAGATTATGCTGCCAAAATAGATGCACACACTTCTAGCTTGAAGCAAAAAGATAACATTGTAAAATTTAAAAAAAAAAAAAAAAA